>CAIGQW010015581.1:10594846-10614977 GCA_903798125.1 Danio choprae | reverse complement strand
TAGTAGTAGTAGTAGTAGTAGTAGTAGTAGTAGTAGTAGTAGTAGTACCAGTAGTAGTAATATTTTGCTGCTTGATCAGACTACTAAAATAAGCTTAAACAACACAACTCCTGAGATTTGTTTGGTTCAATCCACTTAAATGTGTTAAGTTAACTTAATCTATTTGTGTTGGGACAACCTGAACGAATTGTGTGGAACCCTGCATTATTTTAAAGTGTATATTATTATGAATAATGCTACTACTAATAATAATAACAATAATATTAGGATCTAAATAAAATACATCAAGTAAATATATGCATGACAACCAGATTTAAAATAGGTATGTAACTAATAATACGTATGTAATATAACTATTCAGTAGATTTTTGTGCTTAACAAGTAGTTTGTACATAATAGTATAATATTTGTTACAAAAAACATTTAAATGGAACCCATAAAGTTGCAAAGTTTTCAGTGTAAAGAAAAATAAAACATTTCATCATCTTTTTTGACATTTCAATTTTGACAAGTTATCATCATTGTCTTGTCAGTTTTTACAGTATTGTGTTTACAAAATGTACATTTAGTATGCAAATAAAAAATAAAATCATGTCGGTGCCAATGGCGAAGTGGAAAGTGCACCCGACACATGCACTCCGGTGCTCACGGCGACCCGAGTTCGATTCCCGCCTCGAGGTCCTATGCCCTCTCTCTGCTCCCCACACTTTCCTGTCAATTCTCTACTGTCCTATCCATTAAAGGTGAAAAACCAGAAAAAATTATTATAAAAATAAATAAATAAATAAATAAAATCATTTAGAAAAAAATATCAAACTTTATAATATAGAAATTGTTTATAATAAGAAGAAGAAGAAAAAGGGGGAAAATCTGCTAGAAAAATATTTATTAGTAAAAAGTGTAACAACTAGCTCCATTGTGCATTCTGTATGATGCTTGAATCATAATGTCACTTTCATCTTAGGTCTGGACTATAAGAAGATGACAGAGGAAGATTCAGATCCTTTGAAAGCTCTGGAACCGATATTGACCGGCCAGAATGTCCTGTCAATCTCCAAACTGGCGCCTCGAATCCCCCAGAAGGGAGGTGAAGCTCTAACCTCCAGCGCTGTTCATGCCACCTGGCTTCATAAAGTGTTCTGGAAAGGAGATCAACATGTGCTGAAAAAACCCCCACAGACCGACCAAGACTTCCTTCATGCCTACGACTCCTGTGCCAAATATTTAGATCGACTGCTGCCTGTGGATTTTGTCAACTTTTTGAATGCCATCACCTTTTCACCTGAAGCAGCCAATAAGGTGAGTTGAATCCAGATAACGGGGACAGTTTTAATTTGGGGATTTGTTCTGTTTTCAAAATCCTCACAAAGCAATGCAATTATTTAACAATAATTAAAAATGCTGCTCATTTGTGAGCTCAACCACTATTATGTTAAACTAAAATTAAACTTTTTTTTTAATATATTTTACACCCACTTAATTTGTTAAAATGCAGATTTTTGTTCTAATGAATTAGAAAAAAATAGTTTGAATCTATATCTACAGTGCTCAGCATATATGAGTACACCCCATTTTGAAAATGAATATTTGTAGCCATTTCTCAGTGAATATGGGTAATACATATTGGTGCATTTCAACAAAACAGATTTATTAAACATATATGTATTAAAATTATATTTTATTCACAGAACATCTTTAGAAATGGAAAGATAATACATTTAATTTCATGCAAAATATTGCAAAAAAAAAAATAACTGTATATATTTTTTGTTTCTCTTGATTTGTTTGCTATTTTTGAACATTTTATTTAATATTTTTCCCTAACATATACATTTGGGCTACACATTTTTGAACCATTATTGTTATATATAACCATATAAGTTATTTTGTTAGATTAGCTCTAGATAATAAACTAATGTATATGCACACATATAATATTGTAAAGCATCCTATAGAAAATATTAATGTAAATGAGAGATTTGTGGGGGGTGTACTCGCATATGCTGAGCACTGTATTTGTAATTTGCTTGCTTTAAGAGTTAGTTTGATGTCACATTTAATGGGAATTGAAGGTAAAGTATTTACTCAATATTTACTCACATTCAAGTGGTTCCAAACCTTTCTTTCTTTCTTTTGAACACAAATAAAGATATTTTGAAGAGAGCTGAAAACCTGTAACCATTGACTGTTTGAATGGTTACAGGTTTTTAGGTTTTCAATGTTATAAAAACTCAAACAGGTTTGGAACATGTGAATGGTGAGAAAATGATGACAGAATTTTCCGTTTTCTGTAAACTATTAATACCCTTTAATTGCAGTTTTAAACATCAATTTAGTACTCTTAATAACACATGTAATGGTACAGAAGAGCAATTGGGCGCTGCTTTTTATTGTAAGATGCTATGGTAAAGATGCGTTTAAAATAATTTAAATCTAGTTGTTTTTTTATTTGTTAAATTTAACTAATCTTTTGAACATGATATTGACATAATAAGCTTTTTAATGTCAGCTTATATGACATTTGGATAACATTTTTTTATGTTATTTCTAACGTGTGCTTTTCATCAATCAATTATTAGACTACTATGTAGACACATTAATCCATAACTTTTTTTAAATGACAAATGTCATATTTTAAATGGCCAAAAATATGATATATTTTTATTTTATTCTGTATGTAAATATGCAAATGCTCCTAAAGACTCCAAATGAAGCATGTCATCCAGACTGCCATGTTAAAAGCACATTGTACAGTCTTTAAACCTAACATGTATGCGAGTTTAAAAGCCCACTTCTATGATACACTTACTGACTTTTGTTTTCATGTCCAGTAAGAACTGTGATGTTTTTACACCTCTCGTCTCCCCCCGTCTCTTACAGATGACTTCATTTTCTGTTTATTCTGCCTGCAAGCCAAACACACATGCACACAAAAAACTAACAATACAAACAACAACAACAAAAAACAGCCATGTAGACACACAACCCTGTGGCCAACATCCTAAATGAGCCTCTGTAATCAAAAGGCTAATCGCTAATGCTCGCTGGCCCCTGGGGCGTTCCAATGATGTTGTTGTAATAATTGTTATGTTGATATAATGTTGTAGTGATTAGAGTTTGTGGAAAGCAAGATACAAACACACATTCACATAAACACACCAAACTCACAGATTGAGACTACTCCTACAGAATAGCGTGGGACACTCTTTAATTTTTTTCAGCCTAAAATGAATAAACTTGTGGCTTTTATTTTTATTTTTTTTCTCAAAATGTGTGACATCATTTGCAGCATTTCCTTGTGGTGTTTTGCTGTGAAAGTAGACATGGTCAAAAATTGAGTTTGAATTCCATTTCCCAGAGAGAAACTTACATGTTTACATCTTAATCTATAAAGCCAAATTAATCACATTTGATACTAGAAAGACTATGAATGATGATGATGATAAACAAAACTTAGTTGAAAATCTTTTGCTTTAGCGAAATCATTATCATTAGGAGAAATATGTTTATTAAATGTGATGTATTTGTTCGTTGAATTGTGGGATCGCAGCGTTGTGGGATCACTGCATTGCATTGCTCTTTGCCCAACACAATAAAATTACAGAGCTTTCATTATAAAACTAAGCACTTTAATGTCATCCTACTAAAGATAGATTATTGGGAGTCTTAGAGCAATACGTTTTTTTATGAGCTTTTAATGTAAGTAGTCTGCTGTACTTGTAAAACATTTGTAAAACATATTTTAGTCTGGATTAAAATGCTTACAGTAAGTGAAACTAGAGAGAGAGAGGAGAGTTTATGCTCTTGCAGCAGATTTCTAGTCTTCATACCTGCCTTAAATGATCTGATGAAGATGACTTGGTAGATCCTAAATTTTTAACCATGATAGCTGATCTCTGGCTAATTTGGTTCTTCAAAAAGTTTTGATCTGAGGTTACTGTGTGTGCTTGTTTTGAAGGCAGATGTATTGATCAAAATCATGATCATAAATGCAACGATTATTTAGCGGAAAACAGCAGCGGAAAAAACAGCATTTTGAGATTTACGGAGTGATCTGGATCTCTTGTGCTGCATTAGATCACCTGCATATTAGCCATCAATTTTACATGTACATGACTCCAGCAAATTATACAATTATTCCTTTACAATAAAAAATAACTCTGAGAGTTTATTGGCAATGTCTATTACCATACACTTTCAGAAATTGTGCTAAAGCTGGAGTGTTACCTTTTCAAAATAATATATAATCTAAAATTATAATTTTCTTGTATTTTAAGACTATATTAGTAGCTAAAGTGTACATGTTAGTCACTAAAAATGATAAATTAGTAATTAAAAATGATCTTTGAACCCCTTGAAAGTTTTTATTTTAACTTTTATTTTTAAATTGCATGAAAAAAGTGTTGAATTATTTATTTATTTATAAAAATAATAATAATAATAAGGTTCTACATTTTTTGTTTTTCCCAATTTAATACAGTAAACTTGTAAGAAAATAGAAGCTTGTATACTTTCAGTATAGACTTAATCTAGTACTGTCCATATGAATGCGGTGGCAAGGTGGCTCGCCAGAGGCTCTCCTCACAGCAAGAAGGTCACAGGTCTGAGTCCCGGCTGGGCCAGAAGGCATTTCTGTTTGGAGTTTGCATGTTCGGTGTGTGTGTGTGTGTGTGCGTGTGTGTGTGCGTGTGTGTGTGCGTGTGTGTGTGCGTGTGTGTGTGCGCGTGTGTGTGCGTGTGTGTGCGTGTGCGTGTGTGCGTGTGCGTGTGCGTGTGCCTGTGTGCGTGCGTGCGTGCGTGCGTGCGTGCGTGCGTGTGTGCGTGCGTTTCCCAGTGGCATGTGGCTGGAAGGGCATCTGCAGCATAAAACATATGCCAGGGTAATTGCCGATTCATTCCGCTGTGGCTGAAGGATAATGAGTGAGTGAGTGAGTATTTATATGAATAAGCCTGCTCCTGAGCAGGTTTGAGCGTGCAGACCCTTTGCCATGACAAGAACTCCTGGGTGAGTTGTAAGAACGAAGCTATCCTGGATCATGTCAAATCATCAAAAATCTAATTCAGCTGACTGAATAATCCAGATACAAAGAATGGACCTCAGGAGTGGATTTACTATGGTTTAGTAACTGGGAGTTTGGTGCATAGTTGAAGCCACTATTTTAACTGTGCTTTGGTGAAAATTTTGCATTACAAAATCTGCATCTCTAAAATAAGCTTCTCTTAATTTTGCAGCGTTTGCTTGATTTTCCATTATGTTCTGTGATGGTAGAATCACAAAATCCTGGAGGGATTGATTAAGGTAAGAGCGCCATTAATTCGGTGCTCAAGAATACCACAGAGAGAAGCACTGATGACATTTGCTGGGACTCTGCTGTAGATTATGTGCAAAGCGTGAGTAAATATGGCGTGTGTGTGTGTCTGTGATGGTAGGCAGGCGTGGGTGTGGCGAGTCAGAGGTAAACAACATAAGATGAATCCAGGCACGTTCTCGCTGCGAGGAATCAAGATGAGAAATGGGATGAAACCGAATTATGCGCCATCATTACTGTTAGAGATTATAACTGTTAATGTGCTGCAGAATAACAGCCCATTGCTGAACATTTATTCAAGTGGAAAAGAAAAGCTTATACACATTTCAGGATGTGGGCCTGTTCTGGGTGACTTCCACTTTATGGGGTCATGTTTAAAAAATTTTCAGAGCCATTTAGAATTTCGTTTTATTCAGTGTTTTCTTTTCATTTACAGAACACTGAACAAACTGCTTTTACATCTGATCTTGGCAATTTCCATGAGTAGTGGTCTGTGTAAAAAATGTTTTCCCAAATACAATATGAAACAAGGCTGTACAAAATTACAATTAAACCATAGTGTGTGATTGCTTTTATTTGATGTGGATGAAAGTCAGGGTTATTGCATCAACGGTTGCTTTCATAGCTCCTATGAAAATAAATATAAATGTGTCTGAAAAGTCGGCTTAGTTTGACCAAAAGTCATTTTATGCTGTAATTGGAATATTTTTATTTTAAATTTAAAGAAAACACATCAGTAGTTTGCAGAACAACAAAAAAGATATATAATATATAAAAAAATTGTTTCAGATAAATATTCTGTTTCTTTAAATAATCTGAAAAAATATGTATTATAGTTTAAACAAATATAGCAAGCGGATTTTAAAATGGTTTATATTTTTGTTTAATCACAAGTTCACTTTTGTTAACCCAGGAATAAGTAGTTTACTTTTATTAAAATATTTTAAAAAGTTGTAGAATTTAACATTACACAGAACCTCTTTTTACAGTTTTATTGATTAAATAAATGCAGCCGTTTTAAATGTAAGAGAGTTTATTTAAAATCTATTTTGAATTGTACTGGCTATATGATGCATTGTTTATTAATGTAATATTAAATTATCCCAATGTATATGAACTGGTTTAGGCTTAGGGATTTGAAAAAGCTTTGCAAAGAGCCCCTTTCTGTTATATAAAAAATATTTTAGCATTTATTCTTCTTTCTCTTCTCCTTTGTGTGTTTTCTGTATGTCTAGCTCTCTGTAGGGACCAGGCTGGAGATCACCAAGCGTGCACAGAAGGCTCTAAAGGCCATCAGCGATAAGAGTAAGAAAAAGGGTAATGATGACAGAAGTGAAAACTCAAACTTTGACTCCACCCTCACTCATGTTCAGCAGTCTCTGGCTCATCTGGAAACTCTGAGCCACTCCTTCCTGCTGTCACTCAAGACAAGCCAAGAGGTACTCCCAAACACACACACACACACACACACACACACACACACACACACACACACATTATTAGTAGCTATAAACTAGAATCTTATTCTACATCCTTAATCCTACCCAAACCTAAACCCAACTACTACCTTACTAACTATTAATAAGCAGCTTATTAGAAGTCTATTGAGCAATAAGTCTGAGTGGTTTGTTAATAGTGTGAATTGTGAGTTAAAATAAAGTGTTACCTAAAAAATTAATCATGCAACACTGATTTGAACCATAAACAGAGCCTAAAATGTTTTCCAAGCACTAAGGATGTCACGTTTTGACAAAATCCCATTATAGATCATCATTTGAAAAAACAATCAATTAGATTTTACCTTTAATAATGCAAGATGTGTTTACGTCAGTGGCATGGCAGTAAATCATGTCAGTAAATGACAGCAATAAAGCAAGATTCATCCAGAGGAAAGTGTTTGTTTGTTTGCTTTACTGTAAATAAAGGCTAGCAGGACTGGAAGAATCAATGATTGATAATTTAATAGAACCATTTAATGATTAAATGTAATGACTAAAGCCACATTTCCACTATGGGGTCGAATGCTTTTCTTTGCTTAACCATTCTATTTCGTTCAGATCTGGGCCAGTCAGCATGGATACGGTTTCATTTTCTACTATGGTTAACAGATCTCTTTGAAATATAATACAAACGTAAATCAAGTTGCCTTGGTAATGAAATTGGAATGTAAACAGCGATAAGTCTGATGATCAGATATGTCTGTTTTTGGGACTCCTTTTTCATCTGATTTTTACTTCTTTAAATCACAGAAATATAAAAATAAACAGCGATGTGGAGAAACTGGTAGCCAAGCAAATGAAACTTGCACATGCGCTTTACCGGCACACCTCAGCATGGTTGTTTAACTGTGCCTAGAATTCCAGACTGAGAATGGTTTGTAATCATGCTGCATTGTATGAGGAAATACAACTGGAACTGTACCCAGCTGTTCTTAGATCTGTTTGGCCTAATAGTGGAAAAGCAGCATGTAAATCGTGCCATCTGAGATGTACATACTGTTAGCTAGTGCATATGTGTATCCATGCGAGTAATATTTGTTACTGCAAGTGTGTTGTTTTATTCCAAAATGTGTATACAATTGGATACTGTACATAATTAGGAAAATCTAGAGAATGTGACATTTACTGTTGAATGTCCATGAAGTCGTGCCATTTAGCTATTAGCCCAATTCAGATGTCTTTACATTTCTTGCATGGATAACGTTTAAATGCTTACATGTCAGAGTTGGATGTTATTTCAATCCAATTTGGATATTTCAATAAACGATCTGATAATGCTTTTGTGCATTGTGATGCAACACAACAACCCCAGCCAGTAAGCTGATGCTCCGTTCTGTTTCTCCAAATCCAGTAGAAGAGAGTTTTAATCAACTAATATTGGTGCTTTTTTCCTTCACATCTGCTTTACATATTTTGGCCATAAAGGGATAGTTCACCCAAAAACAATAATGTTGTAAAAACTATTTACTCTTCTACTCTTCATTTAATCTTCTGTCTTCATTTGAACACAAGCAAGTATTCTAAAGAATGTTGGCGAAAAGCAGCCATTAACGTCTGTGGTAAGAACAAAAAAAACAACAACATGGAAGTCAATGGGTGCTTCCCCCCCAACATTAAGGTTATTATTTTTAGTATATATTCTTTTATGTTCAACAGAAGAAGGAAACTTAAAACTGGTTTGGAACAAGTAGAGCATGAGTAAATGTTGGCAGGATTTTTATCTGTGGGTGAACTATCCCTTTATGCTACATGCAGCTCAAAACGATGCATGTGAATGACTTTAGATAAACATTGTGCATAATCGTCCATAGATAAGGTGTATCTATTTAAAATATAAACAGCCATTAATTAATTGCTAAAATCCCTAGTAAGAATCCATGTTTATTTCTTACTTTCTCACTTTCTGACTTGTATGACAATGGCTGTGATGGATTGGCAGGTTTGTTGCTGGTGTCCTGTTTGCAGGATAGCATTGGGCAGTCCATGTCAGCCTGTGTTGTCTTAAATGCACACATCCAGCCATTTGTATATGGAAATGTATGAATTCATTTTTACAGCTCACACTTATCGAGCAGATCCTGCTGCACCTCATTACCACCACACCTTCACCGTGTCATGCAACATGCTCCCATTGGGATGAGCACAGTCTCCAAACTGCAGTTTAAATAAGCGGTCGAGTTGCTTTGCTGCTTGAAACCTACCAGTGTAGGAGAATAATGAAATGAAGTGGAAGTATCAAAATTAATATGTATTTTCATTTTTTTTTTAATGCACATTTGGGTATATTGAAAAGAAAACATGTAGGGTGGATGAATTGTACAATACTTCATTGGGTAATTGGATTTTGAGATGTGGGCATCTTACAGAAACCCACATTAAATTCCTGTGCTCTTTAAAAGGAACTTAAATTTCACACCATTAAAATGTTTCAAATTCTTGTATTTTTTGTATGTTTCACACATTTCTGCTAATTGTTTTTGTTAGCACACAAAAGTACTAAATAGCTCATAAATCTCATCAGCAGAGAGAAGTCTGATGTTTCACTGGATGATTAATTAAATTAATTTAATGTAATATATGATAAAATAACATCAAAATAAATGATATAGATGGCACTTTAAGTGCAAAAAAAGCACACACAAAAATCAGTGCAGTGCGTAGCTTTTTGTTTCAAAACAACCATGCCAAGATCATAATTCCAAGATTGATCAGGTGTAAATTGTGAAAGAAGGCTTCAGTTTCACTGATGAATAAACCATCAATTGACTTGAGATGTTTTGCAATATCCTGAAGTGGTGTGGTTCTTCTCAAATAGTCAGATAGTGGGAGCTGTCCATTATCAACACAAGATCTCATCCAAAAATAAAGGCAGCTCTTGATGGAAATACATTTTGTGACTGTATTAAGCTGTCAAAACAATACCATGATGATGTATGCACACCATAATCAAAGCTAACGGCAGTCCAACAAAATATTAGAGTGCGTGACTTTTCTTGGCCAGGCACTGTACAGTATTTAAAAAATTTGGTCTCAGCACATTTTACATTGATTACTGCTAGAGGATGAGAAAAATATGTGCTCATCGTTCTGAGCTTGAACTGGTGTTTATATCTTTTGTATTTATGTCTTCTTTTTTTTTAGGAACAGTTGCAGAAGTACAGTCGCATTTATGACCTGTCCAGATCGGAGCAATCTAAAGTTCACCATCTGGCCGTCACAATGGCTACTGACGGACAGCCCCTGGAACGAATCGAGCAGCTGCTCTCAGTCGCCATCGGGACCAGCGACCTGTCCCCCAAGAGTGTGGTCCAGGACGCAGTGGAGCGAATCGTAAGCGCTCTCAGGTACGATGAGCTGCAGTTCTGCTCATTTCTCTTGGCCAGTAGTGGTATGAACCTACACTGGTCTCACGGTTTGGTTTAGTTATGATTATTATATCGTCATTTCGATCCAATTCGATATCTTGGTGCATTGATGATGCTTTCCATCCACAATTTAATATTTTACTTCACAACACAAGAATACAATTTTGTCATTTAATGCAAGCAGTGAGATATATGTACTAGGGCTGCACAATATTTCATTTCAGCATCAATCATTCACAATAGTCACATCGCTTGATATACGTTTGTATTATAATTTATCATTTGCATGTGTTTTTGAGTCCTATGATTGTATAATGATTTTAAAAGCATTCAGGCATAAGTTGTACCATTTGTAACTTTAATACTGATTAATTTTATTGAATTATGTTTCTTTTTATTATTTAATTACTATACCTGAATACTATTAGGCTTGGAAAACGATAAAATGTTTTGGGTTTTTTTTCCAATTGTATCTTTTTCTTTATTGTATTTATAGATTGCTTATTAGATTTTATATAGATGCACTTCCACAGCAGAATCATCACAATCAATCTAACATTATAAATTCTTTCCAAATAGAGATATTAAGTCATCTGGTAAAATTTATAGTCATGTCACAATATATATTGTAGAATAAAAAAATATTGCAATTTTACATTTTCCCAATATCATGAAGTCCTAATATAAACTGTACCTGTAATATTACCTGCTCAAAGAAAACACTCTTTTTGAATGTATCAAACAAAACTTAAGTACGGGCACAGAAGACAACAGGTGCATTTATAGCAAATAAACAAATGTAAATATTAATCCTGCTTGCTTTTTGACCGTTGTCAAACGAGTTCTTAAACGCCTATGATGGTTAGTCATTGTTTTCACACACTCAACAGAAAGGACTGTGATTGGCTGTAGCGGTCAGTGCTGTTCACTGATCTATTACTGAACCAATATCGAATCTGCATCGCGGTACATCGAAGAAACAATTAATTTTAACACCCCTACTGGCCAGTGTGGTTTCCTTAATTTCAGCCTCATTTTCTCTCCTCACTCATTTCCTGAAACGATTTTCTCCTTCTCTCGCTGTCTCTGTCTATACGGCCTATCCCTCTATTAACCTGTGTCAGGCTGGATGTGTTTTTGCTTGATTGAGTTAAACACAGCGTTAGCCTTCGCCCTGGCCTCTCATCTCTCTCCTTTACAGCTCACTTTCTCTCCGTTTCTTACCCTTCATCTCCTGCTTTTAGGAGGTCACCACCTTCCCTGCTGGTTGGTTCTTAATAACACGCTGTCCTTAGTAATACCAGTGATTCAGAGAGCAGACTGGTGTCGGAGTAGATATTTGAACCCATCTTTGATTTTCCACCACAGCTTGTAAAAGGCAGGCTGTCGTGAACTTATTTTTCAAGGTTTCAGGCCAAACTGGCAATTTAAGATACAAAGAGGTCTGCAAAGATGGGTTACCGCGAGTGATAATTTGACTTGATAGTAGATTTATGTGCAGTTCATCAAGTTTGAGGTATTGACTTTTTGAGGATTCCCATTTAGCCACTTTAACCACTTGTGAAAAAAAAAAAATGGTTAAAAAAATAAAATAAATCTACAGGAGTATGACGGTTGAAAGTGTGTAGAGGCATCTCAGGTTTCCAAATCTTTCATAGGCTTTTTGGTTATTAATAAAGCTTTACATGCCCACTGTTTTGAATTTTATCTCATCATTTTTTCTCATCTTCTGATTTCAAAACACATATCAGTGAATGATTACATAAATTATGTATGGTCTTATGATATGTTGTGTATATATAGATTGCTATAATGAATTCTATCAATTCAGTGAGGGGGCAGGTTTCAGGATAGATTTTTCAATCAATTTCTGATTTTCCACCATAACTTGTAAAAGTCAGATTATTTTGAAAATATTTTTCAAGCCTTCAGACCAAACAGCCAACATAAAAGACCCCAAAAGCTCTGGAAAGACAGTTAACTTTATTAATAATTTGACTTGTTAGTAGATGTACATTCAATTCAAGTTTCAGAATTAAATTTTAAACACACGCAGCCGAGTAGTTCACAGGAGATACTTATTTCATTCTTGTAGGGTGGAAAAATGTTTGACTAGGGATACACAAGTCTTTCGAGCTTTAAAATTGTGTAGAAACATAAGCTTAATCTCAGGTTCCCAGTGTTTATCCTTGATAACCTTTTTGATTAATAATAATGCTTCACATGCCTTGCTTTGGAAAGCTTTGGAAAAAAAAAATTGGTTAATCTTCTTTCTCTTATTATTCTGTGACACACAAAAGCACACATTAGTGAGATTAAATAAGTTATATATACTATGTAGACCTTATGTAAGTTATGCTATGTAGACCTTCACAAGCAAATACTTCTTTAAAAAAAACATAACAAAAAAACATTCAGATCCAAGATCATTAAAGAGTGGGAACAATCTTTCTGCACCTCCTGATTAGTCATCCAGCTTTGAGTCTGTGTTGATCAGATGTTTCAGCTCAGGCCGTAATCAAGCAAGGATTAGCGAAGGTCTCCTGAATCAGAGAAAATGGTGGTCAGAAAAATTAAGATTGATTACAGTTTGCTTTTATTCAGACACAGCCTTCTCTCTGCTGGAGTGATTCATATTCAAGGTAATTGCTTAAAGCGAAAGCGTGTTCCTGTCTTCTGCTGCTAATTACTGGTTTACAGAGGTGGGCAAATGAATCATTAACAATGAAATTATTTGGCCATTGGGAATTGTCAAACTGTTTTGGAAAGTTTATTTCAGCCAGCTGTATTTGGTTTTATTGCAGCCTGTGTTTTCTAAGGGGAACTCTTCTTTTAAAGTAGGTAGAATCTGTGGTCTACCGAGCTGCTCGTGATTGATGGTTATATCTGTGGAGTAAAAAATTATGGTTAGGTTTCATGTATAAATAATACTTTAGTATCACAGTGTTCCTCTACTGAAGGACGTGTGTGTGTGTGCAGTTGTGTAGTTCTGTGGTTGTGTTCAGTGGTGCTGTAAAATTTAAAGCAACGTTTTAAAGTTATGTCTGCATCATAATATTGATGATGCTTAAAATGAATACCGAAGAGATACTAAGAAATGAAAAGTTCAAAAGAACAGTATTTATTTAAGCTACAGTGGAGAACAAAATTAGAGATTGACCTGTAATTTTTTCTATTTAAAGCTATCCTAACGCTATCCTTCTCGAATAAGAGAACCGTTTTAAGCATATTTCATGGGTTACATATACTCTGAAGCATGGTATAAAAAACTACACATCAAAATTAAATTAGAGAAGACTTAAGGCTTCTCTTTTCCTCTCAGTTATTGGTGTTACTTTTCAGCCTACCTAAGTTTTCAGTTTTCACTGACTTTTCAAGATGGTTGGGAAAGATAAAGGTTATACAGATGAAGACCAAATAGTTGAGCCTTTTAGCCACAGCAAGGGCATTCCAAATAACACATTAAAACCCGCCAAAAAAGGCTGGTCATACATGAAAGACCAATACATGAGAGGACAGGAAGATGTGTAGAATGTCAATTGCCGTTGGGTTCTACACTCTACAATGTGGCTGGATTTGCTTGCCACTTCAGTGCTGCACAGTGTAAGGATCTGCCTCCGCATACAGTGTCTTGAAGACTAACACAATTTGAACTGAAAGCCCTGCAGTCATCAAACTTCTTACCAGCAAAAAGAATCAAAAGGCCAGTATATACATACAAAATAAAGGCTAGACCTACATATATCATATCATATCATATCATAGCATATCATATCATATCATTCGTTCATTCATTCATTCATTCATTTTCTTTTCAGCTTAGTCCCTTTATTAATCAGGGGTCGCCAAAGCGGAATGAACCGCCAATTTACCCAGCATATGTTTTACGCAGCGGATGCCCTTCCAGCCGCAACCCAAGACTGGGAAACACCCATACACACTCTTTCACACACATACACTACGGCCAATTTAGTTTATTTAATTCACCTATACTGCATGTCTTTGGACTGTGGGGGAAACTGGAGCACCCGGACAGGTTAGTGCTGTGGCTCCGGCCCTGGTTCATTGTCCAGTCAAACAGCAATTTTCATGCAGGACAATGAGTTCCTTAAAGCTGAACTTTTTAAATAATGAAATGGCCTGCCCAGAGTCCTGATCTAAAATTTGAAAAGTTAAAAAAAAAAAATAATTGGAGACCAAATGTTTTTATAGTAAGAAACCCACTATATTCAGTGAACTGTGTACGACACTGGAGGAAGTGGATCAAGATCATATCAGAACAATGTACTGCAGTGTCCTAAGATGTGTTCAAGTGCTCAAAGCAAAGGTCTGAGCACTTCCTACTCATTTCTGATTGATGTAACATTAAGGAATTTTAGTAATGATCTTTCTTCTTGCTACATTCATTACTGTTTTCTATTTTTAAACTGTGTTTCTCACTAACTAAGGGGTTTTTGTTGAATTGCCTTGGTTATTTTGCACTGGTCGAAAAGCATGGTAAAGCCACAACTAAAATTCCTTTAACATTTGAATGATGAAGATTATTATAACTTTTTTTTAATCAAGTGTTCATAAAGGTTACTCTAATGTTGATCTTCACTGTAGATTTACATGTATCTAGCAAAGATGTCTTAAATTGATAAATAAAAAATAAAAATAAAAACTCTTTATGAACCATAATACAGTTAATGTAAGATTAGGGGTAACATGTTAATCAATAATATCATAGAAAACTCAATGACACTTTTGGCAGTGTTTTGTATGATTATTGTAATCATAATAAAATATTGTCCTTAGATGTTAGATGTTATTTTAGGAGAATTGATTCTAGTTAGAATTAAAACTAAATCCTTTAAATATATTATAGCCAGAGAACTGGCGGAATGTCAGAGTACTTTGAATTTAACACTACATGAACATTTTAATGATGCTGTAGCAATAAAACAGCCTACTATGCAGATTGTAAGAAGGGCAAAGCAGAAAAATGTGTCCCAACTAGCGTTCTGCTAATTAAAGTCAAGGGAAATTGTTTTCTACAGCACATCTGAGTGAGTGTGATTTGATACATGAGTGTTTTGGGAGAAATTATTATTCCCACCAAAACATTGCTCATATGGTATTGACTTGTGATGTCTATTAACCAAAGAGAGAAGATAAGGTCAAACATACAACAGCAGTATTTAAAAAAATGCTAAATAAGACAACTATGGACTTTTTTTATTCTAACAGATTAAAAAAGGCCAAATTGTTCAGAAATCCTTCTGAGAATTATGATATTACATCTTCTGATTTTTTTCTTCACTTAATTGAAACTTAATATATTTCACTTGCCTTAGGTTTTCTCAAACTTAATGCTTTATTTTGCTCTGTTCTGAGTGTATACCTCATACCTTTTCAACCTTTTTGCACAAAATTAAGCAGAAACTTTCCAAATTGAAAGTGAAATTGTGAGATGCCAATTTGCCAGTTCTTTGTCAGAGGGAAAGGTCAGAATTTAGCTGTTTAAATTTTAATTATGAGGGAAATTTGGAATTATGACTTTTTCTTCTCATACAATTGCAGCTTTATTTCTCTTAAAAAAATACAAATTGCTAAATTACATAAAGTATAAGTCAGAATTATTGGATGCAATTATTGGAATTCTGATTGATTTCGAGTTTATATTTTGCAGCTTTTTGCGAGGTCACTGTTTTAATCAAATATATGTAGTTGCAATTACATTTTGTGTGTTATTTATGTATTTACTTCATTTAGAAATGTGTTATTATTTAACACCAACATCACAGTGCATTTTCACCATCAGTAGAAATGAAACAAGACAACGTTGGCATAAAAATACAAAGCAATTATTAATAGAAACATAATTAGAAGGTTCAGCCTCATCCATTAAAGCAAAACACAAATGCCTTTAATGGAGGGAAATCAGACAAGGCCAGAAGAGAATGGCCGAACCCTGAAGCTGCAGAAAATCCCTTCCTTCAGTCGACATGCATAAAGTTTGCATCCATAAATCCACTTAAAGGCCTCAAGACATTGAATCAAAACTCAAGCTGTGTGTGTATGTGTGTGTGTGTGTGTGTTTGTTTTCAGTGGTGACAAGGACGTGTTGAAAGATTATGCAGACCCCTTGAAGGTACTGGAAGGAATAGTTGCAGTGGTGCACACTAATGTACAGAGCGGGTACGTTTGTCCTTTGTTGCTATGTTCCCATTTTCTATTATTGAAGCATAATGCTGTCCATTTTGCCTCAGAGAAAAGGATATGATGGTACTTAAAGTGCAACTGAAGACACGTTACTCTTGCAGTATTGTAAAAAGGCAAATTTATATATAGTGGTAAAGTTTTCAGGGCTGTTAAATGGGATCGTTTTGCATGGCATAAAGAGGAATCTGTTATAGATAAAAGAAACCAGTATTCGATAAATAATTGCATTTCTTGAATTTCAGTTGAAATCTGAATTATTAAATCCCCTATGAAATTGTTTTCTTTTTTAATAATTTCCCAAATTATGTTTAACAGAGCAAGGAAATTTTCACAGTACGTCTAATGATGATATTTATTTATTTATTTATTTATTTATTTATTTATTTATTTAAGCCAAGTCTGCATTAATTTAATCAAAAATACAGTAAAAAGAAATAATGCAGAAAGTTATTGTAATATATATATATATATATATATATATTGTAATATTTTTTTCTGTGCTATTTTTTTTGTTTTTGTGTATGATTTATGTTGTGTAAAGGCATATTTTCCTGTAAAGGCAAAGAATTCATTACTCCTGTCTTGAGTGTCCCATTTTTGATTATTAGATGAATAAAAAGTTTCAAAAGAACATAATTTATAAAGTATTATAAATCTAAAACATGATAAATGTTTTCATTATCAGTTTAATGCACCCTTTCCAAATTCTTTTAGTGGGAATATAGTGACATCCGAGGACATGCTGGAATGGTTGCGACCTTTTTGTGGGGACGACACTAAACCCGTACGACCCCGAATTGAGGTCCTGCAGATTCTCGAACATTCATTCAGCCTCAGTGATCAAGACATCCACCTACTGGTGTTCTTCAGGAGCCAAGCCATTCTGAAAGCCTGCTGGCCAAACAGAAAGGTGAGAGAAAAAAAAAAAAGGAAAATATGCATATACCCACACTGGCACAAAACACGATTTACACTTCACACATAAATATTATTACATTCCCACATCTCTGACTCAGTATTCGCTTATTTCCTCTGTGAGGCACTGTAAATGTAATCTCATTTTACAGCGCAGCCCCTTGCGAGTTAGCATGTGCTTATAGGAATTGCTCGACTATTCTCACGCATGTAGTAATGTGTGTGGGAAGGAGTAAGATGTTATTTGGTCCAGGGATCACCGATTGCCTGGTTAGCCATGCTCTTTGGCCTCACCTCATGTTCCTTTGGGGATGCGAACATGTCCTTCTTCCATTTTACGCTGTGTCTGTCAGTATGTATTAGAGCTGCTGAGAAAATTCAAGAGCTGCGTTTATAGGAGAAATTAGAAACTCTTCTGTCTGAATCTGTCGGTGTTTTTCCTTAGGAGGGTGACCTGCTGAATGTACTGGATGAACTTTTGGTTTACGAAAGTCAAAGAGGTCTGTTAAATATAGCGCAACATAATTGAATTAGGATTCAGATTCGCCTACAATAGAGGGAGTTTGTGCATTTTTACAGAATTCAAGTTAAAAAGGATTAGGAGAGGCTTCTTTAGTAGAACATTCTTTTCACTTTCCACTTTTACTTTCTCTTTAGAAAGGTGATTTAAAAGTTTTTCTTTTTTTGTTTAACAGAAGAATTGAGGCTTTATTTGTTTGAGAAAGAAATCTAGTATGAATGGAGGGATAAATAAATGGATGGATAGGTGGGTGGCTGGGTGGATGAACAATTGGATGGATGGACAAACACATGGATGGATGGATGGATGGATGGATGGATAGATGAATGAATATTTATTGACTGATTGAAATTTGATTAATCAATGGCATTTAGTTTTGATTGATTGATTTGATTGACTGATTAATTGATTAATTGATTGGATGGATATTTATTGACTGATTGGCATTTGATTAATCAATGTTTTTTTAATGGATTGATTGATTGATTGATTGATTGATTGATTGATTGATTGATTGATTGATTGATTGATTGGATGAACAATTGGATGGATGGACAAACAGACAAACACATGGATGGATGGATGAATGAATAGGTTGAAGTTGGTTTGCAGAAGTCAAAGAGATTAAATAAATGTAGACAAACATACCTGAATTATAAGAAGCTTGTTTATACATTTTCTAAAACAAGTTAGAAGTGATTAACAAATCAAGTTAGAAATGATTAACATATGTTTTTTTATTGTTTTTTTTTCATAAATGTAGTCAAATAAAGTGTTTAAAAGAAGAGGCTTTTTTATATAAATAGAATAGAAATTAATCTAAATCTGGGATGGATGGCTGGATGGATGGGTGGATGGATGGATGGATGGATGGATGGATGGATGGATGGATGGATGGATGGATGGACAAATGTGTGTGTAGTTGCATGGACAGGTGATTTATGGAACATTTTGAAGAGAATCAAATACATTTTTCATTAACATACCTCCATGGTGGATGCAAGGACAAATAGATAAATAGCATGATTATGGATGGGTGAATGAATGGACGGGTCTGTGAACAAATGGATGGATGGAAAACAGATGAATAGAAGGATGAACAGATGAACGGTCATATAAGCATAGATGTACAGGTAATTTATGAAACCATCAAAGATTAATTACATTTATTTTTGTTCATTATTATACCTCCCTGGGAAGGATTAACAAATAGACAAAGTACAGACAAAAAGCTGATTGCGTAGTTGTTGGGCTGATGCAAATACACAGATGATTGTTGATTTATAGATGATGTTACAGGCACAGAATTAAAAAGTATTTTAATCACTTTACTTTTACAGTAGTTCTTTAATTTTCTTACGTGAAGGGAAAAGTCACCTCATCTCACACTCAATGTGCATTACAAAAAAATCACGCTGTTAATCCATTTTCTGCCAAATCACATAATCCATTCTTTCACTAAACTTTAATCATGCAAATGAACATTTATATAAGCAGACGCTATCAGATGTTTGGTTTCACTTTAGGAGGATTACCCCACCAATTGTTTAATAGAATAATTAAATGCAACTTTCAGTCTTAAGGGCTTCAAATCAAAATATTGCCGTCAGTAGTTTCAATTTCCCCATCAGCACTTAAATAGTGTTGTTCAGTGGTAAACAACACCAAGCTTTTGGTTGGAAAGAGTCATTTCCAGCATCACGTTTTGGAGCGTTTAAAATGAAGCCTAACCTTTAATTTCACACATTATCACTTTTCTTTAAAGCTCTCCTAATTGTAGCCTCCATTGTTGGCCATATCCCTACAATAGGTCTCCAATGTTGGCAGTAGCTTTGTTTTCCTCAATGAAATGAATTAATCGTGTCTTTATTGTGATCTGAAAAAAGGAAGGGAAATGAGGGGAGTTGTAATGAGAAGTCATGCCCTGAAGGAGGAGGAGTAATTAAAATGAACAGATTGAGGGTAGGGAAAGGGGATTGGCTCTATTTCACTGAGATCTAGAGTCCTCAAACGGGGGCCATGCCTAAACCCTGATTGGGGGCGCTCAGCCGGGCCCATGTGCCCTGAGCGTTGGGCATCAAGCCACGGATCGCTGGCGTCGCATCTCTGCCTGCTGAGCGGCAGCCGCTGGTTTATATCATCAACCACAGAGTCTGCTTATCAACTGGTAGCCTCAGGTGTACAAGTGTTTGGCCTGCACGGTATTGGAAAAAATGACATTGCGATGGTTTTTTTTTTTCGTTTTCTGATATATATATATATATATATATATATATATATATATATATATATATATATATATATATATATATATATATAT
>CAIGQW010015581.1:10571695-10594746 GCA_903798125.1 Danio choprae | reverse complement strand
CTATATATATCTATATATATATATATATATCTATATTGCAATGTGAATACAATTTAAACATGACTTGAATAGATGACTTCAGATTGATTGGGATGAATAAACAAATAGCATATTTACAATAAATCTTTGTTAAAGTTTCAAAGGTTATAATTTATTTAGCTTAAATGGTTTACAATAGAACTACCAGAATTTAATAACTACTAGAATGGCGATGGTGGTCGTTACATACAGTAGTGGTCGTTCTAACCGTTCATATTAGACTGTACCAAATAAAATGTGTCACGTCAAATTTACATTCAAAGCTTATATTGAAATTGATGAATTAAGCTTTGAAAGTAATTTTTTGTATTAAATCATTACCCTAGATATACTATCTTTTTTTTGTCTACTCTAAGTATAGCCTATAATTGTGTACAAGTACTGCCCACAAAGGTGTACCTCATGTTGTGTGGCAAGTGCAAGAGCAATGTTTTTTTTTTTTTACCAAAGTGAAAATTTAGAAGTAAAGTTATGTTTTTGCTATCAGAACATTATGGCTGCGTCCAAAATTGCATCCATGCTATATAGTATGTTAAAATTATTATGCAAGCTGGGTAATACTGTATATCCAAATGTATTCATTCATTCATTCATTTAATCATTCATTCAATTTCTTTTGGGCTAAGTCCCTTTATTAATCAGGGGTCGCCACAGCGGAATGAACCACCAACTTATCCAGCATATGTTTTACACAGCAGATGCCCTTCCAGCTGCAGCCCATCACTGGAAAACACCCATACACTCTCATTCACACACATACACTACGGACAATTTAGCTTACCCAATTCAACTACAGCACATGTCCTTGGACTTGTGGGGGAAACCGGAGCACCCGGAGGAAACCCACATGAACACAGGGAAAACATGCAAACTCCACACAGAAATACCAACTGACCCAGCTGAGGCTCAAACCAGCGACCTTCCTGCTGTGAGGCGACAGCGCTACCCACTGTGTCACTGTGCTGCATTCAAATTCGTAGTATTCGAAAAACTTTAAAGTACCTGTATGACGTACTACTTCCAGTGAGATTCTGAAGTGACACTACACTATCCCATAATCCCACGTGAAAGAATTCCTGAATGGGAGTGAAGCAACGCAACTGACGCGGACAGGTCTCATGATAATGACTAATGGCGGATGTAGTACATCCGAGTTCCATTCATACTACTTACATTCATATTATATAGAATGTACTTTTCTAACGGTCATGTAGTAAATTCAAATGTAGTACCTACTCGAGTAACAGACGATTTCGAACAGACGATTTTTTTTTTTTGTTAGCGGAATGTTGCTACTGTAGGCACGCATATTCAAATGTACATGAAAAGAGTAGCGGATGCTGATATGCATGCGGTCAGTTTGACTGCTATGGTCATTCAAGATACTCTGAACTTTCATACTCTGAACTTTCTTGTATTTTGTCATTTTATTACAATAGCAATGTTAGAATAAATATATCGATATTTAGGAAATGTGAGGCCACTATAGGTACAGTATATGGGTTATAAAATTCTATTTTAACAAAGTTTTTAAATCACAAAATGTATAAACGGTCGCCTCTTACAAAAACTACTCTCACGTTAAAATGTTAAACTTTGCAGTTAATCCACAAATCAAGTGTGTTCAGTACTGTGGTGCTTGAACTATAATCTTGACTGGACATTGTACATCCTATGATGTGTCTGTTGCAGATGCGCACGTTGCAGTGTCGATGCTGAATGTATCAATTATTCAGCCGTTTCATGTACAGTATCTTTATAATGTCACGAGCCAAGCTTTTCTCTGTGATTGTGATATGTCTGATCATGCCCACAGGATTGTACACTTGTCTGTTAATATAACACTTCTACCCCCTGTATCCCAAACTAATCATCTTCTAACTCGCACACCGGCCCATCATGCCCTGCTCCATAGCAACCATTGCTGCATTTCAGGTCTCGCATCTGTTTGCTGTGTTGCAGGTTTTGCTGAGCTGTAGATTCGCTGTTGTTGTTTACTTGTGCTGCGTTGCGGTGCTGTTTATCTCTCTGATGTATGAGGGGGAATTGTTGAACTTTATCAGAGCCGAATATAGAGGCCATCCTTCTATATACACCAAGAGGAAACGTCAGAGCTTGTAGAAAGGGGAAGAAGAGCAATAGAAAGCGGCAGGATTATTATTGCATGCTTGTCTGATTGAGGAAATGACTTTGATCGCAGACAGAATGAGGGTTGGTTGGACTTTTTGTCTCTTTCACTAACTGTCAGTGGAACGTAATAAATCTCTATATTACATTCAAGGGCTTTAATTGCTGACGGGTTTCCCTCTGAAATGACACATACGTTCTCTCAGCAGAAATCATTGTTGCTGTAAGGAGATTCTGTAAAGCTGGGGTTTTTTTTGCTGCTGTGTTGAGGTTGCACTTTTTCTCTCGTTTTACCAAATTGCCTTGACAGTCAACTCGAAGACTTGTTTCCCATCTGTAGTCAAAACAGGTCACTTCTGTACACACAGTCTTGTGAGTTTATTCTCAAGTTTCTCTCTTAGCTCTCAGCGTAGGGGTTTCTATACAGGTATGGATTTTCTATTTTTATTCTATATTTAATGTTTTTTCCCTCCAAGCAAAAGTGTTATAGTAAGCTTAGTGACATGACCCAGATGGCTGCTACGGTGTAGGACTACTCAAACATATTTTCTGAAATATATACTGTATATACAGTTGAACTCAGAATTATTAGCCCCCTTGTATATTTTTTCTCCAATTTCTGTTTCTTCTGTGACAGAAGAATGTTTTAACACATTTCTAAACATAATAGGCTAAATAATATATTTCTAATAACTGATTTCTTTTATCTTTGCCATGATGACAGTACATACTATTTTACTAGATATTTTTCAAGATACTAGTTTTCAGCTTAAAAAGCATTTTAAAGACTTAACTAGGTTAATTAGCATAATTAGGCAAGTTAGGTAATTAGTCAATTAAATTCAATGTATAGTGATGGTTTTGTTCTGTAGACAATCGAAAAAAAAAATATTGCTTAAATGGGATAATAACATTAACCTTAAACTTGTTTAAAAAAAAATCTAAATAGATTTTATTCTAGCCGTAATCATTTGGGAAATATTTGAATAAGAAAAACAAATTCACAGGTGGGCTAATAATTATGACTTTAACTGTATATATATTCAGTGTTGGGGGTAACGCATTACAAGTAACTCGAGTTATGTAATAATATTACTTTCCTAAGTAAGGAGTAAAGTAATGCTTTACATTCAAATATTAAGTAATAGTATTTGAGTTACTTCTTTAAAAAAGGGTAACATGAGTTACTTTTTTAGTTTAATTAATCAGCTTAAAAATCTGAAAGAAAATGAATGCAGTTATGTTGAATTACGCACTCAATAAGAGAATGCACATCCAGCGGGATAGAGACAGAAACCAAGATGGCAGGCCGGAGCCTTAGATTTCTGATATGGAAGTATTCTCATTATTTTGAATGCATAGAAGAAAAGGAAAAGGGGATTGTCTCAATAGACAGTGATTTACTTAACTAATTAGTCAAAGTTTTCCCAGTGATGGGTTGCAGCTGGAAGGGCTGTGTAAAACATATGCTGGATAAGTTGGCAGTTCATTCCGCTGTGGCAACCCCAGATTAACAAAGGGACTAAGCCGAAAAGAAAATGAATGAATGAATTAGACAAAAAGTACAAAAGTAGCAAGCACATTGCTTTAAACTTTCATTAATCATATGGCATATATAGCTGTGGGGTCAGGACGTTCTCATATGATAACATTATGCTAAAATATTATTTTTAATGTGTTTTTTTAAAGGTAAATGAAGGTGTAGATCATACAGTGCATTATTGATTGCAGAGCTCCTCTATTAAAAAAAAAAAAAAAGAAAAAGAAGGAAGAAAACCTGCAAGTTTTTAAGCAAGAGATTAAGCTTCAGTCAGGTCAGAAAAAGTAACTTAAAAGTAATGTAATCCATTACTTACCAGGAAAAGTATATAATGCAACTAGTTACTTTTTTGGGGAGTAATATTGTAATGCCTTACTTTCAAAATTAACTTTCCCCAACACATCTATTATAAATTAATAGATGTATTGTAAATTGTAGTTTAAAAACAAAATAAGTACAAAACTAAATGCTAAAACATATTTTTTTTAAATATATACATTAGAAAGTGTCACTGAAGAACTATATTTGTTATATGTGCTTGTTCCATGTTTGCCTGTTGCTTTTTCTACTATTGATTGTCCTATTATTGATTTCCCATTGAAGGTGTGACACCCGATGTGTGGTCGGTCTGACATATATGAACTGTCAAGTTGTCAGAAGCCTCTCAAGGCTTAAGTTGTCTCTCAGTGGCAGTGACGTTAGTGATTTGTCCTGTCTAATAAGCTGCTACCGAAAATGTGCTTCAAATGAAATTCATCGGAAATGTATCTGCTTGTTTTCTTGGTGTTTCATGTGCAATATCTACTCTCTTTGGCATTGCAATGACTCCTGCAGGTGAATAGGGTAAAAAGAAAATGTTGTTTAAATATGAAAATGAGGTATTATTGAACTAAATATGCACTAATTTGCACACAGAATCTGAAGACTGGATAAAGCCAGGTTCAAATTCCTTGTTTCATTTTTCTTGACATTAGATTTGAAAGGTTTTTTGCAGAAGTGATTTTGAGATCTGCTATTTTTTATTGAAAGAAAATATATATTATTTTTTTTTTAAAAGTAGAATAAAATGTATATAATGCATTAAACATATCACTCAGTAAAATCCTTCAGAATAAAGAAATGAATAAAAGTCTTAAATCTGATGCATGCAAGTGCTGTTGAGGTGGAGATTTATTGATCCATGCTGGAGGGGAAAAAAACTTTAGATTTAGATTTTTTGCATGTCCATAAATTATCCATGGACTCATTGTATGTGTCAAAATTATACATTTATTTATTTTTTATTTTTTTCCCAAATATCATTAGAGTATTAAGATAATGTTCTGTGAAGATAAGTTGTACATCTTCTACTGTAAATATATCCAAACTCAAATTATTGATAAGTAATATACAGTGCTAAGAATTTAATTTAGGCAACATAAGGCTATTTTAATCCGTATTTTGGCATTTTTGAACCCTCAGATTCCAGATATTCAAATAGCTGTGGCTTGGCCAAATAATATCCTATCCAAAGTAAACATCAATGGAAAACATTTTGATTAAGCTTTAATGTCATATATAAGACAATATACACTTACAGATGACTGGTTTTGTGGTCCAGGGTATTGTATTGTGTCCTCTAGTTGAAATCAACAGGCACAAATTGATAAAGAGCTACACTGTACCAAAAAAAGCACTTAAAAGTTTTATCTAAATCCCCAACAGTCTCAACTCAAAACTGACAAGTGCTGTGTTTTTTTGCCTGCGGTGTATCGCCTTTAGTTCTGATTCTCATCTCGATACCACACCACTGAGGATTTTTGCATCTTAATTTCAACCATCCGTCTCAGTCTTACGGCAACAAAATGTCACAGTTCCCGTGAGCGCTTACTGTTCACTTGGCAAAGGACAGCAGCTTTGTCAGTCTGAATCGAGAATCTTTATTTGGCAGCTTACCGCGTCCCAGGCTCCCTTGTTTACTCGAACTCTGAAGTAGTTATTGATGTAATGAGTGCAAATGAATATGAGGACGTTGGCATTCGTGTGTGTGTCTGTGTGTGTGTCTGTGTGTGTGTCTGTGTGTGTGTCTGTGTGTGTGTCTGTGTCAGATGTAGGGTATTATCGTTTTTGTGGTCCCGTGACTTGATAAACTGGACTCATTTGTCATGTTAAGAAGCCGTCAGGATGGTGTGTGGATGTGTTTGTGTGTGTTTAACCGCAGACAGGCTTAATGACTAGGGTTAATGCGGTCATTAAAACAAGGTCTTGGTTTTTCCCGGGGGTGCTTGCTTTAATATGCCCATGCTTAGCAGAGCTGTTTTAATGTCTTTATCCAGATGTGTTTGTGTATTTGGCTGCATGTTGATTACAGAGCAAAAGCTGAATGCTTCACAGTGAAGCCTGCTTGTTAGTTACTGTTGCCTAGTTTATCTCAGTTTTGTCTTATTACAATGTTATATAATGTAATGTCTTTTGAATGAAATGACTTTCATTTGATATAAAACTGTAATGTTATGATTTATCAATGCTATTTAAATAAATAGCTTTCTAGTTTAATTTATTATAAAATGCTATTTATTTATTTAGATGTCAAATCTCATTTTTCAGCACTCATTGCTCAAGTCTTGAGTGTCAGAAATCATTTAAATTTGATGATATGCTTCTCAAGAAATTTTTTTTATTATAACCAATGTTCAGCATAGTTGTGCTGCTTAATATTTGGGGGGGGGGGGACCAAGATACGAATTCTTGACTGTCACACTTTAACTTAACTTAAATTTGAACCATATATTTATTATATTATTTATTCATTCATTTTATTTTTGGCTTAGTCCCTTTATTCATCAGGGGTCACCACAGCGGAATGAACCACCTTTATTATAATATATTATTCATTCATTCATTCATATTCCTTCAGCTTAGTCCCTTTATTCATCACGGGTCGCAACAGCGGAATGAACTGCCTTTATTATGTTATGTTATGTTATGTTATGTTTATCAAAATATGTTTATATATACACTTTGAATTATTTGCTTATCTAAATGAATTTTTATTCTGTATCACTGTGGTTGTGATGAGATTTTCTAACACCTATAAAAAATACACAGACAAATGTGTGTGTTGAGGATGTAAGTTTGATGTGCCATCAGAGCCAGTGGCACTGTGTTACTCAGCTCTTGTCTTTCACACGTGTCACTCTCGTCTGTCATTAGCTCCGCCTCTCCAACAGAGCCCCGGGGCCACGCTTACATCATCTCCCGCTTCACACGCTTCAACTGTCAGTAAGCTTCACTCGTTGTACTCTGCAGCATTAACTTTCCAAGGTCTTACAGAGACTTTCTCTGCTTCTAATTCCTTGAAAGTTCTCCAGATTCTAGCATTTGGCTTTTGTTGACATTGCATCAAAGTCACTTTCAAGCAAAGGCAGTTCACTTTCCGCCAATATTTGCAATGGCCCCGGGCGGCTATTTCGGGCATGCAATTTCTGTCTCCTTGAATGGGGAAATACGGAAGTCTCATAAACTACTAGCAAAAATTCAGATTTAATTTACATATTTTAAGCAATACAATTTCATCTGAACGCTCCCATAAATGTTTTAAGTTGTCCAATATTGTTAAAAAAAATTATGTTTGTACATGTGCAGTCTCAAGTGCTTAATCAAGTCAATAAAACTGAACGCTCCTCCCATAAAACTTAAGTATAAAACGTAGATTTGATGTTCATCCTGATAAGCTTCTAATGTTATCTGCAGATGCAACGACTCTACATAATTAAGAGGCCGTTTACATGCTAAAAAACAAACAAACATGTCAATAAAATGCCATGCATGTTCATTTTTTTTCTTTTCTAGAAACTTAATTTTTGGGAAATGGCTTGTATTTATTGACCTATATATTGGTTATTGACTTCCAAATATAAAACTTTCATGATATTAGCAAAACTTCCATTTTTCCTAAGTTATACAGTACATTTATTTGATTTATTTGATTATACAGTACATTTATTTTGGAAGCAACAAATGTGATTAAGGGATATAGGTCCTGCAACAAAATCTTTGTCAACCGGAAACTTCTCTAAACCGCAGGTTTTGCTTTTTGTCACTTCCATCCTTTTCAGAGCTTGTAATGATACAATTCACTCCCAACAGTCTGTGCTGTATTGTACCAACAAAAGTGAGGAAGAATACAAGGTCTGAGTGTATTTTGAACTAAGAACAAACTGTTCCAGGCTTTTAGCTTCTAAACTGTTGGAAATATTGTTGTTCCAGGACCAACACAGGCTTTTGATATGGGAGCACGTTTTACTTGTGTAAATGACATTTAGCAGGCCTGGGTTCAGGTTTCCCAGAGGTTTAAGTTCAGTGTCTTAAAGGTGACTCAGCTTTGACGTAATGTTCTCAGGAATCAAGAGCTCACTGAACCCGGGTTATAAAACAGTTGTATCTGTGACAGATTTATGCCATCCCTGAGAAGATACAGTGGGTTTTTATATGCACCTCATCACACATAGACAGCCGTGATCCATCAAGAACCACCGTCCTTGGCCTCGTGCTACATTAACATGCGCTCATGTGTGGCTGCAACCCTCATCATAATGGTTAAGTGGGGGGAAGTTTCTCCACCAGCATTTATAGAGAAAATGATCTGAATTTATGGTTACCTGCTGTTTATGACGTCACACCAGTACATTAATGGTGTAATGTAGTAGCATTAAAGAAATTACAGCTGAATTGTGTGGACATATAATGACCATTGGCAATGGTGCAGCGATGAATAAACCATAACATGTCCTTTTCAAACCAAGCAGCTTTTCTGTTTGTTCACATAGTAATTTCTCACCCTCAAGTGAAATTCCCCATTTCCTGTTCCTATTGAAATTACCCCAATTTTAAAATGAATTTACCTGCAAACTTTTGTGGCCAAAAAATGTCAATTGTCAGTGGAGAAGCGATGAATGAAGCGCAGCTTAAAAATCAAGCAGCTTTGTGTTGGTCAGCATGGTCAATCTGCATGATAAACGTGAATCCATTGAAACGTTTACAGAGGAAATCTTTTGTGCTAAAGTAAAGTGCATATTCTGATTGAAATGACCCAACCACGACTTCAAATTTTGGCAAAAAAAAAAAAATGTGAAGCTCACATTTGCACACCACATAGCTTTGTATGGATCAGTGTGGTATATGAGTGTAACAAAAAGTGCATCCATGATAACACTGACAACATTTCAAAGTTGAGGCTTTGTTTTAAATTAAGAGTTTGAAATTTAGTTCACACAGTTCAAAACAAACACAAACAAAAGACTAATCTGAAAATGTAAGAATCCTTATCAGTATCAGTTAATTTGGGAAAGTGAAATTGTCAACACAGTCCTAGTATCCATACAGCTGATATTGTAGATTATTGCAGTTTATCCATGTAGTGTGCATGGTGCAGATGTTGAACAGTCAATAAGTTCTGATCTAACATCAGATCTAATTAAGATTCAGTTTTTCAGTCAATGATTTTAAACCCTTCAGAATCCATTCAGCCCATCCATTTATATAGGTACAAATGAGGAAATCACTGAAGGAAAACTTCCCCATCCAACTTATTCCTACGAAAACAAAAATTGCAGAAAAAGAATTGTGGCCAGAAAAGAGTTGCCGTGCACTCTAAATCATTTGCACAACCCATAGTAAATTTGCTTCTATTCAGGCGTTTGCATTGACTTTGCATGTACTGTAATCTACTCATGCGGATACTTAAATTTGCATTTTGTGTGAACCAAG
The DNA here is from genome assembly GCA_903798125.1 of Danio choprae. Lineage (NCBI taxonomy): Eukaryota > Metazoa > Chordata > Actinopteri > Cypriniformes > Danionidae > Danio > Danio choprae. The sequence goes on along the minus strand of CAIGQW010015581.1, from coordinate 10,585,292 downwards.
CAATAGATTTCAATTTACTATTTTAATAATTTATCAACACAGATAAATATTTACAGCTTTCTGATGTTCTGCAATGGTCACATGCAGTTAAGCAGATAAAATAGATGGATTTGGGTCAAAAATGCTTTTTTAAGCATAAAAAAAATGTAATGCAGCTTCAAAAAAAATATTTATAGGTATCTGATGTTGGTTAATGTTCACATGAAGACGCTCACTAAAATGTAATTAAGTGTAACTGTTGTATATATACCAGTAAACTTCATTAGAAATGTGCGATCTAAAATAAAACTTTCATTTTAAATCTTCATATTTTGCCAAAATTCTTCAACCCATTTGGTTTTACCCATTTGTCAAGAAGTTTTTAATCCTTAAAAAGAATGGAGTTTAGTAGGATTATTCGCGCACAGGTCAAAATAAGTATTTCATTTTTTAAATAAATATTTTTTGTTAATCCGAATGACGATGGAATATAATTAGCCATTTTATTTTCGCTTTTCATAAACTCTCAAACCCAGTGCCCTCACTAATCGTGTAACCTGTTTTTGCTTGACAAACTCTGATTGTAGAAATGTCAAAATCGTCCTCTAAAAATCGTTTTCACTTTTTTTGCTGTAGATTCTACTTCACTACTTCAACTGCTTTAAATGTAAAGTATCTGTCACTTTGAGGAGCGGCCGTTTTAGAGTAGCTTCTCGTCACTGAATACCACATTATCTAAAAAAGCCATGCAAAATAACTATATTTCAAAGATGTCCCTGTCTAAGCTGAGTTTACAACTTCATTCAGTGACTATGGACAGATCAGACAGCTCATTTGTTTTTCTGTACATTACAATGTGCTGTGTTTAATTTTATTAAACAATAAAACAATAAGTAAACAATAATGGCTTTTATATATATTTTAATATACAATGACATGTGTACGATTAGTTTGTACATTCTCATGCAAGTCAGAATAAGTATGCTGTTTCATTTTTACATAAATTCATTCATTCATTTTCATTTAGGCTTAGTCCCTTTATTAATCTGGGGTCGCCACAGCGGAATGAACCGCCAACTTATCCAGCATATGTTTTACGCAGCGGATGCCCTTCCAGCTGCAACCCATCTCTGGGAAACATCCATACACATCCATTCACACTCATACACTACGGACAATTTAGCTTACCCAATTCATCTGTACCACATGTCTTTGGGCTTGTGGGGGAAACCGGAGCACCCGGAGGAAACCCACGCCAACACAGGGAGAACATGCAAACTCCACACAGAAACGCCAACTGACCCAGCCGAGGCTCGAACCAGCGACCTTCTTGCTGTGAGGCAAACGTGCTACCCACTGCTCCACTGTGAGGTCCTTTTTTACATAAATGTTACACTGAATAATGTTGGAAAATTATTTAACCCATGTTTTTTTTTTTTTGTTGTTTTTTTACATTTCCTAAACAGTTCATAAATATTATTTAACCCATTTAATTTGTACATTTACATTAAAAAAGACACTACCCTAGCATTTATTTTTATATGTAAAAATATGTTTTGTACTTTATTTTATTATCTCATACTTGACCCAGTTTTATCTTTTTAGGATTTTATTATTAACTAGCTTTTCATAAGCTCACAAGCCCAGTTCCCTCATAAACAATTTATTAAAACCTGGTTTATGTGCCTGATATATAGCACTGATTGTAGAAATTTCAAACCATCTTCTAAAAGTAGTCACGTTTTGTTGTTGGAATCTACTTCATTTAGCCATTTTAAATTATAAGTACACTGTAAAGAAAATATCCGTACATTTTCTGTATTTTATGATTGTTTTTTTTTTTTCTCTTTCGTTTATTTATGTATTTATTTATGTTTTGCTTTGAGACTTTGTTCAATGTTTGCTCAAAAGTGACATTTGGTGCCATTTGTAATAGTTTGAAGTGATATATTGTCTGAATTAGGGTTGTAAATTACAAAAACCTGGTAATAAACTGTCAGTACTTTTTCAGTTATTTTACAGAATTATTTCCATATATATTATTTCTTACTCAATATATTGTTACACACTACTAAAATGTCAATAAGAGTCCCTTTGTTAAACTCCTGAGTTGGATTTTTAACATCAAAAGTCGACAAAACGGAGATTAAGGCATCATAATACAATTCCTAATCGTAAATAAACTGAAAACATTTGTAAATCACAAAATATGGAAACTGTTACCTAATAAAAAATATAGAGCATAGTTAGAGTTTAGAACTAGATTTCAGATTTCCATCTAATCCATGTTGAGATCTTCATTCAGTGACTCTGGACAGACCAGACGGCTCATTTGGTTTTCAACCTTCTCTGATCACACCGGATCTCCATTTCCACTGTAACCGTGAGTGTGTGAGCCCCTCTCCGCAGAATCCTTCATCTGAACATCTGTCCTTATAAGACAGGATCAAAATATCAAACTCCTGTGTTTTTCGGTCCCTTAGTCCCCCAGTGCTGGGATTTGGATCAGCTGTACATTGAGAGCGAAGGGTAATCTCTGGCTTCTGGCTCTGCATAAATCAAAGAGCCGACTTAATATTTAATTATGCTCCAGGTTCTTCTGCCGCTTCCTTTTTTTTCTCTCTCTCTCTCTCTCTTTCTCTGAAGCTGAGAGGAGCACATTCTGCCTTTGTAAGGATCTGGCTGAACAGCTAATCACATACAATCATGCTAACAGCACTGAGGTCTCTCGGCTTAACAGAGTCAAGTGGTGTTTCATCAAACAAAAAGAGAAATTAACCAAATTTCACCATCACTAGATATGAACAGGTGTGTGGAGCTGTGGCGCAGCTCTTGGCTCATGCTCTCTGGATTTTTTTGGTGCTGTGGTGTCGAGTCTGTACTGACTCTTTGGGTTCTGAATTTGGCAAACATTATTTTTGCTGCTTGTTCAAGCTACTTAAAATTAAAATGAGCTGAAAACACAAATCTTGAGTTTTTTGGGACAACTTAATTGTTTTATGTTCAATCCACTTAAATTTGTTATGTTAACTGAATAGATTTGTGTTGGGAAAACATGAAGGAATTGTGTGGAACCTTGCATTTTTATAGGGTTTGTATCATCAGATATTTATACTGTAGCTAGTGTGTACTTTTTCTTAATTCATGCTTTGTTCTAAAACTTTTTCAAATAAAAAGTAAGACAAATAAAATAAGACTATGATTTGTTGATAGTTTGAAAAAACTGAACAATATTGTACTGAAAATTGTATGCTTGCTTTATTTATTTGTTTATTTATTCATTTCAGTGGAATTTACATTGCCATATGCCATTCTGCATATAATAAATCTACTAAAACATAATTGTCATTGACAAAACATTTGTTTGCTCTCAATAAATGAACTAGAAAGATAAATAATTAAACAATAATGGCATGACAAAACACTGAGAAAATCAAAAATATATATATATTTGTTTATTTAAAATGCTGTCTTAAAGGGATATGCTTTTTAAAATAAATTATTCTAAAAAAAACAAGATATACTGATAATAGGAACAAAACATTCATTCATTCATTTTCCTTTGGCTTATGCCCTTATATATCAGGGGTCGCCACAGCGAAATGAACTTCCAACTATTCCAGCATACGTTTTATGCAGCGGATGCCCTTCCAGACGCAACCCAGTACCGGGAAACACCCATACACTCTCACATTCACACATGCCCTCTTAAGCTATATGGCAAATTTTGTTTACCCAATTCATTTATAGTGCATGTCTTTGGAGTGTGGGGGGAAACCGGAGCACCCGGAGGAAACCCGGGGAGAACATACAAAAAGTGAACACAGAAAGTCCCCAGCTGGGACTCGAACCAGCGAACTTCTTGCTGTGAGGCGACAGTGCTAACCACTGAGCCACTGTGCCGCCATAGGAACAAAACAGTACTATGCAAGTCAATGGCTTTTGTCTTTTAAACATTCTTCAGTACATCTTCCTTTACATGCAGCGGAAGAAAGAAACTCTCTCAGGTTTGGAACAAGTGGAGGACGAGTAAATGATGACATAATTTTTATCTTGGGTTGAACTGTCCATTTAATCAAACATTAGTGTGTTCAGGAAAGGTGAAAAAGTGAACAGCTGTTGAATATTTCCCCCAAGTCACTCATATGTAGAACATATGCAAAAGAGGTCATCTGTTTTCTGAATAGGTCAAGCTCTTTCTCTCTCCTATACAATCTTATGGGCTTTCCGCTGTATAATTTTCTAGCCAAGTGGTGCATAGCAAATAAGTGTCAAGAGTCTGATCTGAAGAAACAGGAAAAAGCTAGTGCAAAAGAAAAAAAAAAAGGCTCGCAATACAATCAAGTGAAAATTGGACGTTTGCTTTAATTTGCTGCTCTTTTTCTTTCTAGCATTGACTATAAGACTTCACCAAAAATCTTGCATAAAGTATATATTTTTTGCTGATGGAAAAGGCATAGCTGGCAGTTAAGAACATTGATCTCCCTGGACCATTGGGAAATTGTGTGCGTGTGTGTGTGTGTGTGTGTGCGCGTGTGTGCGCGTGTGTGCGTGTGTGTGTGCGTGCGTGCGTGCGTGCGTGCGTGCGTGCGTGCGTGTGTGCGTGCGTGCGTGCGTGCGTGCGAGAGAGATTGTTTGTGTGTGCGTGTGTGATTGTTTGTCCGTGTATATATGTGTAAGTGTTGATTTGAAAGCACTGCGGCGACTCTACTTCAGGTCTATTGGTGTTAGTGTGTGATGGAGACTTTTCTCACCCCTCTAACACACTGCCACAGTCTCAATGACCTTTCCTGCCTTCAGGGTGAGCACAATGAGTTTGGCGTCGATATGTTCCAGCAGTGCGTGAATGACTGTTTGACTGCTCTTAATAACATTTGAGGATGGTTTTTAACAACATTGCAGAATGGTTTCTCACTCCACTGAGCCGTATCGTGCATTAGTCCTAAATTGGACATAAGCTGAAGCCTACAGAAACCAAAGTGAGAACTGCGACACAGGTTTCTATATTCTGGGTTAAATCAATGCTTTACTAATCACTCTTGTCTGAGTTTTGTGTGTGCGTGTGTGTGTGTTGAAAGCAAACTATGAAGCAATGAGACGTTCCTCACGATCCCTGAAGAGCAATTGAATTGTTTTAATATCTGTTTAATTGCAATAATCTGCTTCACTGAGCTGAAATGCAGACATTCTTAGGATATGCAGAGACAGAAAGAGAACAAGTGGTGCTTTTCTGTTATCTTTCAAATGTATCTTCTGTCAAATTATTGTAATCACTTTATTTTATCTGTTAATAAATTATATATAGTATACATACACTTAAAAAATGTTGCTGCTTGTTCAAACTACTTATTTATAATGAGCTGAATCAACTTAACTTTGTCAACTTAATGGTTTTATGTTCAAACCCCTTAAAATTTGTAAAAAAACAAAAAAACAATCTTAACTTAATTGATTTGTTTTGGGACAACATGAAGGAAATGTGTGGAACCTTGCAATTTTTACAATGTATTTGACCCTGGACCATAAAACTACGTGTATTTTTTTTACATTGAGATTTATAAATGTCCTGAAAGCTTACTAAAACTATTCATTGGTGTATACTTTGTTAGGGTAGGACATTATTTGTCCGAGACACAATTATTTTGAAATCTGGAATCTGAGGGTTCAAAAATATCAAAACATTAAGTTGTGTAAATAAAGTTCTTAGCAATGCATATTACTGATCAAAGTTTTAATTTTGATATGTTTACAGTTGTAAATGTACTAAATATGGGCCTCACGGTGGCACAGTGGGTAGCACAATCGCCTCACAGCAAGAAGGTCGCTGGTTCGAGCCTCGGCTGGGTCAGTTGGCATTTCTGTGTGGAGTTTGCATGTTCTCCCCGTGTTCGCATGGGTTTCTCCGGGTGCTCCGGTTTCCCCCACAAGTCCAAAGACATGCGGTATAGGTGAATTGGGTAAGCTAAATTGTCCATAGTGTATGTGTGTGATTGAGTGTGTATGGATGTTTCCCAGTGATGGGCTGCAGCTGGAAGGGCATCCGCTGCGTAAAACATATGCTGGATAAGTTGGCGGTTCATTCAGCTGTGGCGACCCCAGATTAATAAAGGGACTAAGCCGAAATGAAAATGAATGAATGAATGAATTTACTAAATATATTCATAGAGCATGATCTTTATATAATATTCAAAATATTTGACAAAAAAAAAATATATATATATATATAATTTTGATTCATGCAATGTATTTTGCAAAAATATACCTGTGCAACATAAGAATCGTTTTATGGTCCAGGGTGAAGTATATACATAAATTAATTACAATACAGTACAATGCAATATTTATTTATTATGCACTTTTAAAACAATTAAAGTTATAATTGTTTTTAATTAAATTGGTTTATATACAGACCAAAGTGCTGTATATAGGAGTACTAAAGACAGAGAAGAAAATAGAATATTAAAGAAAACATTTAATAAGTAAAAGCAATAAAACAGTAATTAAGGTGTTAAAAGTGGGAGAAAATAGAGAGGTCTTTAAAATGGACTTAAACATAGAAATAGAGGGGGAAAGTCTAATGTGAATTGGACAATTTATTACAATTTATATACATTGTATGTAAATTCTAAACATAAATAATTTATTAATGACTAATATGGATGGATGGATGGATGGACAGAAAGATGGATAGATATATAGGTGAATGGATGGACAGATAAAGGATTTGAAACTAAATGTAATCTTTGAGCTTCATAACTGTTTAGATGCCCATTGGTACCACACACTTTTTCTACTTGATAGAGTTCTTGAGGTTGTTGGAGGTTATTGAACACGCTTCAGCAGCTTGAGCTTTGATGGCTGTGAAGTCGAGGTGAGTTTTAGCCCGGCTCACATCACTTTCCATTTCCTCCTCTTTTCCCCGGGGTAGTTTGAGTGTCTCAGAACCTGCTAATCTCTGGGGATTTTCATGCACAACCATCTCTGGTGTGCATGGACAGTGGTGTGAAAAACAAAAACACTGGCAGCTCTGGGGGAACTGGAAAACAACCACCCGTTACGGTAGTGCCATCATTACTGGCATATCTGAGTGTACATCATCAAGAGCGGTTAAGACCACTCCAGGTTCATCTCCTTTCACAGATTGACTAAAGCTGGACAAAAAAAACCCCACTCTGATCTGACATGCAGATGGTGCAGTCAGAATTTACACGTCCAGCATGAATTCATGGATTCACCCTGTCTGTTTCAGTGATTTTTGGCTGGTGTTGGGAATATTTCATTCATGTTGCTCACCATATGTGCAAAATGTGCATTTAAGTTTGCGTTTAAGTCATAAATATTAAATCACTTTTTTATATTGTGTGTGTGCATGCGTCTGCGCGTGCATGTAAAATACAAAATTTGGGTATCATAACAAATTTCAATTTTATTTTATAAAACTTTTATTAAAATTTTATTCTGTAAAATAACACCACACCATAATAATTTCATTTTAATACATATTCACTTATACTTTATAGAAATGTGATGTGTTTAACAATGAACATATAAATAATATGAAGTGATTAATAAATATGATACAAATATATCTAAAGTAATATCATATGATTACTTTAATGGTAGTATATGAAGAAGGATGGAATAAATTCTAGACATTATTGGATGTTTGTGAATACAGTATTTACTCATTATGGTTTTCTATGGGAAAATGCTTAACGTAGTTTAGCGTGTTGCGTACCTTGTGTATTCAAATATACACAAGTCATGTGTACAGTATACACAAGTCATAGTGTAAAAACAATGTCCTTGAAGAGATAGTTCACCCAAAAATGCAAATGTACTCACTATTTATAAGTGGAGTTTTCTTTTTCTCTTGAACACAAAAGATGATATTTTGAAGAAAGCTAAAAAAACATGTAATCACTGACTTCCATTGTAGAAAAAACAAATACTGTGGAAGTCAGTGGCTACAGGGTTCCAGCTTTCTTCATAAATAGCATCTTTTGTGTTTAACTGAAAAAAGAAACTCAAGTGAAGGGGGAGTAAATGATGACAGAATTTTCATTTTCATCAACTATCCCTTTAATACCTCTGTCTTAGTACATTATTATTTAGTAAACACTTTGTAAAAATACATTAGTACATCTATTATCTTAGCAATATTTGGTAAAAACCTAGTAAACTGGCTGTTGGTATGAATAGTGAATCTATATGTCTTCTAATATATTCCGCAGGACATGCACATTTTTCTGAAAAAAACATGTGCAAATGTGAGGCGAAGTGTTATTATAGAGCAGAATCTTCTACACTGTCCTAATCAGGCTTGACGAGCAAGCTTCCATGATGCACAATAATTGCCAATCAAAACATGTTTGAAAGTGAAAGATTTTGGGGAGATTTTAGAGAGTTTTGGAAGCTGGTCTTCTGCCATGATAACACAGAAAAAGAAAGTAATCAATAGGGCTTGAAATTGTTAATCCTGGGTCATCCTCAACCCCAAATAAACAGAGTCCTGGTTTATCTATAGTCACGTTTCACACTGCAAATACTTTACCTGCACTTTAAAAAAAATTATTAAAACTGTAAAAAAAAACTGTTTGTTATTGCTTTAACCTTTAAACAACAAAAAATAAATAAAATAAAATAAATGTCTACATTTTACAGAAAATTGCAGTATTTTGACTTTTTTTTTTGTCATACACCAATGTTTTGAAGTACTTGCGTCTATACAACTTAACTTTGATACACAGACAAAAGCACAGACAAAAACACAACCGCAAGCAGGTGTGGATGAGAAAGTCATATGATAAACCAAAGCTCAGAATAAACAACTTTTCCCCACAAGCAAAGAAGAAGCTAATATATACAGTAGAAGCCACTCAGTGTCATTCAACTTGTCAACTACTAAACACCATCATGGTAACATGCATAAAATTTAATTAATGCAATAAACATACAAACATACATACATACATACATACATATATACATACGCACGCATATATATATATATATATATATATCACACACATACATACACACAAATGAATGAAAACAAGGAACAAAGTATGTCATCTTACCATCTCCTAATCACTCCAATTCACATGCTTTCCATCTTTTAATTTGTCTTACTTTTCTCTTACCAACTGGTCTTTTACTTGATGCATGCTTCCTTTTACTGACAGAACATGAGCCTCGCTGCTCTATTTCTGATGCAAATCATCCAGCAGCAACAAGCAAACACTGCTCCCTTTCACACTGAACAAACAGAGCACTGCAATGCAGGGTTAACACCACAAAAGCAGTGCTAACCCTGCTCCGGAGAAGGGTTTCATGACTATGGGTGAAATGTTGTACTAACCCCACTTTCAAGTTAAAAGCAGTTTTTAGAACTACAATTAACTAGTATTAAGCACAGTGTGAAAAACCCTAATAAATATTCCCTGTTGGTTTTTGTACCTGTTGCTTTGTGTCGCACCTGGCCAGAACACAATGTAAAAATCTTGCTGAACTTCTAAGCGGATTTTCAGGCTGTTCTGAGAATAAAAGTCCACTCATCACAGTGGAAGCAACTGCGCCTTTATTGTGTTTCCCTGGTGACGTAATAAGTGTTGGTTTGCTGAAAACCAAATAGTTTTTCACTAAAACTGAGAAACACTCAACCTTGTAGTGTACTCAAGTGCTACACCTTCTCATCTCCTCTCATCTGAATATTCATGAACCCCTCCCTTACGCATGCATAATTAATCCAATGTGTGGAAGAGACTGAAATCTCAACACAAATGGCTTTTATTATTCAAATATTGAAATATTAACTGCCATTATGCATGATTTCCAGGTGGGAGCATGTCAAGAATACTCTGAAGTGGAGCTCGCTTCTCTCTTTAGCATAGGAGGGCTTCAAATACTTACAGATTTGTGTTTTGTAATATAGCGACAGTGAACGGGATCGTGTTTTCTCTCCCATCAGGTGAGAGATTGACAGAACTTGTGTTTTTGTATTCCTGGATACGGCCCCTGCTGTGTTTTTACAACCAGGTTTCCAAGTTAACATTCCAGGTAGATCTGTTGAAGTTATTTTGTATGTCTCAGGATCAATATTTAAGGAGCTTTCGTATTGTGGTTGGTAGTGGTACTAAACACATATTACAAACTTGAAAAATAAAAAAGGAAAACAATGATTTTTTTTTCAGCACAGACGCACTAAAATGTCAATTTAATTGTCGAGGTATGTTTTTGTACTGTGTAGTTGTAAAAAATAGATATTTAGTTCTTAGCTAAATAAAAGGATTCACAATAGTCGTATCATAGTCTTGTGAAGTAAATAGAAGTCCAGAAGAATCCATGATATGAAATGTAGAATCCCTATCAAGCATTCTGCAAAAACATTAAAAGCACAACTGTTTGCAATATTGATGACAATATTTAAAAAAAATAATTTATATATATATATATCAAGTTTATTTATATAGCGCTTTTTACAATGTAAATTGTGTCAAAGCAGCTTAACATGTTCTAGTAAAGTCCAGATTTCAGAGTTTAGTTCAGATTAGTTCAATTCAGTTCAGTGTGGTTTAGGTTTCACTGCTAAAAGTTCAAATACTGAAGAGCAAATCCACCGAAGCGCAGCTCCACAAGTCCCGATCCGAGCAGGCCAGTGGCAACAGTGGCGAGGAAAAAACTTCACCAATTGACGAAGTGAAGAAAAAAAAAAAGAAAAAGAAAAAAATAAACCTCGCTATGAAACCAGGCTATGTTAGGCACGATCATTTTTTTTTTTCTGGCCAAACTTCCTGTGTGGAGCTGCAGTCTAGGCGCCGGGGGCTGGAGAAGCTGGACGTCCATCGTGGAAGCTGCAGGAATATATATACCATTTTCAGCAGTTTTCTATTACTGATTTGCAAGTTAAAGAGCTAGCCGACAGATCTGTCTGTGACCGTGGGAAAATCTGTGGGTGCTTGGCACTCGTCGGTCTTCATATGTGAACTACTGAACAATGCATCAAAGAGGCTCGCTGACGTGCCGTGAACACCTCGCTGACAAAAAAAAATCCAATATCTAGCATGCTAAATGTTCCAGACCAGTTGGCCAACTTGACCCTACTTGGAGTCAGATGTAGTGACGAGCTGGAGCCAATGAGCGAGCAAATCATGGGCTGACTGGCCATTGTGTTCATTCATGAGTTCAAGGAAAATTATTCTGATTGACCAGAATGGTCATTGATGCCCTCATGTTCATCCCTGGGTTTATACAGACAAACGACCATATTAAAGCCACATCTAACGCCTGAAATTTGCAGATATACGAGTGATCGATCCACAGACAGATCAGCTGATTGATGATGCTTTCAAATTCTCCCTTAAACTGTTTCAGAGAGATTTCAAAATATCTGTATCAGTGATGTCATCAGTAGTGTTCTGCTGTCTGATTGCTTTGTCATGAACATTTCATTGGCAGTGGTTTGGACAGAGTTGTTGGGTGACCGAGTTTTTGTCATATCTTATAGTGTGTGTGACCCCCTCTTGTGGATAATTTTTATAGTGTCACGTAGTGTGTGTAATGATGGTGGGTGACAACACGTGTCGGATACAAATGCAGCTTTTATTAAGAATAGTCAGACAAGGTCAAGGTGGGCGGCAAAACAAACATAAACCGTAGAAACAAACAAAGGTTGAAAAAAACTGCTAAATATTGTGGAAAAACACAGCTAGATGCTACAGGAAAACGCTTGCGTAATGCTCACTACAAGGAAACAAGACTCAGCCAGGATGTGCGTGTGAGTAGTGTGCATATAGTCCATGTAATTAGTCATGATCAGCATCAGCTGTGTAAGTGTGTAATCAGTAGGTGACCTGAAACTGGTGTGTGACTGCAGTTCATGATGGGGTATGTAGTTCAGGTGAATGACAGGGAGTGTTCTTCAGCGATCCATGAGGGCTACATTGCTGGTGATCACAACAGTGTGAAACACCACAGCGATTTAAATCAAGCCATGTAGTCCAAACGGCAAGGTGCATGATGATCTGGCTTTACAGAACTTCTAAGACTTACTGGGCTAATCAGTTAAGTTCACGGTTGTTTCAAGCACACTTTTCCCTCCATTAATAATGGATATTAATGTTAATGGAAATGTTAATGGAAATATGAATGTTATTTCACTTGATTTTGAGGTGGACTGACCATATAATTTACAGGAACAGCCTATCAGTGTTGCTTTAATCAAATCAGACGCTAAAACTACATATACGCTAAAACTACAAAGTATATTACTATTACCTCAATCAATTCCAGTACAGTATGACCAGATTGAGGCTGCAGGATAGTCTTTCTACATCATCTTTCTCAGAGCCAAAGCTGAAAACAGATTCACAGAAAACAAATTCCCAAGTCATGCTGACACACACTTCTGCGCCGACAAACACATCATGCATTCACTGACATAAGCATGCTAGAGCGCACATCACAGGCCGCTGAAGAGGTGCGAAGATTACGCTCTGGAGGATCATTCTGGGAAACTCAAGGACCCTCCAGCCGTCTTTGTTCAGAGCAAAAAGGATTTGGTTTGTGTGGGTTTGTGTCAGCCTTACCTGAAAATATCCCTCTTTAAGGATACAGAGGTTCAGGTGTTCTTATGCACCGGGTTTGCTTTATTGGCTCTTGCTCTCCTGTCTCGTCTCCTTCCTCTCTCCTTGCCATCCTGTCTTTTTGAACAGAACGACCTCTATCACTTCTTAGGCAGGGCGCAGGGGAAACGGCCGACGTTAGACAGTAGGTCAATGAATATTAATAAGACATTTTACACTCCTTCCAAAGGCCGGGCACGACAATTCTTCCTCCCTCTCCCAGTCCTCTTTCTTTCTCTCTTTCCGCTCAGCTATTCTCTCATGCCTCCTGTGATATTACTTCATCCTCAGTGAATGAAAAGAAAGAGTTGTACTCAACATTGACCTTATAGGTCCTTTGAGGCCACAGAAGCATGATGGGGTTTTGCCTAAGAGCAATGCATAAAATAGCACTTTTCAGTCAGAAACGGATTGACTCGGACACACTTGACTCTATTCAGGTCACCCAAGTTTGAGTCTGACTTGGGTTGTATATATATATATATATATATATATATATATATATGAATTATTATTTTTTTTTGCTTCAAATGTTATTTATATGTTACATGCTGTAAGTGTAAAATCAGACATTATAAATAATAATTATAAATAAACATTTCACATGAATTGTAAATTATTATTATTATTATTATTATTAACATTAATATTAGCATTAGTTTTATTAAAATATAACATTTTTAATTGAAATATAAAATACTTAAAGAAAATGATAAATGAAGTCATAAATAATTATAGGTTATAATTTACAATTAATTATGTATTATCATTAATATATTATAGTAACATGTATATATTTGTTTTCTTCTATAAATAAATGTTAATTATTTAAATAAATTTCATTCTTGAAATTATTATACTTATTATCATGATTATTATTATTATTATTATTATTATTATTATTATTGTTATTATTATTATTATTATACTTTATATTATAACACTTTTTTAACACTTAGAAATAAATTCTGGTTGAATGTCAATTTTTCTATTTT
>CAIGQW010015581.1:10560603-10571467 GCA_903798125.1 Danio choprae | reverse complement strand
AAGATTAATTTAGCACCTGACTAGCACAAAGCAGAATAAAACCGTCTAGATTGTGAATTCATGCTGATCTATGAAAGTTATTTTCAAAGATGTGATGCAGAACACATTTGAAGGGAGCATTAGTATTTCTCTCTGTTTTGGGGGGCTGAAAAATGTTGGTAGACCTCAGACTGAACTGGTATGATGAGTGTGCAGTCGTCCTGTGGCCCTCCCCTTCCTCTGATGTTCAGCCCAGCTGAGTCTGTCCTCCTACTGAACGTTTCATCCTCACTCCATGACCTGGTGGAGTTTGAATTTTACACACTTCTACCATGAATCTCTTTCATTTGATAAATAGGATAAAAAACAAGATGTTAATTATGGAGTAATCTCTTTTAAGGGCTCATCTCCTCCATCTCCACCCTGCTCTGAGCTCAGGATGGCCTTAATTTATTCATTATGCATAAGCTATTTATTATTCATTTCATCGTATTCTGTCTGCACATACTCTTTTGAGTGGTGCTACGGAAAGGAAATCTGAGGGAGATGAAATGTTTGGTGGAGCGCTGCATGTGTTTGTATGATTTTTGGTCTGTTCTCTCTCTCTTTTTCTTCTCTGCTGTTTTCTTGCCTGATGGCACAGACCGGAGATCAGGCTCAGAAAATTGCAGAGCGCTGTAATTGACTTTGGCCAGGTTGGAGGCCAGAATTGCTGTACATCCTATGCCTTGAAAAGACTTAAGATCTAATCCCACCAGGGTCGACCTGCATTTTACAAGCGTAAGCTGCCTAAATACACATGCTTTCTCTGTAGATACTGATAACTTGCATATCCGGGTTCACAGAGAGTCTGTATAGCAAAAAAAGAAAAGACCAAGAATTGCTTCATGCACCTGTTTTCCAGTCATGCTGAACAGGAGCAATAAATCTGTGAGAAACAAATAGATGCATAGCAAGGGAGATAACAGTATTGCATTGGTTCAGTATGGTTTAGTGTTTTGGACTTCATTTACTACTGACACTTGCAGTTTGTCTGTCTGTTTTCCTGTCTATCTTGCAGTGTCATTCACAGAGAACTTATCTTTTAATGACACAAGTAGGAGCGCTCAGGAATGTTGTTTTTTTTTAAGCTTCTCAGCCATGTTGCAGTCAAATAAAACCGTTTGCTATTTACTACTATTGCTATTTAGTACCAATTTACTATTGTTAAAGCTTGCAGTGGTTTCCCTGCCTCTGAGTTCTTCTGATTAGTCCACTGTTTTGTAACTGACATTGATGAGCGATGCTGCATGTAAAAGTTTGATAACACTTTAATTCAAGGTCACATAGTAACATGTTCAATGAACTTACTAAAGCAATTACAATTAATTGTGTGTAATTATTTGTAGCAAACCCCAAACCATATAGTAAGTACATATGTATTTAATTAATATTACTCAGTAGTTAAAAGCTCCGTTTGTCTATTCTTATCTTGTCTATGAAGTGGTTGTTCTCTCTGTTGTTTTCTGTAGTTTTTTTAGTTCTTTCGTTATATATGCCCATGTCTAGGACTAAGTTATTAATCGAAGGTGATTTTCATGCAAATTTTATCAGTAAAGCCAGTTCTAGTAAACCTCCAGCGTTTACAGCAGAGTCATAGTACACTGATAAGCTACACAAAAATCGGTTTTAAAATTAAATTTTGTTTAACCTGTCGTTAATGACATGAAGATAATTGTTCAGTGATGATGACAGCTGTTTGCATAGCTTCTCAATGAACTATGGCTCTCTGTAGTAAACGCTGCACATGAAATGACCACATGAAATAACATGGTTTTACTCCAAGCCCACCTCATAACCTCAGTTGAGTGTTTGAAATAAATCCTTCAGTGAGAAGATTTCATAGTCGTGTTTATCAGCGAAAGCAGTTAAATCTTCGGTTTATTCTGTATCACACTATGATTCTCTGAATAGATGTGCACGACAATCACAGCTTTGCTCAACCACGTTTGTGATTTCAATTCCTATCTTTAATTTTATGTCTGTTGTTCAGTTTATCTGTCTGTCTCTCTGTCTGCCTACCTGCATGTCATTTGAAATCATCATCAACATGATCATCATCTTAATGTATTTCCGTGTGCCTGTAAATCTCTTTTGGCCAATCAGCACTCATGAACTGACCTAACCAGCATTGGTCTGGCGTGGGCGTTTTGTGCAGCTGCCCGTCTTGGCTTGTTTTCTCTCTGATAGAGAGATCTGCTCTGGCCTCTTCCTTTTAAAAAGATAGCTAGTGTTTATGCCCTGGAAGTCTCTTTTCGCCCACCTTTTTTTCCCTTCTCTTTTCTCTCCTCTCCTCCCGCTGATGAGTGGCTGTCTGTTGCCGCTCAGATCAATTTGCCCCTCAGCACCATGGAAAGCTTAAACAATTTCTGAATGTGTATGTGCGTGCGCATGTCCAATTCTCTATGCTTATGCATTGATGTGTAAACCTATTCACGAGCCTACATGCACACTTGGACTAGCTAGCATGTCTAAATATAAACACAGACACAAACGCAAGCAGATTCAGCTTGTCACCATGCACTTATTGTGCCTAAATACCACAGTGATCAATAGAAATCCATCTGGTTGTCAGCGACACTACTTCCTGTCTCCTTCCCAGCACCGGCCTGACAGATTAGAAGCTTCGAAGTACAAGCGTGTCGTAAAACAAAAGAGACCCGCTCTTGTTCTGTCCAGTTAAAGGCGGGTAATTACCAGCCAGCCATTTCTGATGTTTACAGCATCCAGAGAGCCACTACTGTCACTGGCGTCTTGCTAACTGTCTGCTGTTTTTTGCGTTTAAATAGATGAACCAAAACAACTGAAGAAGCCCTTCAAGATTTCAACGCTACTTTCCGCTGGCAGCCTTTTACTATTTGGTGCTATTTAACTAAAAGCTCCTCACGGCTGGAGTGGTATGTTTACGTGTGTGGGTTGGCAACCATTAGCCATCACAGGCTGAGATGGAGCCCAGCAGAGTTAAAAGAAGCAACTTGCTGCAACATCGCAAATCACTGTATATGAGAATTTCCACTGATGGACATAAGGACACGTGCAGACAAATACACACACACACACTCCATTATATGTGCAATTGTTGTGCGTCTGCATGTGGCAGGGAGATTTCCTGCAGGTGGGTGAGTGCTGGAGTGGGTGGACGCCTTGAAGTGTGGCGTAGCTTGATGGCACTGCCGCAAACACATTCAATTTGTCGAAGGATCCCCCTCCGCACGATTGTCTTTTGGCAGCGTGGGCAGACGCTCTGAAGCAGGGAGAATGGCTGCACCAGCACTGTTTTTTTCCCCTGTTCCCCTGAGGTCTGTTTTTAAAGGATGATGTGATACGGGAGGGCGGATGGTGTGTCAAATTATTTTATTCTCCTCTTTCGCTTTTGACCTGGCACTAATGCGCATGGACGTAGTTCAGTGAAATGGGCCAGCTTTATTCAACTATTTTGTTGTTGTTGTTATTATTATATGTCTGTCTGACTATCTGTTCTATAAATCTAAATGTTGTTCATTCTGTCTGTAGTTGTTTTTTTCTTTCTGTCTGCATGACTGCCTGCCTGCCTGTCTGTCATTATATATTTCTATCTATCATCTTTTCTGTCTGTCTGTCCATGCATCTGTTTGTCTGTGTCTGTCTGTCCAAATGTATGTTTAATCTGACTGTCTGACTGCCTGTTTCTCTCTCTCTCTCCATTTGTCTGTCTATCTGTTCATCTGACTGGCTGTCTGTCTGCCTGCCTCTGTCTCTCTCGATCTCTCTGTCTGTCTCTTACTCACTCTGTTGTTCTCGCTCTTTCTCTCTTTATCACTCTCTTTGTCTCTTCTCTCACTCTACCCATGTTTGTGCATCTGCTTTTCTGTCTTTCTGTCCATCCGTCTATTCATTTGACTGTCTATTTGCCTCTCTCTCTCTCTCTCTCTTTCTGTCTCTCTCTATCTATCCATCCATCTAACTATTCGTCCATCTGACAGATCTGCCTGTCTGTCTCTCTCTCTGTCCATCCATCTATCTATCCATTCATTCATCCGACTGCCTGCCTGTCTGTCTGTCTGTCTGTCTGTCTGCCTGCCTGCCTGTCTCTGTCCATCTGTGTCTCTGCCTGTCTGTCCATCTGTCTCTATTCACTTTTCTGTCTGTGTCTGTCTGTCTGTATGTCTTTCTCTCTGTCTGTCTGTCTGTCTGTCTGTCTGTCAGTCTCTCTCTCGCTCTGTCTGTATGCCTGCGTGTCTGTCTGTCTGTCTGTCTGTCTGTCTGTCTGTCTGTCTGTCTGTCTGTCTGTCTCTCTGTCTGTCAATCTTTCTCTCTCTCTGTCTTTCAGTCAAGCTTCCTCTCTCTCTCTCTCTCTGTCTGTCTGTCTTTCAGTCAGTCTTTCTCTCTTTGTCTGTCTGTCTGTCTTTCAGTCAGTCTTTCTCTCTCTGTCTGTCTGTCTCTCTGTCTTTCAGTCAGTCTTTCTTTCTCTCTCTCTCTGTCTGTCTTTCAGTCAGTCTTTCTCTCTCTCTCCCTGTCTGTCTGTCTGTCTGTCTTTCAGTCAGTCTCTCTCTCTGTCCATTTCTCTGTCCTTCAGTCAGTCTTTCTCTCTCTCTGTCCATCTGTCTGTCCTTCAGTCAGTCTTTCTCTCCTAGTCTGTCTGCCTGTCATTCTGCATATCTATATTGTCATTTTATCTGCCTATACATCTATCTATCTACTGACAAAGGCTTTTTTTCCTATTCCCCTGAGGTCTGTTTTTAAAGGATGATGGGATACGGGAGGGCGGAGGATGTGTCAATTCATTTTATTCTCATCGTTCCCTTTTGCCCTGGTGCTGATGTGCGTGGACGTAGTTCAGTGAAACGGGCCAGCTTTATTCCACGTTTTGTCCTCTTCTAACCTGCCTGTCTCTCTCGTTCTTTCTGTGTGGGTGATTATAGTGTGGATCTGTCTGGCTTTGCTGTCATTGCTTTTGGTTTAGGCATATAGTCTATTTGGGGGATTCTCTAGGGGGATTTTGCATCTGAAAGGTGGAGATGGTCACAGGAACTCTTTGGCTTTGTTACTGATTAGCTTATTAGTTTTTCGACCCACCATCTACACTGAGAACATGCTGTCAAGGACATCGATGAAGCTTGGCAGAGGATTAGGCTTTTAAAGTAGCACCTCAAAGAAGTTCTCTATTAAATCTCCAGTCAGATTTCTCTACTGAAATATTATGCTCTACCGAAAGTGCCAAAATAATTATTATTAGAATAATTTGTTTTGTTTTTTTTGTTTGTTTTTTTCAGATTTCAGATTTTTTTCTTTAAAAAAAGATAATAAACACAATGGCTTGCATAGAATTTTTTTCTTTGTTCTCCAAACTAGTCATCCCACTGCAGGGCTATTTTCATTCATTCAGTCAGTCAGTCACTCAGTCATATTTGCCAACCATTCTCTAATCAAGTTGTCCTGCGAAAGATAATTTTATTTAATTGTATTTATTTAAGTGTATCTATCTACATAATAAATTAAGTGTATCTATTTTAATATTTTTTGTTGATTTATTTATTTATTTTATTTCATTTATTTTTTGCCAACCATTCTCTGCAGTGAAAGGCTATTACATTTTGTTTCATTTTTCATTCATTCATCCATTCATTTCAATTCGGCTTAGTCCCTTTATTAATCTGGGGTCGCCACAGTGGAATGAACCGCCAACTTATCCAGCATATGTTTTACACAGCGGATGCCCTTCCAGCTGCAACCCATCACTGGGAAACATCCACACACACTCATTCACTGCGGACAATTTAACCTACCCAATTCACCTATAGCGCATGTCTTTGGACTTGTGGGGGAAATCGGAGCACCCGGAGGAAACCCACGCCAACACGGGGAGAACATGCAGACTCCACATAGAAATGCCAACCGACCCAGCCGAGGCTCGAACCAGCGACCTTCTTGCTGTGAGGCGAACGTGCTTCCCACTGCGCCATTTTTAATCTGTTAATTTGTTTTTGTTTCTCCATTTTTTTTCTCTATTTCATTTATTGTTTGGTTGACTGATCAGTTGATCAATCTGTCTACCATTGCTTATTGTATCTTTGTTTACTTCTATCCTCTACTAACTATGCACTGTCTAGTCTCCCTAGGGGCTCTCCAGAAGGCCAGAAGAACCCTTTGACCTGCAGTCTTACTTAGTCACTGATTAGCCTATCAGTTTTCTTTCAGCCCCCATCTACACTGATCGTGTTGTCAGGGACAGTGATGAAGCCTGGCAGTGGATTAAGCATTTAAAGCTGCACCTTGGAAAAGTGCAACATTTACTAAAAAAAAAAAAAACCTGGCCTACTTTCTTTTGTGCTTTTAGTATTTTATTCAAACAAGAAACATCATTTGGCCCCTTGGGTGAGGAGGGTAAAAAAAATACTGGATATCACCATACTTACGATTGATTACATTAAAGGAACACTCCACCTTTTTGAAAATATGCTCATTTTACAAATTAAACAGTTGAGTTTTATCACTTTTGAATTCGATTTTCCAACACTTTTAGCTTAGCTTAGCACAGATAATTAAATGGGACGCTGAAAGACCAAAGGTTTTTGATCATTTTCCTATTTAAAACTTAAATCTTATATAGTTACATTGTATACTAAGACTGACGGAAAATGAAAAGTTGCTAATGTTTGCAAGGAACTTTGCTGCAGTACCATGGCTGCAGCTGGCACAATGATATTATGCAGCTCAACCGATACCTGTGCAAGCAGGTGGTCACGTTGAAAGTTACCTGGCAGGGGACTATTTTCAGGCACTGTGTGATTTCTTTGCGCCTACTGCAGCCATGGTATGGCAGAAAAGTTTGTTGATTATTACGCCAGAATGAGAGTATAGTTCCTAGCCATAATGGCCTAGTACACAGTGTACCCAATGTAATTACAGAAGTGTCAAGCTTTAAATAGGAAAATGATCAAAACTCTTTGGTCATTTTTGAGCGAGATGCTAATGGTCTGATCTGATTGTTTGATTATGCTAAGTTAAGTTAAAGTGCCCCTGCCAGACCCGGGGATCAGCTGAATGTATTACAAATTGTAAAACTCTAAAACTAACTAAATGAGAAAAATTCACCACTTTTGTAGAATATAATGTTGTATATAATCAAATTATATAAGAAAATTCCTTTGTAAAAACCTTCATAATGCAGATATGAATACAACAGAGAAGTTGAAGTGAGATTTTGTAGATTTATGACTTGGTGCACGAGAAAAAAAACCTCATTTTATGAAAATACAAAACAACATAACAGCCTTTACAAATATCTACCGCACTTGAAATCTACAGGGATAAAGTATGGGAAAAAAATACTTTTTGAATGTATTCTTTACATTAGACTTGATAAACACTTCATAAAAGCAAAAGGCCCAAAATCTCAAAACTGACAACTGCCTACAGTGTATCTCGTTAATATGCTAGACTGTATTAAAATATACATATACTATAACTGTATTTTATCTACTACACTGTAAAAAAACAATGCAGTGCTTCGCACAAATCATTCATGTTGTCCCAACACAAATCAATTAATTTAGCACAACAAATTTAAGAGGATTAAACATAAACAAATTGGTTTCCCCCAAAAAATCTCTAGAATTGTGTTGTTTAAGCTAATTTTAAATAAGTAGTTTGAACAAGCAGCAAAAAGATATTTTTTTGAGTGTAGACTATATTTAAATGTATATACATAGTCTTTGTAAAGTATATCATTGTATTCTATGCTGTCTGGATCCTGCACCTAAACGTTTCACTCACATGTGCTGCTGGTGATGTAACCATAAAAGTGGTTTGATTTTGAGAGTTAATGTTCTAACCAAAGCATCAAAATAGGGAACTAAAGAACCTTGGATACCTGTGAGCTGGCTTTTCTTTTTTTTTTCATCAGCTTTCGTCTGCTTATTTTATCCAATTAGAAGAGATACTGATGGGTCTCAGGGAATCAACCTGCATTTAGTGTTAACCTGTGTTTTCTCAGTGGCCATTGTCAGATCATAATAAATGTAGGTCAAACATGATAGACTGTAATGGCTTTAATAGGCAGGTGATTAATCGGCTGATCGTGTAGGATGGCGTTTGAATGGAAAGATGGTGTTGGAAATACACAGGCCGAGGTGTCGGCTTAATTGATTTTCACATCAGTGGATAACAGCAAGACAGGAGACAGCGAGAGTGAAAGAAGTGAGGGAATTAGGCAGATTCATGCCAATATGATGAAACTGTTGCAATCTGTTCTATTCATTACATATATTTATGGATTATTGCTAAATGCCAGAAATTAGATTCACGCAAGTTGGCAAATATGTATGCATTTACAAAATGTATATATTTGAATGGTTACATTTAAATATTTGAAGTTCAAATGTTATATTATTTAATTTTCCTTCAGCTTAGTCCCTTTATTCATCAAGGGGTCGCCACAGCGGAATGAACCGCCAACTTATCCACCATATGTTTTACACAGCGGATCCCCTTCTAGCTGCAACCCAGTACTGGGAAACATCCATACACATTCACTCACATACACTATGGCCAATACAGTCCACAGTGTTGGGGATAACGTGTTATAAGTAATGCACGTTATGTAATATAACTTTTTTAAAGTAACAAGTAAAGTAACGCATTATTTAAGCTCAAAGATTTATTTTGTTTTGGGGATGTTTTTTTATCGTCTTACTGTTCATTTTGTTATTAAACATTTTAAAGGTTTAAAATCTTTTTTTGCCTTAAATTATTTCATACTCTTAGGCTTTATTGCAGTCTTTATCTCAATGGACAGGTAATTTACTTAACTAATAACACAAAACGTACAAAGGAAGCAAACACATTACTTTACATGCTTTCATTAATCTGTATATACAGCACATATAGCTCTGGGCTCAGAAAGTTCTCAAAATATAATTTTATCCTGCTTTTTTATTTTTTTTAAAGGAGAATTAATGTATTTTTACTTTTTAATTTTATTTTAAATTGCATTCATAATCCACAACAATCTAAGGAAGAACAAGAGATGTTTGTTCCAATGGACATGATCTTTTTGACCCGTGTTTAGACAAATGCATACATATACTGTATGCTTTATGATTTCCATAGCAAAAGCAAGCCAAAACATTTACTACTGTATATCCTTTAGCTTTACCCTCCCCAATCCCCCCCTTAGTCAATCTGTTTTTTGCCCCCTTGAGTTTTCAGCTGCTATCTTCCATTTCTTGCCGCTTGCTGGGACTATGGCATGGAAATGGCTCTTTGACTTTTTTTTTGTTTTTCCCCTCAGAAATCAGACATTTTCTCAGCTGTTAAATTGCACTCCCGTTGCACTGAAGGAAAATTAATTACTTTCTCTCTCCGCCTCCCTCTTTTGGAGGAGAACAAGAATAAGAGTCACCACAGGGGAGAATTCACTCCTTTTGCCTCAGAAGTCATTCTGTTCTGTGTGTGTGTCTGTGTGTGTGTGCACCAGTCTAGCCGTTTCAAGCCCTCTCTGCTTCTCCTTCCTCCATCTCCCCTGCTTTGTCTTTTCATGTTTAGCCCTTCTGCTATTCGTTCGTTCTCCTGCCAGCTTTCTCCATCTGTAAACACGCCGCCGCACCTTTTAGTGCTGTAGCCTGAAAGATGTTCTGCCGCGCACAGATTTAGTCTTTGCTTATGATTAGCTGATAAGCCACAGAATTTATCTTCTGCCTTCAGTCTCTGAGATTTGCATATTTGCTGTATGGTCATGCATTTTAGTCTTGTACTTGGTGTATGGCTGTACAGTTAGCATTGATAATAATAAGAAATGTTGCTTGAGAACCAAATCAGTATATTAGAATGATTTCTGAAAGATCATGTGATGCTAAAGACTGAAGAAGTAATGATGCTGAAAATTTGACTTTTACCTGACTGAAATACATTACATTTTAAAATGTATGAAAGGGATAATTCACACAAAAAAATGGTAATTTGGTATAAATTTAGAGCATCTGAAATGTAGCTGAGTTATTACATATAATACAATATATATAATACAGTATATATAACTATATGATACAGAATTATGCAAATCAAAATTACTTCTGGTTCCTGAGGTTTACTAAGGATCGGGATTAATGATAAAAGGTGGTAATGTTGTAAACATTGTTCAGTTTCTTGCACAGGCGATTGCTTCTCTTCATCAGACCTCAATGTATCATCAAGAGCCACAGGGATTAATTTTGGTTTGGCTGGCTTTTGTTTTGATTTTTTACTCTCAAAGTGCCGGAAGCCTTTGACTTGTATTTTATCAGTCACCAGGACCACAGATTAAGCTAAAAAAAAATCTTTATCATTCTACCGAAGAAAAAAATGACTGAGGGAGAGTAAATAAGCTGAAAATTGTCATTTTAGGTGAACTATCCCTTTAAAACTGTTCTTTTAAATAGTAATATTTCACAATGTCACTGTTTTACTGTATTTTTGATCCTATAAATGAGACTTTGGTGACCAAAAGGATCATAAATAATCTTACCCAGCATAAACAAATTTGTTTAGTAATTGAAAGTCAAAATTGTTAGTATTACTTATTCATTCACTCGTTCATTCATTTTCCTTCGGTTTAGTCCCTTATTTATCAGAGGTCGCCACAGCAGACCATTTCAGCATATGTTTTACACAGTGGTTGCCCTTCCAGCCACAACCCAGTACTTGGAAAGTATAACTTATTAGCTTCTACCATATTTCAAATGTAAATATACAGTCAAGCCCAAAATTATTCACACCCCTGGCAATTTCTGACTTTACTTTTATTCAAGTAATAAAAGTAACTTTTAAAGTTACTTCTCCCAGATGATAATAAGACGATGCAATAAGAGGCGTCATTGTGGAAAAAAAC
>CAIGQW010015581.1:10539373-10558353 GCA_903798125.1 Danio choprae | reverse complement strand
TGTGTGTGTGTGTGTGTGTGTGTGTGTGTGTGTGTGTGTGTGTGTGTTTGTCATTATGCTCTTTGGCATTTAAACAAAAGGTGAGTGCGATAAGGAGTCACAAGAAGAAGAAAAAAATAAAGGAGAGTTTGACTATACATTCATTTATTCAGAGTTCACCAGTTCACGTGTGACCATTTGCTCCATTTGCACAGTTGTACCAGGTGTGTGCATGTTCACTTAAGATTCAGATGGCACATTTGCTGTCTCCTGAACACCTGTCTTGTCTCTCCACATTCTGTCTTGCTTTAGTAAGTCCCAGAAAAAGGCCATCCGAACGGAAATCAATTTAAATCGACACACCACAGAGCTCTGTGTGCCAGGCTTCTCTTGGAGGATACATGACACCAGACACACCGTGATCCTTTTAAAGAATCTGTAATTTTTCCCATTAGGGCTCTGCAGTTTGTGGTTCAGCACAACCTTGCACAAAGCTTGCAGAGACTTGAAGAGATGGTTTATCCCCAAAAACGTCAAAAATTCTGTTGCCATTTACTCATGTCATTCCAAATCTGGATGAGTGAAACACACACAAAGTGCTTGGTTACCAGCAGTCTTCAAAACGTAATTTGGATTGTAATATTGGCAATTAAAGATTACAGCTACTGGTCACCCAAAAATGAAAATTCTGTCTTCATTTACCCACCCTTTACTTGGTCTAAATCTATTGGAGTTTCTTTCTTCTGTTGAACTCAAAACAAGATATCTTTAAATATATCTGGTAGTTGACACCTATTGACTTCTATTGTATTTGATTTTTTTCTACAGAAGTCAGTGGGTGCCAGCTACCAACATTCTTCAAAATATCTTCTTTTGTTTTTCAACAGAAAAAAAGAGACTCATAAATGTTTTAAACCACGAGGGACAATAAATAAAATTAATAACATTAGCATTACTAGATGTCCCAGTACTGGGTTGTGGTTGGAAGGGCATCTGCTGCGTAAAACATATGCTGGATAAGTTGGCGGTTCATTCCGCTGTGGCGACCCCTGATTAATAAAGGGACTAAGCTGAAGGAAAATGAAAGACTACTAGAATCAGAATGAGCTTTATTTGCCAAGTGTGCGCAATCACACAAGGACATTTTTGCGGGGTTTTTTTCAAGGAGCTCAGAATACATACAGTACAAACAACAACACAAGAACACAGAAAGACATTTAAATAAGTGGAAAATAAAGTAAAGCAATAAAAATCCTGAGTTATATCAGAAGTTATCCTGAATAAACATACACTTGTACATAGATGGTTTAACAAAAATAACACAAATAAAAACATTTTGGGGGTGAACTAACACTTTAAAGGTTTGCGAAGGTATACAAAATTAGAATTTTATCTTCACATTTTTCTGTTATGACAACAAAGTTGCTGAAAAAATGTAATTGAATTAAATAAAAAACGGATATTAATGTCTAAATCTGCCTAATAAAATTTTTGTCAACAAATAAAAATGAGACAAAAATGTTAGGGATGAGCAATTTCGAAATCAATTCAATCAGAGCTCATCTCTTGCAAGGCATGAAGGTTTGATATGCACATTTGAATTGTAATGCTGATCTACCTGGCCGGATGGAACTTAGCAAACTGTATGACTCATGAAATGTTAAGAAAGAGACATAAAAGTAAACATGCTGTATGTATATGTTTACAATGGTGTGGGGATGTGAAGGAGAAATCGTTTTCATGTGTGTTTTTTTTTTAACCATAACGCATGCACACAGAATATCTTGAACTGACATATAGACATACAATTATTTATACACTGCAATTTTCAGTTCAGGGTGAACCATCTCTGTAATTATTCTGTTAACAATGAGCTGGATAATATATATATCACAATGATATTGACACAGAGGAATAATATTGTGGAATTCTCTCAGAAAGATTTATTTCCAGCGTATAAACATAGCTAAAACATACAACAAAGCTGCAGCTTGCTAACAGAACTTAATATGGCAAACATACCACATAATATATATATTATGTATTCTTTTTTTTTATTTTTGGTTAAATTTATATTTTTCTATCATCATGTTAACTTGTTGTTCTGTGCCTCATATGACCGCTTGTTGATTTAAGTCATAAAAATTGAATACTGTATGGAAATGGCACAGATTAGATATTAATATTATCAAACATAATTGTTTTTGTGAACTTTTTTGCAATTATTGCAACAAAATACCACAATGTCAGACCTCTGCCACAGCTATATGTGATTGGAGAGCTTTAGCAGCTCAACTTAAGTTTCAGTTTATGGCTTTAGAAGACTTGGAATATAGCACATGAGTTATATAGACCATTTTATGATACTTTTTATGGTGCTTTTATAGTTAAAATTGCTGTTTTATAGAGAAGATCTATGTGAAGATTCTTTAAAGTTATCCTTTAGTATTACTCAAGAGAAAAATGGCTGCATGCGGGTTCATTAGAGTGAGTAAATAATGAGAGAAATTATCAATTTTTAAATGGGTTTTTTCTTAAATGCATTTTCAAAGCCAATGTAGGTGTCCGTTAACTACTTTAATGAGTGTAATTTAGTTCTTCAGATTCCTGGTTGTTGCTGTAACCGTGCACTATATGATTATCCACAGTAACCGTAGGAAGTATTCAATGTATGAAAGACCAGCTTCAATTATAAGAGGAATCAGTGTGTGTGTGTGCGCATTCATTTGATTATGATTGTGCGTTTATCTCAGTCGCTGGTGGAGTTTGTTAGAAAGCTCCTCTCATCTCTCATACGAAGTCAGGAGATAAGCATATGCACTGCTGTATAGCTGCACACATGTGCTTTAATATGCCATGATAATAATGATTGCATTTCCTTTTCATTATACAGACACTTTCCTATTAAAAGTTTCACAGTGACACGCAAACTTTCCTGATCCGCATTACATGTATTGAATGTGGCTTTGTGTGTGCATGTCATTTACACATGTGTGTGCGTGCGTGTATGAGTGTGTGTGAGCGAGCATACTGGTATTACTATCCACATTTATCCTACACCCCATTTTGCTTTACATGAATTATTGAGCTAAATTCTATAAACTGTAAACAATAAGGTTTTTTTTTTAACTAGGTACATTGAGCTGGGATTATTCTCATCACAGTTCATCCATTAGATATAAAAAATTTACTAAGCTACGGCCATGCTAGAGTTAAGCATGCAAAATTCTGTTGGATGCTGCTGGGAAAAAGAGTGGGATTAATCAAGATGACCTGACACTGATAAAATGAACGATTGCGATTTTAAATTTCATGTTTGGTTTTCTGTTTGGTATGATGTGATGCAAATGCTGGGTTATTTCAACCCACAGTTGAATAGAATATGGAAAAACTCAACCGTTGGGTTAAAGATGGGCTATTAATTTAATTTAAAAATGTAACCCTGCAGTTGGATTTGTCCGTATTTTACCCAAGTTTAGGTTGAAATATCTCAGCATTTTTAGAGTATAAGGCTACGTGTCTAACGAATCGTTTTTCTTTCTCTCTCTTGAGCTGAGCGTTTGTCTTCTGTTGTTGTCAATGGTAGTACCATGTTTTTTGAGCACCTGTAGCGTATCGAGATGCTGAGTGGGTGTTTTTATGGTTGTTGCGTTTTTCAACTTGCAATGGCAGAAAAACTGTAATCCCCATCAGCGTCACTTTTGAGATAGCTGCCAAATCACAGTGGAGGAGGGGCGGGACAATAGCACGCAACTGTCACCACCACAGCAACTTGTAACGGCAACCAACTGAAAAAAATGCTGCGCTGCTAAAGTGCTCACAGCTGCTTGAATATCGCTCACGTTTCTGTACTTCAAAAATGCTCCAGTGGACACACAGCCTAATGTCACATTCAAATACCAAGCTCAATGTTATTTTCATGATGATCTAAATAAAGCACAATGTCAAACATACCTCTCACTCAGTTTTAACTATGTACAGTAAGTGGATTATTTGTAGCACAACTTTATTATTTGAAGTGATTTGTTTCAGTTTTTTAGAATTGAATTATCCAACAGATGGGGTAAAACAGATAAGTAAAATATTTTGGGGGTTAAGCAAAATAATCTTGTTCTGGTTTGAAATAGGATTTTTTACTATTTTTTATTTTTACTTTACTGCCCATTGGAACAATATTTAGAAGTTATTTTAGATTTTAAAACCTACTTCATTTAGATTTATTATTAATATATATATATTTTTTTTTAACTTGTCTAGAAAATTATTTTTGATTTAAGAATTTTTAGATATTTTAACTAAAAACTGGACAAAAACTCAAGTCCAACCCATAATTTAAATATTGTTGGGGTATATATTCATTTATTTATTCTTTTTTTATTTTTTATTTTTTTTGGGCGCTATGATGAAAAAAATGTTTAAATAATAGAGAATTAAGTATTTGAAAATGTACAAATGTTGTCTGTAAGGAGTAGGTTTTAGAGTTAGGGTAAGGAGATACAATATACAGTTTGTACAGTATAAAAATCATAGTGTCCCCATAAATAATGAAAACCCTATCTGTGTGCGGTCTTCTAAACACAAATTTATCTCTCTCTGCACAGGCTAGAGACAGATCAGAACCCTTGGGTTTGTCTCACGTCTGCCCTGTTGGCACACTCCTCCAGCGTTTCTCAAATCAACATTGGAAATGAGGTTTTATCTATGTGCCGCTCGCTCTACCTGACCAAACACAAGCTTAACCCACAGGTAAGAGTGTGTGTTGTCATCGTTCCGATAACAGGACTGGCAGCGTGTGGTTTTCCTGTCACGTGCTCGGCTATGTTTGTTGTAGCGTGTCATTCACACTTTTCATTTTTCTTTTAGGGCATTGGGAACATTTCATCTCTGTTATTGAATGCTGGACTGAAGCTGCCTGCTCTGAAGTTGATGACCGAAAGCGAAGATGAGCATTTGCTCAAACTGACCCAAGATCAGATCAAAAACATCACTGAGGTAAGTCTCATTTGAACTGTTTTCTCTCATGGGACCATGGGGATCGTTCACTTTATGATTGAATATTTTTTTTATTTAATCTGGGAAAGTAACCCATTGTATTAATACATAATTTAATACATAGTAAGTTCCACAATCGGTTCATTTCACTGTGGCGAGCCCTGATAAATAAGGGACTAAGCCAAAGGAAAATCAATGAATGCATGAAAGTTCCACAATCTTGTAGTTAAGCTACCAGAACCATATATATATATATATATATATATATATATATATATATATATATATAATTTAGTTTTTCTTTTGGTTGACGTTTTTGATTATTGACATTATTGATTTTTCATTTTTGTCTTTATTTTTATGAATTGGTATTGGTTTTTGATTTCAAAGATCAATCTTTCAGTCTGATTGTGCAGTTTCAGTAAACACTACTAGTGGCACACCTGCTAAACTTTAATAAAAAAATTACATAAATTTTGTTTATGACTTGGAATATTTTACATTAGTTATAAAACCATTTTATATCTTTTATTTTACAATTAAAACTGTTGTTTTATGGAGAAGACATGATGAGCCTCTACCTTTAGTGTTGCTCAAAGAAAATGGAAATATTTTTTTGTTTTGTTTTGCTTTGCTTTTATGACGTACACTAAGGGTGAGTAAATAATCAGACAAAATAAAAGTTTTAAAATTATGATGTGTTCCTTTCAAGAAGATTTAAGACAAATGTTTGTTTGTTTTTTCAATCGCAAACATAATAACATGGGTCCTTTCATAGTTTTATAGTATTCATTTAAATATATATTTTTCCTTAAGAAATATTCTCGTACTGTTCCTGATCTATATCCAAATAAAATAATAATGAATCAATCTAAATCTGAAATAATGGATTCATTCTAAATCAAGAGATTGTGAATTAGTATCAAACTGATTTCTAAAATCTTTGTCAATACCCAGCTTAAGGATTCATCTTCAGTGTTATTTTAGTTTTATTTAATACTTAAAAATATATTGAATGTTATTATCATTATATATTATAGTATTTATTAATATTATAAATTATTTTCTGTTTTTTAGTTCAAGTTTGACTCATTTTTGTTTATTTTATTTTATATTTTTAGAATTTACGTTTTTCTAATTAATGTTGCAAAGATATTTATAAAAATTTTGCTTGTTGTTTTTAAGTAATGTTAACAAATTTCTTTTTAGTTTAATATCAATGAATGTTTTATTTTTTATCTTGCTATATATTGCTATTGCTATAATGTTGTTATAATAATTGCTATAATTTCACATACAATGAGAACGAGGTAGCCGCATAGTTCTCTTGCAGTGTAGATAACCACTTAAATTACATTTAATCAATAGAACAATCAGATTCAGTTATAAAAGGTTTTGGCAAAGTGCACATAGTTGAGAAGTTCACAGATTGGAGGCTCTTTTAAAGTCTTCACCAGGCCATTTCGTTCATTGGCCCTGCCAATTTTCTAAAAGTGACCCCCAGGTTAAATAATGGAAGTATTCCTCTCCAGTGTGTTAATAACAATAATAGAAAAAAGCAGATCACCTGTGACCCGTTGCTGGGTAAATCTAGCGGTCAAGGGTGTGTTCTTGTCAGCTGGCCACCGCTGTCACTAGTAATGTGGATTCAATTAAACTAAACCCAACTGTTGACACCAGAAGTGACTGTGAATCAGATAGGAGCTATCAGAGCAAGCGTGCCACTGACCGTAACCTCTATCTCTCACTGACTGCAGGTCAGATAAAAGGCAAGCCCTCGCAGCGCCATCGCTTAATTTATCCTCTCAGGTCTGCTAGAAGGCCAGATAGCAATGGCTGCTGTGGGAATGGATATACATTAAAAACAAACACGTAGACTTTTTTTTCCCAGAGACCTTCGCGAACATGATTTGAGTCATTTGCATTTTTTTTGTACATGCTTTTCATCTAAAGCAACTTACTCTGCACTAATTTCTGCAGCAATTCTCTAGTATCAGCCAAGGGTTAAATGCTTTGCACAATGGTAGAGTCTTCAGAGTTCATGTGTTGACACAATGAATCTGCATACTTTTTCTTTTCTTTTTTTATGACTGTAATTATAGGCATGGATTCTGTAGGCTTTGTGAAGGAAAATGTAAGACTTTTAAAGGAAATAAAATGTATAATTTGAAGGGAACACAATATGTTCTCTAAATATCTTTTTTGAGAGAGAGAGAGAGAGAGAGAGAGAGAGAGAGAGAGAGAGAGAGAGAGAGCATACAATGAGTTCACTTTAAAGTTTGAAAACCTTGTTACTGATTTTCATTACTTTTTTAATGCATTTAACACAACTCTGGTTTCAGATAACTCTGCTTGCAAAAACTGCCATATGAAAGTAACTTTTACTCTACCTTTTGATCCAGAATGAAATGCATAAAGTAATGGTCTTTCATATTTTTCAGGGTAGAGAGTCTTAAAGCATGATACAGTTGCTTGAAGCAAAAATACCTAGAAGTCTTGTTTTCAGTGAAAATAATCAAATGAAGCGAGTTAATGACTGAAACAATAATAAACATCTACAGTCGTGGCCAAAAGTTTTGAGAATGACACAAATATTAGTTTTCACAAAGCTGCTAAACTGCTTTTAGATCTTTGTTTCAGTTGTTTCTGTGATGTACTGAAATATAATTACAAGCACTTCATACATTTCAAAGGCTTTTATTGACAGTTACATGACATTTGTGCAAAGAGTCAGTATTTGCAGTGTTGGCCCTTCTTTTTCAGGACCTCTGCAATTCGACTGGGCATGCTCTCAATCAACTTCTGGGCCAAATCCTGACTGATAGCAACCCATTCTTTCATAATCACTTCTTGGAGTTTGTCAGAATTAGTGGGTTTTTGTTTGTCCACCCGCCTCTTGATGATTGATCAGTTTCCAGGCCATGGACCCAAAATTTCAACGTTTTGGTCCCTAAACCACTTTGATATCACTTTTGCCTTATGGCATGGTGCTCCATCGTGCTGGAAAATGCATTGTTCTTCACCAAACTGTTGTTGAATTGTTGGAAGAAGTTGCTGTTGGAGGGTGTTTTGTTATCATTCTTTATTCATTGCTGTGTTTTGGGCAAAGTTGGGAGTGAGCCCACTCCCTTGGATGAGAAGCAACCCCACACATGAATGGTCTCAGGATGCTTTACTGTTGGCATGACACAGGACTGATGGTAGCGCTCACCTTTTCTTCTCCGGACAAGCCTTTTTCCAGATGCTTCATCAGAGAATATGACTTTGCCCCAGTCCTCAGCAGTCCATTCGCCATACTTTTTGCAGAAGATCAATCTGTCCCTGATGGGGGTTTTTTTTAAGAGAAGTGGCCTCAGTTTTCGCCTCAGTGTACGTGCAGATGCGCTCACACCTGCCTGCTGCCATTCCGGAGTAAACTCTGCACTGGTGGCACTCCGATCACGCAGCTGAATCCTCTTTAGGAGACGATCTTGGCACTTGCTGGACTTTCTTGGATGCCCTGAAGCTTTTTTAACAAGAATTGAACCTTTTTCCTTGAAGCTCTTGATGATCCTATGAATTATGGATTTAGCCGCAATCTTAGTAGCCACAATTTCTTTGCTTGTGAAGCTATTTTTAACGCAAGTCTGCCATTCTAACCCAATAAGCCTGACATAATGATCTCCAGCCTTGTGCTCGTCAACATTCTCACCTGAGTTAACAAGACGATTACTGAAATGATTTCAGCAGGTCCTTTAATGACAGCAATGAAATGCAGTGGAAAGTTTTTTCAGGATTAAGTTAATTTTCATGGCAAAGAAGGACTATGTAATTCATCTGATCACTCTTCATAACATTCTGGAGTGTATGCAAATTGCTATTATAAACACTTAAGCAGTAACTTTTCCGATTTCCAATATTTATGTAGTTCTCAAAACTTTTGGCCACGACTGTAAAATAATATTTTTTTTTTCAAAAGGAAAAGTAATTTCCATACTTTATTTCATAATCCCATGTAGTAATTTTTGTTCAGTTTACTGACAAAACAACTGCATTTCTTTATTTTCCATTTCTTGTAAATGTGTCTTGATTTAAGGATCTTCAGATACTTTTATAAAAAATATATATAAAGATATTCATGTTTGCAGTGTATATAACATTTAATGCCTGGACTTTATGAATTTCAGTTTTTCTGCTCTGATTTAGATTCAGATAGATTTAGATAGACCAAGATTTTAAGGTATTAAAATTATGGAATGGAGAAATAAGACTTGTAAGACCACAGAATCCCTGTATTAGGAAAATCTACAGAATTACGAATTTATAGGAAAAGTGAAATCACAAAACATCCATTTTTTCAGCTTAAAGACTGTCCTGGGAAAACAGGAAATCTGGTCATCCAACTACAGTAAATGGTTGTTCTAAAATAATAACCCTTGTACTTTTAGGAAATAAATTGAACTCCATAGGAAATAAATGGAGTAAAAAGTCTGCCAAAAGTTGTGGCTGCATGCGCTTAAATATCCTTCCAACCTCACGGTTCAGAACGAGTGAGTGAAATTTGTTTTTAACAAGGTCCCTCATCAAAACCTGATCATAGAGTACATTGTGAACCACGGTGCCTCCACCACAACTCACTAAGACGCTGTTAGGGTTCACCTAAAAATTCATCATAGCCCAAAAACTGACTGGGGAACTGACTGGATAAGCTGCGTCTCAGAAGGATCAATTAGAGCTCACATTCTCACTGACTCTAGATCAGATAAAACCATGAAACTGAGAAGAGCTCACTTAAAATGAGGGTAATCTCCTTCTCTCGGGGCAAGGGTGATGCGCTTTCATCTCTAAACCTGTCAGAGAGATGGAGGAAAGACAGGAATAGGTGAATTTGGGAATGTTGACAGTTTTTTTTTTTTTTTTTTTTTTTTTTTTAAGTGATTCGTTCTGCCGGAGCTCACTGCCTTCTGGGAAGCACTTCAGTATATATTGCAATTGTGCTTTCAGTGACCCAAGTCCTGCCATTGGGCTTTTTATTAATCCCACCCCTTTCTCTCCTTCACTTTGCTTTCTTTTTCGTCGCATCACTAAAATAAAATGCAAAAATGGCAATCGATTAATTGTTACGTCTTTAGTTATTAAAGGGATGAGACGTAACATTAAGTGAGATTTGCTGGTGCTGGGTGAAATAAGAAATATCAACAATGTTAATTTATTAAATAATAATATGAAACAATTAATATAAGAATTTAGATATTTATTAGATATCAAATCAAACGAAAAAAGGAGTGTTGCCTCAACAATTAAATAAATAGAACAAAACAATCTAACTAAATCCCAACCCACTAAACTAATTTACCAAAGGAAGATGTAGAACCAAAACCATAATCTCCAGCGTATCCGACGCTCAAACTAAACTACACAAACTACCCAAAATAAAATTTCAGGGGTGACAACTACTCCGTTATCTAACCAACACTAAACACTAAATATAATTGTTCTATATTTTAAATATAATTGTATCTATATTGTTCTATAACAATAAATAGAGTTCTCATAAAAGTACACAACTTTAGCAGTTAGCAAAACAAACACTCAATTCTCAAAACAATCTCATTCTCATAATGGTTACTCATAATGATTCCTAATAATCAGGTAAAGTAGGCTACAACAACAACAAGCTTGGTTTACAACAAAGTATCTTAACCAGTGACAAACTAAACTTAACCATAAGCAATAATGAAATGCAAAAGAACTGGCTGATTAGCGCAACCCACTCGAGTGTGGCGTTTGGTGCAGAATCAGATGCTCCTCCCGAATAGCGCAAGCAAAGGCTTTTGAAATGCGGCGGACTAGCTCCTGATCACACGTCACTATGATGAGTGACAGCCTTTACGATCAATGGTGGCACACCTAGGGAAGCAGCAGGGAGAGGGAGAGGGCTCAACAGTAAACAGAAACAAAAGAACACAAAACATATATGGAACGTAACAGAATTAACCAATCAGTGTGTGCAGGTGCAGTTATGTTCTAAGGAAATGTGAATCATGAAATGTTGCATTAGTTGCAGTCTTACTTATGATGATATTTTACATATGCAGTGTTATATCAAATGCAAGAAGTATTTATCAAGTTCTCTCAAGTTTCTATTTATATTATTTTAAATATTCAAAGACAATTTAATATTATTTATTTTGACTCTTATGGGCTGCATCAAAATGAAGAATTTAGGGTATATATTACTAGTACATAATATTTTAATCTTCATAACAAGTGTTGCCATTTTAAACAATATATTGTATAATAAATAGTACACTGTAAAAAATATCTACTTGGTTCTACTTAAAATCATAAGTTAAGCAGCTGCCTCAAAATTTCAAGTAAAAACAAAATGGATTAATGAATTGTTTTAACTCATTATTTTGAGTTATGTTAAGCTGTGAATTGCCTTCCGCGAGTCAACATTACTATACAATTATTGTTGTTTCAACTTTTCTATGCAAGTTCAAAATAAAGTGAACTCATTAATGAGCATTCTGTTCACTTATCCGCATTAGTGGGTTCAACTTAGTAATTTCAATTAAATAATGTCTTTGAATTAGGGTATCAAGTTAAGATGATCTAAAAGAATGTATTGTTTTAACTTAATTATAAAAACACAAAATTGAGTACAAAACATTTTTTTATATTAAAACCAGTGTTACATAAACTATACATAAACACATCAAAGATGCAATCATCTCAAACTTGTAATCAATACTTTTTTTCAGTAACAAACTTCACTTGGGTGTGGGTCACATAATGAGGCTTCGATAAATAGGATTGTTTGTGATCTTACACTATGAGGGGTATCCCAATCATACTCCACAAGTATTTTTCAGTGTGTGTATAGAAGGTGGATGATGGGAAGTGTTTCCTGCAGTTGTCTGCACTACCTTTTGTCAACCAAGAAGTTGGTCATGCTGAATGTAGGCTAGATAGACCAATAGACACATACAGCATTATAGATATATATATTCATCTAAGTTGTTTATCATTGTTTTAGGTGTGTGACCTAATGAGGTTGAGTTGACTGATGATAAGTGCAGGAAACACATCTCACCTTCTATATGTGCACACCCCTCTGCTTGTCATATCCCCATTAGGTCACCCAAAGGTGTACTGAACACTACTCATATTTACCCAATAGAAAATACATTCCTTTAAAAGCTTTAGCTTTTTTTCTTACACAACACTGAAATATTGAACAGGTTTTAAAATGTAAGCATTTAAAAAACCTTTTAACATTAATATCACAGATCCAGCTGACTTGATCCAAAAGCTGTGCTGAACCCCAAACACAAACAAACAAACTTTAGACTGCAGCTGGTTGTTTTCAAATATTTGAAACTTGAATACAGTATACTTTGACCCCATTATTTAACCAATATTCAGCATTAAATGTATTCAGTCCAACAAAAGTAAATGTATCAAGTCCAAAAAAATAAAAAATAAAATAAAAAATCAGGGCTCCTCTCCTGTTTGCTTAAGTGCTTTTGCCTTCAATTTTAAAATGCATGTCAACAGAAACAAATGAAAATAGTCTCACAGTCCAATTCCAATCCTATTCTCGGGTGGGGCATGGTTTACAAATTATACCTCAGGAGCTTGTTTCGGATGCCGTGGATTCTGGCAGAGGCTTGATCAGGTTTAATCTTCATCACTACCCTCTGAAGGAACTCAAAGGAATACTTCATGGCTCGTGGATACTCAAAGTTAACGCAGTAGATGATCCCCAAAAGCATGGCAAAGCTGGATGGCACATCCTTTAAGTTGTGTAGCACAACAGTCTCCTCAACCACAACTGCCACATTGAAGACCTCACGTGGAAAGGCATCCTGGTTGTCACCTTCATAGCCTATCAGCAGGCCAAGTTGCATCCCCTTCATGGCTGCAGCCAGAGTCTCACCATGGGCCTTGATAAGCAGAAAAAAAATATCGTCAATGTTTGGGTCAAGAAAGACATGCTCTGCAAAGCATTTAATACTTAATACTTAAATACTATTTAATACTTAAGTCTCAGTGATCATAAACCTTGTTTTATGTGTATCTAATCCAATCTTTGTGTTAAAGGATTTGCGTGCGTGCGTGCTTATATGGGCTGTTATGCATGACAGAAAAAGGTCTTACATTACACATCCTAATGATGTCTGATGGCTCTTCTCTTAGGTAGTGTGGCAAATCCAGCAGAGCAGCAGTCCTCCTTTCGTTTGTGTCCTACAAGACACACAAAAAAATACACAGTACTGAGATTACCTGAAATACACAAAACAGAAGAAAAGTTTTAGTTGCTAAGTGATGTGAATTGCAAAAATGAACAAGAGCACATTTCTAGTTAAGTCTAACTAACAAATTGGGTGTATGAATTGTTGGATTGCTCTGTAGCACTAGCTAACGCGGCCGCTAATAATCTAGCACTAAGTTAGCTTGTTAGTATCGCCGCTATGATCGCTCAGCTCGCATTGGCAAGCGGACAGAACAACCATGACTCAGGGTCATGTATGGTCAAAAAAGAGACACCACAACCCCCCAGTGTCAGTCATCACACAAACTAAAGTGCAGATTAAATATAAAACAAAACTGTGCTTAGTTTTCAAAGTGACGTTATGTCAGGCCGAGGCCATTGTCAACGTACAAATACATTGTTTAAATGCATATTCGCGGGATTTACATACAGCCATGGTTCAAATCCATACGTGAGGTAAACGAGCTCAAATAGAGAACGCAACCCTGTCACAACGCGCTTTTTTCAGCCGCGGCGTAACGTTATGATTCAAATACAGCTCCCGTCCCCTTTTCCATGGCACTTGTTAGTTTTATCCATAATCGCATGAAATTGTCCCTGCCCCTAAATAATCGCACCCTGTTTAGAAAAAAAAAATCACAAAACACGACTTGCACGACTCACACAAGTCCAAAATGACGTGAAAAAAGCGGGAGACGCCAAAAAGCGAGCTGTTTGCATCCCTGTACACTACCGTTCAAAAATTTTGTGGTCAGTTTAAAATGTTTTTAAAATATAAAACAGCTGTTTTAAATTGGAATAATATTTCACAATATTACGGGTTTTATTTGTATTTTTAATCAAATAAATTCAGCCTTGGTGAGCAGGATATACTTCTTTTAAAAACATACAAATTACTGACCCCAAACTTTTCAACATTAACGTTAATGTATTTGGCCTTGACATATGGTCTATCAGAAATGGTGTTTTCTACAACAGTTAACAATGAAAACTGGTATCGTTTCAGATAAAGCTTTATCAACCGTTTCTGACTGAACTAAAACAATTAACATAACTGCTAGCAAACGTGTTCTACCTAACGTTAAAGGTCGCTGAAATGTGCCTCGCTTAAATGATATCACAGTTGTTGCACATATCAAAATGTAACGATAGCTAACGTTAATCTATTGGCTTCATCAACACACATTTTTAACATCTACAAAACACGAACACTTACCAATAGCGAACTTGTTCAATCCAACCCGACGAAAAATGAGGCACCCAGCTGATTGAAGTTCGACTGCTTGGCGCGTAAACTCGTTCGTCTCGAGACCTGGCTTCTTCGGTAATTCCCCGCACATGCGCAAAGAGCTGTCCCCCACGGCAACACGCCAAAGACGCGTACCCCACTCAATTTAAAATAGCAAGTTCATTCAAGCACCTGAAATTTGTGATTCATTGAAGTAATTTATGAACCTAAATTGGAAGATTGAAAACTCAAACAACTGAGTTGAAATTTCATAACACATTATTTTATGTCTGAGTTAATGACATATATAAGTTATCATAACTTTTTGATCAGATCATTTTTTACAGTGTATATGTATCGAAATAAACCCTAAAATGGCAGCTCATTAAGCAGTTTTTGTACCGTAGTTTACATGACCAACCCAGACAATATTTAGACTGCTAAAAATGTTGACACAAGTATATATGTTAATCTTTCAATTCAAAGGTTGTTGAAGCTGAGGAAGGAGACAAAGATGCCATAATTCAATTTTAATGTCTAAATTAACATATGTTTT
This sequence comes from Danio choprae, assembly GCA_903798125.1. Lineage (NCBI taxonomy): Eukaryota > Metazoa > Chordata > Actinopteri > Cypriniformes > Danionidae > Danio > Danio choprae. The sequence continues at coordinate 10,543,338 of CAIGQW010015581.1, read as the reverse complement.
ACAGTGTAATTTCTTTGGATCATGGTTAAAATGTAATGTTTTCCTCTAATTAAAAACTGCTGCTGATGGTTTAACATGTGGTAAAGCAAAGATGCATTGTTCATGTATTCATATTTTTATTAATTTCTGTTCATTTGAGAAATCACAAATGTAAAATATTATTAACATTACTAAACTGAGTGTTAAATTGAAATTGTAGTTCAATTTCTGTCCCTTATTGGGCATTTCAAAGCCTTAAATTACTTATTTAAATATTTATACTAAATTTAAAAATATGTATGTATATTTAGTATTTTTTGTACATTTTTCCAAACAATTAATTTGTCAAATAAAACATAACAATTGTGGTTTGTGATTCTAGTATCCACATTGTAGTAAGTGTATAATGCTGTAATCTATCAGCACAATCTGACTGCAGTCGTAGAGAGAATTTGCTTCACAAGGGCAGTCCCCTCTGAACGCTCCAGACATTGATTTATTTAGTAACCCCTCTGCCTTACTCCAGCCTACACACACACACACACACACACACACACACACACACACACACACACACACACACACACACACACACACACACACACACACTGTCCTCGTTTCCCCTTACAAACGGTTGCTTACTGAAAGACTGACATTTTGCTGCATTTTCAGAAGAGCAGCTCCAGCTGTCGTCAAGCTAGATTTTTCAAATGTTTTTTTTTTTTTTTACATAAATTCCTTTACCCGACACTCCTCTTGCAAGCTTAAAACCACATCAACATCACTGAATAATTCATCTCTAACAACATCTTTTCCCACTAGCATTGCATACGTGTTTGAGCAAGGATCTCCAACCGCTGATGTCATTACACAGGAACAAGCAGCGACATCCTGCGTCATCATCACAAAATTAGTATCGTTTATATTTGATCCGTTACGCCTTTTCTTTGGGCACACCTCACCCGCGGTTCTTTCTTCTTTTTTTTTTTCCTCACCAATTATATTTGAATAGACTCATCAGTGCCATTCAATTGGCTTCCTGTACCGGGAGCAATTACATCCGGCTCTGTTTATATTGGGACGATCTGATGTGCATTGTTCCCGCTCATAATAAGCTCGTGTTTTATAATGGACTTATTGCTCTGGAATATAAATCACGTCAAATAAGCGTGGCTTTTATATATTTATAAGTCTTATTAGACAGAAATTATGAAGTGATTATGTGGATTATTGTGTTCTGTCATTTTTTTTGTCTCAATATTGAGTGGTCTGTTATTAATTTGATGTTTGAATCTATTTGTTTGTGTGACAACATGTCAGTCAGGCTGTTGAAATAATCTTGTAAAACATTTGCACAGGCGACGCGGTCTCAAAACAGGTTTTCAATTAGAGCGTTCAAAGGAAACTGGTGGTAGAGTGTGTGTGGATTTAATGTGGTAAGTTAGTGCGCATGTCAGAAGTGGTCAAACTGTGAAGATTTGACCCCAGAGCTACAAGAGTCCACTATTAAGACAATCACTCCATGATTTTCTTCTCTGCGGGAGTTTTTGTGCTCTATTGTGTGTATAGGCCTGGTGTTTCTAAGAAATCACAGTTCAAGAAATGTGAATGAATGGGTCTGTAATATGAAGAAAGACAATGTGAATGAAAGAGACAGTTCGGCTGAATGACTTCAGTATAGGTCTTTTTTTTAAACGCTCATTCTTTTCCTCTTTCCATTTCCAGTCATGCTAGCATTCAGTAAAACTTTCCAGCGGTTATTTTGTGGAGGAAATTGTTGGCACTTCTGTACCTGCACGTCTATGTATTTTTGGTTTTCAGTCCATTACCTTGACTTCAAAACAATTTCTGAATGTTATTTTGTCATTATTGAGTCTGGGAAATTCTGTCGACTCAGCACAGGTATAAAGGTAGCCTTTATAGTTTCCTTGCTTCCAATCTTCTTCCTGTTTTTATCTTTCTTTTCATGTTATCGTAGTGTATTGTGAGAACTGTCTGTTCAGAGTTTCCTGAACCAAATGTTTTCTGTTATTTGCAACTTTTCCATTTAAAACTGAAAACTGAATTTCCCTAGGTTAATGTTATTGTTCCTAAATCCACAGTTGTTGATTGTTAATTCTTGTTCTTTATATGTGACCTTGGGCAACAAATCCAGTTGCAAGTGTCAATTTTGTGAAATTGAGATTTTAAAATTGCCTAAAATATATTATATTTGTACTTATTTGTTAGACTAAATAGATACGCTTTCCAATGATGTATGCTTTGTTAGGATAGAACACTATTTGGCCATGATACAACTGTAGATTATCCCTTTATGGTAAACCTAAAATAAACTGTTGATACCTTCGTATTTTGGTCAGATGGTGTATTTCTGTTCAAGTATAGGCAATTATGGGTCAAAATACACTGCCAGTGTAAACTAAATTGATTTATACCTTCTTTAATTTACATCTGATATAACTGAACTCTAGTATGTGAGTAATAGTTTGTGGTTGCTGTACTGTATATACCTCTCCTCCACCACCTCCTCTACCCCTGTCATCTGTAATAATAAAACCACTACATTGTTTTCAGGAGGGTCGCTCTGAAACCGAAACCGCAGAGAGCCAGCAGTGGTTTTGGACCTGCTCCTCGTCCCACTTCATCCCGATCCAAACCAGCTTTATGATTTAAATGATAAAAGAAAAGCCAAGCATGCATCATTTATGAGACGACAAACACCCGCGTCATTCCAATTAAAGCGGCACTGCAACTGAGAATCAGCACAGAAGGAAAAAACAAAACAAGAGAGAGATGCAGTCAGAAACATACATTTTTAACGAGCTTTTCCCTTATTCCACATGTGCATTAGCAGATATTAGTGAACATTATGTGGATTTGTAAATAGAGCATGCTAATGCGCCTTTTTATCCGCGTCTGAACAAAACGTCCAAGCGCAGAAATCACTTACCAGCATTTCCTCACAACAAAATGGCTTAATAAACAACTAAATAATGTCTAAATAATGAAACGAGGGGAGGGTTAGGGGATAAAAAATTTTCATTAGTCTTATATAAAAACAGTTGGGTCAATAGAAGCGACTGCTGTGATGAGGAAACCAACATGTTTGTAGTTTGTGTGCATTGCTGCTTTTAATCAGTTTATATCAGATACAGCATGGCTAACAAACACACACACTTGTGAGTCAACAGACACCCCAAGAGAGCATAGGGCATTTTATTCTGGATCGATGACTTTACCTTTATCTGGGATTTTATAAGATTACGTTGTGAAATATTTATGGCTGTGTGTGTGTGCTCGTGTTTCTGACTTCCAGTGTGATCAAAGTCGCTTCATTAACCTCACCGTTGGGGCCTCTAAAGGACATTTTCCCATAACAGAATCAAACCATTTTATTTTCGTTTGTTGGCAGCAATTGATGTTTCAGGCCACTGATTGTTGTGAGCAATATATTCGGCCTTAATCAGATATTGTTTGTTCAGCTTGACAAGTTCATTTGTGGCACTTTCAAAGGCAGCAGGGAATTTACTCGCTCTGTTTTTTCCCCCCATAATGATGCATGTTGGTAATAAAGATGACCATCTCAAAATTAGTTGGATTTTTTTTCTGAAAAACACAAATTAAGATCATTTTAAGATTCTTGGGATCCAATTGATTTTCAGCATTTTTCACAAATGCTGACTTTTTTCATTGTTTCATGAGCTATAATTTCATTTAATTTAATTGTATTATTTTCTTCTAAAATAGTATAGTATGGCGCAGATATACTGTACCTTAAATTAAGATTGAAGAGAACATTCTGTGATATACTGCAAACTGGGGGAATACAGTGTCTAATGCTCCTCCTGCACTAGTTTAATTTCTCCTCATCAAGTATGTTAATAATACAACACCAAATATTTGAAGAATTAGCATGAAAGAGGGACACATGACTGCACACACACACACACACACACACACACACACACACACACACACACACACAC
>CAIGQW010015581.1:10511876-10524416 GCA_903798125.1 Danio choprae | reverse complement strand
TATATATATATATATATATATATATATATATATATATATAAATAAACTGACTTCATTTTGACTTGTTATTTAAAAAGAAAACTATACAACATTTTTTACTTCAGAATGAAGTTACAAATAAGTCCAAATTAATTGAGTCTTTCCTTAAAACAGGCTAAATAATCTGCCAGTAGAGTAAGTTTGCCTAGAAAATCTTTAATGATATATAAATCAAGATATCAATACATATTTGTGCTAGAAACAAGACAAAACCTCTAAAGTAAGAGAAGCATTTTTTTGCTGTGCTGACATTACATGGGTCCCTCCGAAAAATGTTTTGAATGCCACTCAGATAATATAGGAAAGTAGTCAATCTCAGCCGATTATAAAATAAACATTGGCTCCAAATCCAGAAAGCAAATAGCAGTTATAATTAGCCTATTCAGACAGTGTTTGTTCAGGACTTCTTCCCGCTGGCAATGGACTCAAATCACCTTCCCATTTCTCTCTCTCTCTCTCTCTCTCTCTCTCTGGTTGTCGGTTTCTCTCTCGCTGAGTGAAGCTCGGTGACACGGGTGTAATTACATTACTTCAGCTGTTTGGTCACGCTAGCCTGCGCTAATAATCATTACAGGCCAGAGTCGGAATTGAAAACGCTGCACGTGTGCTGACAGAGTGTTCCGCGCGTGTATGTATGTGAGGCTTCACGCTTGGTCGTTTCAACACGTAACTTTCTGCTCTTTTCTTGTGTAGGGTTATTAATTATTTTTTGAAGAAAACAGATTAGGCCCTTGAGCAACACTCGCTGTGTGATTGTTTTAACGCACGGACACAGTAAAACCTGTGTTTGTAATATCTGTGAATTTTAGACAAATTGTAAAACATGCATTTTGCATTTGGCTTTAATCATCTCAGAAAACAGGTTTTGTTTATAATAGGTTTTGGTGCACTGCACACTTTGGGCAATGAAGTATCAACAGTACAACAAATAAATATAATAAATAAAAGACAGATAAATGTGAACAAGTATTGTGCAAGCACCCATCCATGAGTTTAATACAAGTGAGGCTGTTTTTAATATATTATTGAACTTGGCTTTAATATCTCACCCGAAATACCAGGAGCTTCTTTTGTGTTATATAAAAATAATAATAATGTGTCTCCAGGCAGTCTAGAACAAAACTATTATAATAATTAGTGCTGTTTGCTGGGCTACTGTTTCTTAAACTTATTTTCCTAAACCCTATAGCAAAGTAGTGAAACTTGTTCCACACTTTTGGGTGTGCAGCAAACATGAATTGATACCATAAATTGTGTTAGTATCCAAGCACATTCAAGAACACCTAGTGCAGATATACAGTACATATGACTTATTCAAGAGAGAACTGTATTCACTGTATATTATGTATTTCAACTAATTGTGGTGTTAGCTGAATGAATAAATGAATATGTGTGATTGTTCTTCATCAGACTGACTTGTACTTTCTCTTTCATCTTAAAACTCTCTTCTGTAAGAACATCCTGGCAACCACCCTAGTCAAATACTGTGAATGTCTAAATATATCTTACTCGTATTGCAATGAAAGGAGGAAGTGCAGTGAAATAGTTCTATATTCTAAATAAAAGTATGGCTGGACACATTGGAAATGTATTGTTTTTATTAAGGTCATTTGACCATTTATGGGACAGTGTTTGTTTCGGATTTGAAATTGAGCCCACACTTAAAGAAATGACTTGCGCTGCTTGTTCATACTACTTATTTAAAATGAGTTGAAACAACACAGTTCTTACATTTTTTATATTTAATAAACTTACATTTTAGTTTTAAACTTAATAGTTTTGTTTAATATGTTTAAAATTGTAAAAATATTTAAGGTAACAATCAACATGTAGGAATTGTGTGAAACTCAGCATATTTTTTTTACAGCATTTAATAATTTTTAGAAGGGGTGGCTCAGTGGTTAGCACTGTCGCCTCACAGCAAGAAGGTCGCTGGTTTGAGTCCCGGCTCGGCCAGTTGGTGTTTATGTGAGGAGTTTGCATGTTCTCCCTGTGTGGTTTGCCCCACAGAAACTAAATTGGCTGTGTGTATGTATGCATGTGTGCGCGTGTGCGTGTGCGTGTGCGTGTGCGTGTGCGTGTGCGTGTGTGTGTGTGTGTGTGTGTGTGTGTGAGAGAGTTTATGGGTGTTTCCCAGTACTGGGTTGTGGCTAGAAGGGCATCCGCTGCTTAAAACAAATGCCGGAATAGTTGGCGGTTCTTTCCTCTGTGGCGACCTCTGCTAAATAAGGGACTAAACCAAAGGAAAATGAATGAATGACATTTCAGAAGCTATGCTTAAATTTTGTAAAACGTACTTGGTTACCTGCTTGTTTATTACACTTATAATTTAAGAGCTATAACCACTCAAGATTGTTACACATTTGTTGTTTGGATTATTTTGACTCCAGGCATGTACAGTGTGTGTGAAACTCCTTTACAGAAGGTGTAGAAAATAATTGTAGTTTATTTATTCTATAAAGTTAATCAATGTCAAAACGACGTTTAAAAATAGTTACCAAATATAAAATATATTTAGCATTTTCCCCATATCTCACAAATTTTTAGGATGGTGTTTCGCTGATAAACATGAATATGTACAACTATTGACAAACCATTGCAGCATGAAATATTGATCACTATTTTCATTTGAAAGTGAAAGTTCATGCTAGCAAAATGAATTTATACAAGCTTTTTTTCCTTTACTTTCAGAGGAATATATATGCTGTTTCTGATTGTAGAAATGAATATGTAGTTTTCATTTATTTTAAAAGTTTCGGAGCATTCGAAAGTCGTACATTTAAATGAGTTGAATTAAACTTGCTTAATACTGGTAAATGTCATATCATATGTTCTTGTATACCTGTAATAATATACTCTAATCACTCAAATTGCTCTAATCAAATATATTTCACTGAAGAAGAAAAAAACGTCATCATTTGCTCATCCTCCAAGCTTGTTTGACTGACTTTCTTCTATTAAACATACAAGTAGACATTTTGAAGAATGCTGGAAACATTTTATTTCCTACTATGGATGTCAATGGCTACCGGTTTCCAACATTCTTCAAAATATCTTCTTTTCTGTCAAGTCATTACAAAGAAACTCAAAGGTTCGGAACGTCTTGAGGGTGAGAGAATTTTACGTACGTTTTAATTTCATTTTCACTTTCACTCATTGATTCAAGTTGCTGATTAGATACAGTACGGTCTTTAAGTTGAGCCTTTATTTATAAAATAATTGATTCTTCATTTTGAAACACACCTGGAATGGGGAAAAATGATAAATGTGAATTTGGAAAATTCCATTTGCAGTATTTTCTCTTTCGCACAGATAGTTGCATTGAAGCATTGCAAATATGGCCGCCAAAGTAAACTAACTCTACTTGAAAGTGATTTTGCACAGACCTGTGCCTGCATTATTAAATATTGTTAGAAAACATTTGTCTGAATCAAATTGTATTCATTGCAGAAGTCTAGTTCAAACATCAAATGCCTGCTGCTGCTGTCCTGCGTGATCTCAGCTTTATCTGCAGGCTGTAAATTGGAATCTCACCCCCAAAGAGTCTTTGTCCAGGGAGAAAGAGACACAACACAAATACAAGATACTGTAGCATCAACACCCACCGAGTCATTATCTCTCTTCATCATGACTCATAATTGTAACTGATGTTGTTTCTGCCACTGTTTGAGTTCTAGTGCAGATTAATTGCCTGTACCAAATGTGTGCGATAACACGAGGCAGCGCTGGCCAAATATATTCAGAGATTCTAACAGGAAACAATTAGCAATGGTTATCTTTTGAACACAAAGAACCGCTCCTGCATTACCTGCAACTGTTTATTCACAGCATGCATTCATTATGGTGCTTTTAAACCCTTGTAAATCATTTTGCATTTAATTAATTTATTTATTTATGTGATCATTTATTAACTATGCTAGCGCAAACAAGCTATAATTTGGCTAAAAGGTGTGTTTTTAGTAAATGTTTAATATTTCACCCTCATTTCCTTTCATAAATATATATTTACATTAGGTACAAAATAGTAATATTTCATCCATGTACAATTGCATCCAAAAATCACACGTTCTTTGTTTATAACTTCCATTTTTATGTACATTTCTATGTAAATTTGTGATATTTTGGAACATTTTAAGGTTTCATCTGTAAAGCAAGTTGGATTTATTTTCCTTCCATATTTCTGCTGTTGGGCACTTCAGGCCAAATTAATTACAATTATGTATTTATGATTGTGTGGGTGTGTTGGTATTGATATCAATGTTTGTTTTGTACATCCTGAGAAATGTATATGTGCGTGAGTGGTAATTGTTGTTGCTGTTTTTTTTTTATGTGAATCTGCACAAAAAGAAATAATAAGAATGTTTTCAATCATTGATTTATTCAAGACTGCAATAATCCAAAATAACTTCTTAGCCTTTTAGAACATTAAAAAGGATTTTATTTTTATACTATTTGTTATTTTATTTTATTAAAAAGGCACAGTGGCATAATGTTAACAAACAAATTTTTCAATTGGAGTTAAATGGAGTTAAAATCCCCCCCAAAATGTCTTTAGTGGTTATCACCAGGTCTGATGCTGGTAAAGATGATCTGTCAGTGAAATATTGAAATATAACAAATTTGTTATTTTATCATTTATTTGACCTCTATAGACCTATTCACCAGGGTCATACCACTAAAAACATAAAAACGTTAAAATATCCATCCACTATTATAGCAGCTCAATCCCCAGAAACTTCCAACACTGCACAATACACCCGATTTGAGGAATTGAGTACTGTATTTGCAAACGTAATCCTGAAGAGTCTCTGTTTGTCTGAACTTCTGAACTCTGCTCCACTGTGGATCCACGCAGAATTAAACGCAGACAGATACACATACACACACACATACACAAGTTGCCCTGTGGACCTTATTACACATCAGCAAATAAAACCAGGAAGGGGAACAGAGGCTGTGTGATTGTGTTTTTGCAAATAGCTTTTTACACCATCATTCTCCACGGCGTGTGGCTGCGCGAGTGTGTGTTTGTTGGAGATAATAATTACACCGTAGCTTACAGGTAGACGGCACCTCATCATTAGGTGGCTGTCAACGCTTTCGACGGCGAGAGGGAGCGTTCATTAATTTGGCACACTTACGCCGTGCATAATGATAATAACAGCCTATGAGACGATGAGGCTGACAGCCATGTTTTGCATAAATATGAGATTGTGTGTGACTTACAGTCCCAACAGAGATGATTGAATAATGGGCCGCAATTGAAAGCGTTAGCTCACTGGAAACAGCCACTATTTGTTTGTGAACCTCATTAGGGTTAGCGAAGACAATTATAACTGCGACTGCCAGTTTTTTAGCTAAGCCGCATATTTCAGGCAGCGTTTTTTTTTTTTCTCTTCTTTTTCTTGCGGTTAAAGACTAGCTGCCATCAGTTGTAAAGTGTGATGTATCTGTTCGAGTGATCCGAAAAGTAAGCGGGTTTTAATCAGTTTAACTGACTGTCAGCTCTATGTAATATGGCTCAATCGATGTTAGCATGCCTGTGGAGGTATTAGAAGATACAGAAAGATGAATTGCTAGTGAAGCTGTTTTTTTTGTATGAGATTACATTAATGGCATGCTGTTGATAACCAGAGAAAACTATTTTGGCTTCTCTCAGTATGTAAAATTCACGTTGAAAGGGTGCAAAAATCATGTTGAAGGGTTTGTTTTAACAACAAATTCTTATCTTCATTTACTTGCACTCATGTTGTTCCAAACCCTTAAGAAAAATGTTCATTTTCAGAAAGAAATTGAAGGTATTTTTAATGATGTTTGAGAGATTTCTGTCCCTCCATTGATTTTTTTTTTTCCACCCAAACCTCTAATGATTCAGAATGCCAAAAAAGAGATTTTTAATATATTTCTGACAAGTAATCCAAATCCCTGAATAATGTGAATAAAGCCTACATTAAATCTGCTCATTGTGTCTTTTCAGAAGGCTTGGATTAAACGGCTTCATTCATAAAGATTGATTTTTGATCTCTTTACCAAAGGTTTGAAGCATTTGTGATCAGACTTTCAATGGAGCGACAGAAATATCTCAAGATTTCTTCATTTGGGTTCTGAAGATAGTACAAATGTCTTATGGGTTTGGATTGACTACAAGGGCAGTAAATGTTATTTATTATCCATTATCAATAGTGTAGCGATGCGTGAAGCGCCACTTACTAAAAGAGTCCAAATGAACCCTGTTTGCATATGAAAATGTCTATTTGATCTGTGTATTAACATCTGGTAGATGTATTTTTTAGAGCATTTGCTTATCTGCAATATGTCTATGCAATGTCTCATGGTGGATGTTAAATAGACATTTAGAATATGCCTTTACAATGTTTAGCTTTTAGAATATTTGTAAATCAGACCTTTTAAAGACGTTTATCAGTACTTTCAATGTAATCTAACGGCAGGTAATACATTTTTGATTTAGTTGATCATTTGTATGAATTTGTCAAATCTGTATGCTTTAGTTTGATTTGCTAAATGATTTGATTCTCTCAATGAGGGATTTGGATGCACATCTCCTTTTAAAAATCCTATGTTTTTATACAAATTCAATTGTATGAATTAGCCACTTTTTTGACAATACATATACTTTGTATGAAGTAGATGATTTTCTGACCAAATGTTCTTTAATATATGTCTTCCAGACAGCTTTATATTGGTCAACATTGACATTTATTTGTTTAGTAGACGCCTTTATACGAAGCGACTTACTAATGAGGATAATCAAGGGAAGAGCAACAATATGTAGAAACTTCTGATGAACAAATTCACATGTTTAAAGTTGAATCTTATGTCGAATCTGTGTGGGAAGACCCGTTTTGCAGTGAAACTCCCGATTCCGGTGAGAATTGCTAAGGAGAAGACCACATTTGGCTGACAGAGTTTCACTATGAAAAGGTAATTTGTGCACCACAACAACTGTCTAAACTGACATGCCGAAGAAATGTTCCAACGCTTATCCTTCATGTCAGTAGTGCAAGATCTGTTTACTGTTTGTGACTCATCGTGCCACGTCTCTTGTAGATAATACAGTACGTGTCTACAATATGCCTACTTGCATACTATATTATGAGAGGAAATGTAAATATAATAGTACAGTATGTCTGAATTCAGAGCGTTCATAAAACAATAGATGAAAAGTACCCAGTTCTACCCACTTCTGCCAAGATTCTGCAGCGTGCAGGTTATTAAAATTCATATATGAAATTTCAACATGAAAATAATCGATTTCCTGTCATTGTGCAAATTTATTGCACATTCTAGATAATACAATGCAGTAAGCCACAAAACAAAGTGTGCTTGTGATAATAAATATCAGTTTGAAATAATCATATCAGGTTGTTTTTGTACATCTAAAATAATCAGAAACTACTTCTGGAAGCCTTGCACATGCAAGTTAAAGGGGCCATAGAGTGCATTGATTCAATATGTAACATTGTTCTCTGATATCCAGAAATGTTTTTTATGCTCATTTATAATCACAGGATTTACCCCTAGAATTAAAAGTGCACAGTACTCTGAAATAAACCTTTATATTCAGCAGTCTACATGTTGTTGTTGCCTCATTGCAAACTTGCTGAAAAATTCACAGTATACACGTTAAACTAACAAAAGATACAGTTAAACAGACCTCCATCAGAGTGGCACTGATTAAATTTATTTGACGCCTTTCTTGAATTTTGCATTCTAACGCACTGTGATGAGATACTCCGTGGCTTGTTCCAGTATCAGAGAGCTCTATAATGCCACTCTCGCTTTCAAAATAAAAGTCCCACATACATGTATTATACTTGTACTAAGTTACTAGATAAACTTAAAAATTAGGGAGAAAAGGATCATAGTTGTAATATCATTGAGAGACATTGTGGCTAATCAAACGCTACCTGGGGTATTACATTTACATATGCATAATAATGATTATATGTGGATTGATAGTTGGTGTTTTGCTTTGATTGGCCAGTTTTTCCTGGGATTTTACACTCACTTGATTTACTGGTGTTTGAGGCTCACCGTATGCAATTTCCATGTACTTATTATTTAGCTATGCCTAAGTATATCCAGATTTTCTTTTTATGGCACCTTAAAAAATGTGAATAATGATTTTTTTTCTTTTCCTTTGAGTCACTTTTTTCGAGCCTGGTGTAAACAGGTTGCAAGCGTGGCCTCACTCTTTCAGTGAGTTGTAAAATGTTACAAAATAAACTGTAAAATTAACAGTTTTTTAAAGTAAAACCACAAAATTACATTTGTGAGCATGAGATTAGTCTAATGTGGACTTACTCGCCTTGTCTACCATATGGGCTCCTGATGTAAAGCCATTAAACCTGTTAAATTTCGCACAACTGCAAGGATACCAGAAAAGAATGTGACGGCTATTCACAAAGCAATATTTGTATGAATTCACCCACAGCAACAGCATCCGTTTCTCATAATTAGACTGTGGAATGCAACTTCCCTTTTTCATGGAAGATAAACACTTCACATTTCTGCTTTTAAAGCCTAAAGCCATGTCCTGTAGTTTTACATCATAAGTGCATTAGTCATGTTTGTTTCTGCACTGAGGGATGAAACGATTGTTTGTTTTAATTGACAGCACGTCGCAGATTTTGTAGATAATTTAACTTGTTTTGAACCCAGAACAATCCTTTAACTGCAGACGCGTTCAGCTTTTGATCTTAGGATGTGTCAGATGTTCTCTTTGATACCGAATTTTGAGGAACAGACATCTTTTCAGGTATGCTCTTCCACATTTTATTATAGCAGCTTGAGGTGAGGGGGATGTTCATGGAAGCGTAACCTGTGGAGAGTGGGCTCTGACAGCAAGATTAGTTTGTCTTTAGAATTGCCTCTATCTCCATTCCATCTACTCGATAATTATTCCACAATTGCTTTCTTCGTCAAATTATTCACTCAAAAGCCGTTGTCAGGATTCAGAGAAAACACAGAATGGTTTAATTGTCGTGTCAGAGGTGAATAAGTGGAGGTTTTCAGCTTGAAGAGAATCGCAGAGAAGCTAAGACTGTTACTAATGCAAAGGGTCTGTAGAAAGGTTATCGTTCTCTCTCAAATAAGCTGTTTAACTCCTCTCTTAAGGGCTACTGTGCACTTTTGCAGGGGAAAACAAGTGAGAGGAAATAAACAGAAGGCTGACTGGAAATGTGTTGTGCGAATAGCGTTAATTTGATGTTTCATCTTGTTGTACTTTGCATCTTTTATCGAAATGTCATTGCTTTTAATTAGTATTTCCTCATGTGAAGTTTATTTTAGTCCATTTTATCACATTAAACTGTGCGCTGGGTGCCGTGTATTCCATTTTCATTTAGATTATATTCATGATGAAATGTTGATTTAATCGAATGCTACATACTAAAAAGTACAAGTGTTTTAAAGTAATGTTAAGTACTTTTCATTTTGTATATTACCAGTTACTTGTTTTTGTTCTACAAATAATTTAAACATGATTACGCATTTGTGTCTGAATGATTGATTTTTGGAAATATATTACCAGTTATTTTTGTTTTGCTAGATCCAAATGAAGGCTAAACTAAACCAACATTTTAGCCTTTCTGAGCAGCACACCATTTTGTTTCGTTCCTTGCTGCACAAATTGTTTGAGTGAATTAATTAATGAAACTCATTTCTGACTGAATAATTTTGAAATATCACTCGTTACTTTTAGTTAGTTGGAAATTATTACAAAACAGATCCGACCTTCAGGGATTTCTAAGCAGCACACTATACACTGTAAAAAGAAAAGACAGAAAAGTCATGAAAACATGTTACTTTATGTTACTTTAATATTAATGAGGTAATCAGGTTTCAACTCAATTGATTTAGTTATAGAATGCTTAACTTAATCAGTTAGTCTGTTAGACTGATGTACGCTGAGATGACTAGAAATGTTGCTTTGATTCAACTAAAATAAACTTAGACAGCAAGATTTTTTTACAGTGTAGTAATGTTTTATTCCCTGTTGAGCAAACCTTTTGTGAGAATGATTCAATGTCTGAATTATTCATTTATAAAATATTACCAGTAATATTGTTTTTCGTACTTTCAAAACAGAAGTAACTATCACATGTTTGCAAATAGCACATTATGCACTGCGTTCCATTTGTAAGGGCTCATCCCTATACCCTAATTCGTTTGAAGTGTTTACCCTCTGACAACTTTAAGGGTTTTAGGCATAGGGATGAGCCCTTCTGAATGAAACGCAGTTGTGACAATCAAAAACCTTTGCTTACACAAAGAATCATGAGCACCCAAAATGTCCATCAGTTCTACCGTTTCAAAATCCTTTATTCCGAAGAGCCTTTTGAAGTGGCCAGTTTGGAGAACTTTGGTTTGGAACGACAATTGATTGTTTTGACTCTAAATCCCCTTGAAGGGTGATGTATACTATTTGAAACACAGCCATAGTGTTTTTCTTCTTCTTGAATGAATCATTTAAACATGATTCAATGACTCGCTCCTTGCCAAATCAATAATTTTTAAAAAAAGTTTGTCACCACCTACAGGAGTGAATTAATAATTATATTAATATGCAAGTAACTGACAATAAAAATACATTTTAACGGATTAAAATCTAACATTTTAATGAATAAACTACATCGGTTCATGCGTTTTTATTTTTTGCTCAATGTCAGCAATGCCATGGACAAGCAGGTAAATTCCTCAAAAGGCTTGTGAATATTGAGAAATGTTGTTGCTTTGCCCTCACGTGTCCCTGTGGGGGTGTGTTTTTTTCTTCGAGGATGTGTTTACATCATTTTCTACACACATTTGCTGTCAGACGGTTGACCCCCTCCAGAGACAAAGAGAATGAAAGGATGAGAGGCGTCATAGCACTAGAGTACAAGGGAAGAGAGATGAGAAAGACCAAGATAAGGGTGAGAGAGAGTGAGAAAGGGCTCGTGGGATGAGACGGAAACCACTTGACAAGACATGAAACAGTGGAGATTAGAGGCTGAGAGAGAGCGCAGCAGGTCTTCGCAAGCTAATACACATACACGCGTTTCACACAAATTTACGAAAGCACCACTCACGGAGATACCTTAGATTGTGCCGTTCAGTATGATTTCTTTTATTCTCTTGAGAGATTGTTTTATTTTAGTATGGATTGTAATGCATTATGTAATCGTACGGTCAGTGCTTAGTCATTGTTTACCATGAGTGAAAATGTGGCATATAAAATATTCAAGGATTTATCAATCAGTATGATTCACAGGAGCACCATGGACCAGCTGCTGGACTGGGATGGAAAAATATTGAATGTGAGTGTGGTGTAAAAATAAATCATCCTTTCTTCCAATTCTTCCTTTTGTTTGTGTTGTTGAGAAAACATAAGGGTGTTTTATTGTGTGTGTGCGTGTGTGTGTGTCTTCATTTGGACTTTGCTGGATATGTCTTTTTTTATGTGAATGAACTTGTTTTACTGGACTAAGCTCGTGTCTTATTTGTACAATTCCAATGGAAAAAAGTATGTGAATTACCCTTTGATTGAAAGACGTTTGACCTTTCTTTGACAGAGCAAATGTTTCCTGTAACTGCGGATCAGACTCTCTGCACTCTCTTTGAGTTTTCTGCTGTGGATCACTTTCTCCAGGTAATGCCAAAGTGTTTCATTCAAGTTTAGGTCTGGACAGATTTTCGTCTGTTGAGGCAATTCTGTTGTTGATTTACTTCTGTGCTGTAGGTCAACTTTGTTGGTAGGCCTGCAAAATAGTCTTGATTAACTTCTCTGTTGTCCGCTGGTGATAGAAAGCTGTCCAGGCCCTGCGGTGATGGTGCTTTACCACACTTTAGAGGTCTAGAAGTCAGTGTGTGCTGTCTTTTTCTGCAAATGCAGTTTTTTTTTTCCCCACGAGCACCTTAACTTTACACTTTTCTGTCCATAGAATATTTTGCCAATAGCACTAAAATATCCAGGTGCTTCTCTGCAAACCTATATAGCAAAGATGTTTTTTTTTCTCTCTCCTTTCTCAGGGAGAAAGAATATTCTGTGCTGTTTCAGGAACGCTGTTCTGGTTTAGTTTTTTATTAAACAAGGGGTATATGTCTGTCTGTCTGCTTGTCTTTCATTTTATTTGTAATGCATCTGTGGGTTTTTACTTTCTATGGGAGTTTGAAAAAATCAAAAAGGCTTTTTAAATGTAATTATTGTTGATGGGGCAATGAGTGCATATATACAGTCAGGGCCAAAATTATTCATACCCCAGAGGTATGAATAGTTTCAGGCTTGACTAAATGCATGAAAGATTTTGCTATACAATACTGAATTTATTTTATTTATAACAGGGTGAACACATCAGAAATTGAAAAAAAAATAACATGTCTGTCTGTCTGTCTGTCTATCTCTGCATTTAGCTATTATTTTATTTATTCACTCATCCATCTGTCAATCCATCCATTCATTTGTCTATTTTTATTCATTCTAGCTATAATTTATCTATTGTT
>CAIGQW010015581.1:10490543-10503043 GCA_903798125.1 Danio choprae | reverse complement strand
TGAAATCTTTTGAACATATGATGTGTGAGACGACACAAAGGCATACAGTGTAGTTAATTAGGATATTTTTTGTTACATTTATATATTTATAAATCATTATCAAAATTGACTGCGCCCATGCAGATCTGTATTCACATTCATTATCTATTATGAAATATCTACCCATTTCGTATTTGATTAACATTTAATTAAAATGGAAATAAAGTTAACCTGGAAGTCCTTTATGTTTGTATCTGTCATGTAGCAGTCAGTTTTTAATCTTCTGACATGAGCAAAGACTAATTAATTTCTTTTTATTCTACATATACTGTCTTTCTCCATCTAATATAGACTACAATACTTGCCATAATGTTATTTTTCATTTTAAAAAGGAAGCTAGACTGGTTGTTTATTCTTCTTATTATTTTTAATGCATTTGTGTTTATGTTTTTTTTAAACTGTACCTTATGTTAGCTAACGTTTAATTCAGATATAATTGTATGCATATTAATTATCAGTAACTAAATGACCATCTTTTTGTATTTAACATTTCATTAGGTAACTTACTGTCTGTGTAAGACATAGGCCAGAGTAGTTGGTGGTTTATTCCACTGTGGTGACCCCCGATAAATCAAGGACTAGCCCGAAGAAAAATGAATTATTAAAGTTAACTTAAAGTCAATTCGTACATCCGTAATGTAGCATTGATTTTTAATATTCTGGCATGAGAAAAGATTGATTGATTGGTTCATTGATTGATTTGATTGATTGATTCATTCATTCATTGGCATATTTGTAGAATCCATTATTGGGTTTTAAATAAACTTAACATTATACTGTAAAAGAATAGTTTTATTAATTGTTCTTAAATAAACTTGCCATCAGAAATGTTATATTATAGAGCAACAGCAGATTTATTTGTGACACATTAATAAATAATTAACTTTTTATTTATTTAACATTATTTAAATGTCAATTTAACCTAGAAGCCAATACTGTAAGTACCTGTCAAGTAGCTTCAGGGTTTTTTTAAATCATATTTATATGAACCATTATTGGGAATTTAATAAATGTAGCAGTTGCTTATAAACATCAGAATATTTTTTTAAAACTACTACACTTTGATATCACTGTTGATTTCATATTTCATTTCTTCATGTCATACAGTAAAAGCAATGTTTATCATAGTTTTATTGTCCTGTTAAATGGAAACAAATCTATGTAACATAGCTTTTAAAATAAACCATTTTTGTAACCTCTATTTCATGTGAGAAAATATGCCTCCACAATTGCATGCAACCGGGGTTTAAACAGACTTGTACGGCACTGTACTGTAAATCTGACCCTACTATGTTGATTTCTTTTCTTATCACTGCGAGCTTTCAAATCCAAGTCAAACACCATATATAACACTCTCCTCGTGCGCTGAAAGCTTTCATAAACAAACGCAAATTAGAGCGTTCAATCACCATTCATGCATTTTTATTGTCATTCAGAAGTTATTTGGAGATTTGCGCTGACTCAGAGTGGCCTTACAAATTGAATTAATTAAATTCTTATCAGGCAGAGAGCAGCCACTTCTTCTCACTTGATGAGGTAAAAGCACTCGGCTTCTAACAGATACGCACCGGCGAACACTTTGTGTGTTTGTTTGCCCCAAAACGCTCCTTTTTGCATGTTTGCTTTCATTAATGTTACGCGAGACAATATTTACTTCAGAATTAGACAAGCCTCGGTTGCAAGGGGTTTTGCTGGTATGGAAACTGACAGACTAATATAAAAGCTATTTCTAACTTCCGATCCAGATTTCGTTGAAGAGTGCATGTGTTCTGGGTCAAATTGGATTTTTAATCAGTTGCAGCAGGAAAATATCTCTAAGCAGATAATTATCCATGTCTGAAATGTAAAGCAGCAAAAAAAAAGCCCCTGAATTGAGTTGAAATAGCCTCAAATGCTCTTCAAGTCCTGGAAACGAGCAAATGGAGCACTACACTGTAGTATAAACATTGTTGCCATCAAAATGATTAAAAAATCATTTCATAGATGATTTTGATAACTGAATTTTTGATTTGCTGTTAAATGCAGTTCTGACTGGTATTCTTTATTCATTTATTCGAAAAAAGAGTCCATATTTACATATATAATTAAGTATTTGAACCATAAGTCACATGATCAGAAATTAGCAAGTATTTAAACACACTGGGAAACACCCACACACTCTCATTCACACACACATACACTACGGACAATTTAGTTTACCTAATTCACCTATAGCTCATGTCTTTAGACTTGTGGGGGAGACTGGAGCACCGGGAGAAAACCAACGTGAACACAGGGAGAACATGCAAACTCCACACAGAAATGCCAACTGACCCATCCGAGGCTCGAACCAGCGACCTTCTTGCTGTGAGGCGACAGCGCTACCCACTGCGCAGCCGCGCCACCCCAAAGACAGCATAATGAATTTTATAACAGTCATTAATATTTCACTTGACCTCCACAAATGGGTACAAATTGAATTAGTTATTAAACTGTCATTAAATAGTAATGACCATGTTATACATTTATTTGACAGTATTGACACTTTTGATGAGAAATTTTATTGACAAATGTTGTTTGTTCCACTGAAACCAGTGATCAAAAAACATGCATTACAATTATATAATGCCATGTTTGTGAAAGATTTATGTGAAGTTTGGTTGTCTTTGTAATGTCAGGTTGTCATGACAAAGACAGGTTATGATGTTTTTGTTTGTCAAGTCTCAAACAATGTCGTTTTTACATTTAAAATGACATAACTGTGCGAATGACACTTAATAATAGTTGTCATAAGCATGCATAAAACCTCCTGTTTAAAACCTGTTTTCAGACATGGCATGTACTGTAGTCTCGTGGCATTCTGACATTCTACAACAATCAAAACTAGGAGAGGGTTAAATATTTGTACATGCAGGAAATTTGTTTTCATGAAGCCTCAGAGGACTGTAAAGGACTGTAGCTTTACCATGTACCATGTGTGCTGTTTGTAAACGGCTCATACTACAACTATTATACAGTATATACATGAAAGTTTCAACTTCTTGAATGGATAGTCTTTTTTTACACACAGTTGAATGCACTTACAGAAATATGTATTTGGTTACATTGTAAAGAATGGATGGAGAAAGATCTGTCACAATGTGTCTGATTTGTTATGCTCAGATGTTCAGTAAGTACGAGCACGTTTAAAGAGTTGTAAAGAGTTTTTATTCTTACTTCTCCGTGTTCAGGGGTCTTTTTGAACACTGCAGACACTCTCGGGAGATGACCTGAGATGAGTTGTTGATTAGTTCCCCTTCATATGGGAACTACAACGTGCGTCTGTAAACGGACTATGGGAGATCGCTAGATGACCTATCACTCCGAAGAAAAAGAAAAAGGGTCAATGAATGCCAAATGAGCTGGCAGGGCTTGGCTTCGCAGAGCGAGCCTCCGATTCTTTGCTTCAGGTCTCATACGAGGCTGAAGAGCTCCTGATCTGCGATCCTGATTTCCAAAAGAAACCAGCTTTCACACCATTGCAGCCGAAGACGCGACAGTGGCGGTCGAACTGACCCATCCTCTGGGCATTTCACTGGTGCTAAATAAAAGAGCAGTTTTCTCTAAAAGAGCAGATGCCCTAAGAGAGCAACACGGCCAAGCAGCACGTCTTTTTAAAGATGTCGTTCCGGCCGTGCGTTTCAGGATGCGGTGGTTGAGTATTGCATCACATGTCTAGCATCCAGCATCTGGAGGCGGTGCTCGAGGAGGTCACGGCGCACTCTAGCATTAGGGTGTGCCACCCCTGTGCCCTGGAGAAGACGATCCAGGAACGCCACCTCTGGCTTAACTTGGCGGATATGCGGGATGCTGACAAAGCTTGCTTTCTAAACACACCCATATCGCAGGCTGACCTGTTCGGCGACACCGTTGGGGACTTTACCCAGGAGTTCTTGGCGGTGAAAGAGCAGTCGAAGGCGATGGGAAAGGTTTCGGAACCAGCGGTCTCGGAAACTGCTCTCCCCGCTGCCCCATCCACTTCGGCAGCTTCTCACCGAGGGCGCCCACCCGCGACTACAACACATGCTCCGCTTCCCTATGTTCCTCGGTGGGGGGGCCAAAGACCAATTCAGTCCACAACAGCGACGTTAATTCCACCACTGGCCTTCGGTACCCAAATTTCCAATAAAAGAGCAGTTTCCTCTGTGATGCCTGTGCGCTCACGCTTTGCTTTGCAAACTTCACATCAGTAGCTTGACGGGCTTAGCTGCTGTGGCGTTTTCCATACAGTCTCCCATAGTCTGTTTACAGACTCATGTTGGAGTTCCCATATGAAGGGGAACGTCCTGGTTATGTACGTAACTCACGTTCCCCGAATAGGAAATGGAGACGTGTGTCTCCACTGCCACAGCACCTGAGTCTCCACCCGTTGGCTGAGTGTTCGGTCTTCAGCTGGCAAAAGTCTGAGGCTCGCTCTGCGGATGCTACTGATATACTCATGCTACTGACTAATCATTCGCACCTGCGGAGCTGAGCTCTGCCAACTTATTTGCCATTCATTGGCCCTTTTTCTTTCTCTTCAGAGTGACTGGTCGTTTAGCGATCTCCCGTAGTCTGTTTACAGACGCACGTCTCTGTTCCCTATTCAGGAACGTGGGTTATGTACATAACCAGAAAGAAAAATAATAATACTTCACCATTTTTTTCAACATATTATGTCGATGTAGATTTTCTGGGCATATATAAGTGTTCTTGTGCTTGAAGAGTGTAAAACCTGAACGTGCTCTGCATTTCAATTCTTTCATTTGTGACAGCCGAGGAAACATACTGAGAAATGAGAATGGCTGCTAATCAAATACAAGAGGGAAAATAATGAAATATGAATAACTGATTATGCTGCAGTCATTGCAGACGCATTATTTTCTCGTAAGCTTTTGTTTTTCTATGCATTTTTTGGCATCGTATAATAAGACTTATTTTCTGTCATAAATTATGGTTTGCATCTTGCTAAATATTTTGTCATTTGTGACCCTGAACCTGAAAACCAAGCTTTATTTATGGGAATAACAAAAATAGTTTTTTTATGCCCAAAACAAACTCTAATATTAAGTAAAGCTCATCTTCCATGAAGACATTTAATAAGTTTCCCAATGCAATTACATTTAAATTTAGCTTTTACGAAAAAGTTTGCGTTAGTAAGAATTTAATTAGGACAACTTGGTAATATCAAGGTGATATTAATCAATATTAATGTGTATTTTTAAAAATAATAACATTAATAATAATTTAATTATACATTTACGCATATTGTTCAACCTTACAAACCATACATCAATGGAAAAAGCTTATTTATTCAGCTTTGTCCAGAAAAAAATATTTTGTAGTCCAGGATCACATATCTAGAGCCAACTTTCATGTTTTCCTCATCTCAATATAACATATTCCACATACTCATTACTCAACTCATTAAACTAGAAATATTTTATTACTCAAGTGTGTGAGTGAAAATACAGATACCTCAATAAAACACTACTCTAGTAAAGTATTAAGTACACCCATATGATTTAACTTGAATCAAAGTAAAATGATACTTTTATTGTTATAAGTTATTTGCATTTCTCCAGTTCAGAAATAACTTTTTGATACCTTTATGAAATGCAGTGGAAGAAAAAGTATAATGTTATGCTTTGTAATGAAGTAGTATCTCAAAATAATACTTTGATCCTTTCTTACTGTCACACTATTGTATTCTTTTTTTCTTTTCTTTTTTGCAAGTACTTGAGTACAGTTTATGGTTGCTCTGACAGCAAGTAAACATCGATTCTCCATTCTTATGAAGAGGCATTGTTCGGGCCGTGAGCTGACCTTCTGGTAAAGACCTTTTGAGGTTTGTTAGAAATCATGCCTGGAAGCGTCTAATCAAAGCACACATTAGAACACATAATGACAGCAAGTCACCGGAGACCTGTGACATTTCTGTCTAATTGCACTTTAAGTAATTGTTGAGCGGTGATATGCGAAACACCGCCATTATATTATCAAAAAGTCTGAGGAAGGCCTGACATTTCTCCAGCTATATTGCTATGCCGTTACACCTTTTAGCGTACATAGACCCGTTGCCTTATTCAGAAGCGTGTCACTAATTAGATGTGGCGATTAGGTTTAGCTAATGCAATTGCGTGTTTACTTTTAATTAGTGACTTCAGTCGGGTAATTGTTGAAAAAGAAGCATCCAGCCGTCGTTGTACGCACACATACGCCGAGACCTTGGACTCTCGAACTACTGCTAGAGATCTGCCACTGAAAGCACTTACTGAGCTAATGAAGTGAAATTAGCCCAGGGGTTAAACTGGATTGTGGTGACTCTGACTCCACCCGTGGCGTATAGTAGCTGCTTCAGCAAGCTGCACATACAAGATGGCAAAAAGAGTCCCTCGAACAAATGCTGTGCGAGACCTAATCTAGGGAGCTTAACATTCAGTCTCGTCCTGGCAAGAAACTGCTCAGATGTCCAAACCAGTGGGAAGAGACAAGCCGGGGTTTTAATCCTTGCCAATGGATTGGCCTCAAGGGAGAGAGAGAAAGACGAAGATTTGAGGCTTGGATTGTTTCCCTTTTCAAGAGCCCAATTGAATCCTTGCTTCAAGTGGATAATTGAACCCTTGCCCGGTATCAGTATATAGCCTAGTTCACACACTTCACACTTGGCTTCTCTCCAGGTGTGTGTGTGTGTGTGTGTGTGTGTGTGTGTGTGTGTGTTGATAAACTGTAATAACTTGCATAATAGGATTTAACGTAGAGAACTTGACACCTTGAAATCACCTGTGACTTTATAGCCAACAACAACACTCAAATCTGATGACCTAGAGAGGTAATTGGTTAAATTATAAAGCTCGCTGATGGTTTGTGTTGAATTGTAATCTGTAGTACTTGTGTGGGTTCCCTGGATGACGATGGAGATATGAGCATTATTCTTCTTACTTTTAGTCAGCGCAGAAACTGAAGTGCTATCCAAAGGGCTAGACTGTTTTCGCCCCCAGTCTGCTGTGCCCTAGTAACATTTTACCAGTAGATCATTTAGCAAGGAGTAAGATGGCAAGCAAGCTTTTTATTTGGATTATCGCCAGTAAGGACAGTCAAGAAAACATCAATAAGAATGGGTTGCAAACTACAAACCAAAGAGATTTGCATTGCATGCAAGGCGTAGAATACATCCATTGTGGCTACTAAGTGGTAGGTTAATCAAGCTTTTAGAGAAAGTGGTTATCACTTTATTTTGATGGTCCCTTTAACATGTTTTTTGTTTGTTGATTACAAGTTACATTACAACTATATGTAAAACTAATTCTCATTACAATATTAGTAAACTGCAAGGTCAGCTTTAGGGTTAGTGTAAGTTTGACATGCAAAGTTCCTTATAGTCAGCTGAATGTCTCTTAGTGGAACAGTATTAACAGATATTAAACAGACAGTCTGTTAATGCTCTAATGATAATTAGTTAGCATGTACTTGTGAAGCAAGTTGTTTTTAGTGATTGACTGTACCTTAATGTATATAACTATAAAAATGACCTTACCAGGATTCTGTTAGTTAGCAACATTTTTTAAAGTAGATCATTTGCCAGTTTTAGTCTGTTTTTAAATAAGCACAAGCCTCTTTGACGTGTCAAGATTAGAATTTTGAATGTGTGCAAATAACATTAGGCCTACTGAAATTGTGTCAGGAGCTAGCTTGTACTACAGAAAAGAAGTTTGTCAAAGAATTAAAGAGCAAACAGACTGGAGCTTAGTAATGTTTCAGAAGAAACTGGCATGTTCTAAATTTCACTATTTATGGTATTGCTGTATAACACTTGATTTTAGTTTTCATGAATACTTATTTTTATTTATTTTTTTTTTTTTTTATATTTTACTGTTATTTTTATACAAGTAATTGTTTTGTTGCTTACAATAAAAGTTACTGGAACTGGACGAAAAACTGTATAAACATTAAGACAAATTTGTATCAAAATGGACTGATTTTAACTTCCTGGCGGGAAAACTGTAAACCATAGACACTCTAAAGGAATATGCACAAACACACTGGGACAGTTACCCTTAAAAGAACATCTTGTATGTTTAAATGGACCACATTAGTAGGCTACAACTATGTACATTTAAGATACTACTAAACAAAGTAGCCTAAATAAGGTACAAATATATTGTTTTGAGGGTACTGTTGTACCCCTAAAGGTGCAAATTGTGTTTATAATCATAAAAAGCATATTATGCAAATGGTATGATTAAACCTGGGATAATAAATGGGTAACAAATCGAGACCTTGAGACTTCATTTGCATTATAACTGTAGCTCCCTCTCTGCCGGTCAATACAACATAATGTCTCCATTCCCTCCATTAGAGAATGAGTGTTACATTAGTAAATGACAAGTTTTCAACATGCTGCAATTTTTATTAAAATAAATAAATAAAAAAAACAATAAATATTCATGGAAAAATTAGGACACGCTATTGAATTCCATGTTTTTTATCTCAGGACATTTTAAAAATATCAGGCTCTTGGCAGGTCTTATTATTATTTTATTTTATTATTATTATTTTTTTTAAATGCCTCAGATTAACAGGATATTACTATTGAGACACATTTTATTGAGCTATGCTGCTCCCGTTTACATTGGTGCCATTTTTATTTAAAAAATCTTCCCAGACATCCCATAGAAAATAAAAGTCCTCTTTTTTTTTCCTTGAAGGGAATAATGTCCCAGTACTGATGAAAGGCTAGAAGTGGTCCAGCTGAAGCGGAGCACAGCCGTGGAGAATCACATCCCTCATTAAACACGTGTAAGACATGAGCGCTCATCCCTCTTCTCTCCATCAGGCCATTGGTGACAAAATTAGTTCAGATATTTTTGCAAGAACTATCCTGTCCTTGTTTCTTTCCAACTGATGAATACTCCTACTTTCACTTATATCTCCTCTCCCTCAGAGAGGACAAAGGTTAGACTAATAAAAGTTTGAAATTAATTCATTAGTCTTGTAAGGTATATTCACCTCCTCGTCCTGCTGTGCTAAGACGGCTCTTGTATTTGTCAGCATATAATGCATAGGTTTTTTTTTCCAGTATAGTATCTAATAAATTCCCATTCTGGATTTTAAGGCAAGACATTACATTTGCATACTATTTTAGCTCGAAAATCTGAACACTGGCAGAAGCCAGCTTAAAAAATGTTGTTTATTTTTTGGGAGGGGATTTTGGAAATCTTTTTATCACTTCATTTTGTAGAAATGCAGCAAGTAAAAAGCAAATTATGTTTGAGCATATCCCTCTGTAAAAACCTTCAGAAAGCAGATATGTATGTAAGTGCTGCTAAAGTGGAGATTTCTGGCTTAGAGCAGGAGAAAAAAAAACATATTGAGGAAAAATCACCTTTAAACATATGTATTTTAATAAAATCTACAGACAAATAGATACATATCAAAAACAATAAATGCTTAAAAGTGTAGTTTGGACGTTTTATTTACACTAGACTGAAAAAATAAACAGCAAGAAAGCCTAAAATCTCAAAACTGGCAGATGCATGAGAAAAAGCAGGTTTTTGCCTGCTGTGTCTCGCATTAATGTTTACAAATATGTTCTCTCCTCTCAAATCTCCCTCTCTAGATGTGTTATGGAGCACTCTTTGCATCATTTCCCTGGCCAAATTGACTCGCCGGGGCGAAATACTGCAGAATGTTGTTTGATGCCGGCAGCAGTCAAAGTTGCGCCGAATGATGGGATTATTGCACTCGTGGATATTCCTGATTGCTGTGGAAAAAGTGAAGGTTGGCAGTTCTGTATGCAAATTTGCTCTAGCAGGGGAGAGGTTGATGATTCAGCGCCAGACGGTCGTAGCCATAGCGACCCAGACACTCGCTACATCTTGCCCATCGGAAGCAGCAACACACAATGAGGGACCCTCAGTGGCAGGTTGCTAATGGAAACAGTGACATGGTCAGAGCAGTGGGCAGTACACATGGCACCTTCAAACACACACACACACAGCAGCTGCATACACACGCAAACACAATTACACACTGATTAGTCCTGGACGGCTTATTTACCCAAACATGCAATTACTCAAGGTCGGGGCAGACGAGGGGTCTGTCCTTTCCTTCTCTCTCACTTCCTGGCACCTGTTTTTTTTTTTTGCTTTTTGTTTGACTTTATTATACTCCTGCCTCCTAATCCACTATGGTAATAAGACATTTGCTTTTTTTCCGCATAATTCAATGAGACTGACATGATTTACAATGTTTTCATATTTCCACAGATGGTTTTCTCCTGGTGTATCTTAATTCTCCGTAATCCATTTCGGCTCCAAATGTATCACTGCAGTCTGTGAGGATGGCAATAAGTCACGTGTGATGTAAGCCTATAAACTAGACTTTCTCTTCTCTCTCATTCTCTGGCCACACATGCATATACATGTATAAGTCATTTTATGTCTATCTTCTGTATTTGGGTAAAGTTTGGAGACATTCATTTTATTTAGTGTTTGAATTAAGTCTATACTACTCACCAAGGCTACAATACAGACCAATAAAACAGTAATATTGTGACATAATAATTCAATTTAAAATAACTGCTTTCTACAGGAATACTTTTAAAAATACTTTCATGAACTGTTACAGTGTGAAGAAATAGAAAATATGATTAGCTCATTAAAAACACCTATGGAAAATATTTGTAAGATGTAATTTTTGGTTAAACTAGACATTGTGGCCTTAATGACTATGTACTTTAAATTTATGTTTTGCACAATGAACTTATTATGTACATACATGTTTTGACATTGTGCTTATATTTTAAATTGTATCTGCATGTAATTAATTTCTGTAGTTGCATTTATAATTACAGTATTGACCCATCCCTTACACCAGGGGTGCCTAATCCTTTTTCTGGAGATTTACCTTCCTGCAGATTTCAGCTATAACCTTGATCAAATGCACCAAATGCTCCTTCAGCTCCTAGTTGGTTAGTTTAGTTGTTTTTGTTCCTACATAGTTTAGTTGTTTTTGTTCACGGTTGGAGCTGAACTCTGCAGGAAGGTAAATCTCCAGCAGTAGGATTGGGCTCCCTTGCCTTACACCGTAACCCACTCATAAACATAGCCATACTACCAAACCTGTTCCTCACCTTACCCGTATTCCACAACAATATCACTCTTAATTTTTGTGCAGTACAGTATGAACACAATAAGTACTTATTTTTTGACGTTAAACACCTAGTAGTTAAGGCCACTTAACATAAAGTGGGGTCCCAATTCTCACTCAGAACTTAACAATAGAACACAGAATAATTCACAATAATTCACACAGATGAGAAAATAAATTTAACATTAAGTAGAACAAATAAACTTTCTTTTAAAATATACTCTAATAATCTTTGTGTAATTCACATTTTATTTTATACTTCAAACATACAGTATATGAATAATATGTAAAACTGTGTGTATATGTATATGTGTGTACATACTCACACACTTATATGTACAGTTATACATATTATACACCTGTGTATTATACATCTGTGATGTCAGAGATGTGTGTGCCACAAGAAATACTTTTTCATTTTGCTTTGTTAACTGCATTTTCAGCTTAAAACAAAAGAGACATTCACGCATTGATTTCTTTTTAATGCACTTTCAAGCATTTTAGTGCTTCTATTCACCCTTTTATTGTTTATTTTCAATAATGAATGGCTACCCCTTCATTACTCTACATTATCCTGTACACTGATGCATCAGATAGAGATGGATGTCTTCTTTCATCTCTCTCTTCACTACTCCTCACACCAATATAATATCAAATACAGTTGCCATCAAACCCTGCGAAAGACAAATCCGTTCAGGTGTCTCATTAAAGACAAAAGGCTTTGTTTGGTCTGCTTTTACCCATAGAATCTATTGTTTTATTTACGCTTTATTCACATTTTACATTCAGTATGGTATGAGAGAGTATTCATTTCTTATTTAGTGATGATGAAGAGACAGATGCATAAGACAAAAAAGCTTATAAAAGCTGGTAAATGGAACAACCTTGATGTGCGCAGAAATATTGAAATCTAAATTTCTCTTTTAGCTTCATAAGCTATCACTTGATGATTATTATTATTATTATATCCAATGAGTGGTTGTGTTTAGTGGGTGTTACTGACTGCTGACAGTATGGAGAAGATGAATTGGTCATTCACTCTTCTGGCCGTGTGTACAACAGATGTTCAATCCTAGTGTCCCCCTTTGAGAGTGTTAATTGTTCTTGTAAAGGAGTTGCTTTATAGAGGCAGAATGAGATGTAATCAATGCTTAAGTGAGCTGTTTGTGTGCAGAGAGAGACAGAAGGTGTGATACACAAAGCCAAAAGATTTCACAGTCTCTGGGCAGCCATTGTATTTCTCTTTCACACACACACACACACACACACACACACACACACACACACACACACACACACACACACACACACAC
>CAIGQW010015581.1:10477806-10490443 GCA_903798125.1 Danio choprae | reverse complement strand
TTTCTCTTTCACACACACACACACACACACACACACACACACACACTTCAAAGTCTGTTATACAGTGTCTTTGGAGAAAAAAAAGACATTTTTAAAAGAACTAAGAGTTTTATACACACATACTGGTAATTCCAGAAAGCGTTTCTTGATCTTTCTTTTATGCAGATTTAAATCAGTGTATTGTTTTATAACAGTCTGTAGCAGTTACAGAGATGTTTTATCATTAAGTAATATCACACACTCACCAGAGTGCTTTTGTTTCTAAAAGTACTTGACCGTAAGCAGATAATCTTACCAGCAGTTTTTATACAGCATTCATTAACATGGGTAACTTACTGAGTCATTTTAGTCACAATATTGACATTTTCTTTGTCTGATTTTGCTCCTCCGATGAAGTAGATACAAAGAAAACTACTGTGGAATTAACTGTTGTGTATTTTCCAGCAACAAACTGCAGTGGTGTTGCTAAATAAACCATCAATACATGTACATACACAATTATATATGGAATGATTCACTCCTGAAACTGCGATGATTTACACCATGGTAAAAAGAATGTTCTATAGTTTTCCTCTGTGGTGTTCATTGTTCTAGGCCGAAGTTATGTTACAGCAACCATATACTTAGTCAGCAAACCTCACAGAATGTGCTTTTGAAGTGTTGCCATGTCTGCTTATTATAAGTGACTTTAAGCATATTTTTATTTTAGAGAGTTAATAAAGGCAGGTGTAGGTTGTGATGTTTTTGTAAGTAGTTTGCATACCACATTTCCTTCTTATTTGCTTTTTTTAAAGCAAAATCTGGCAATACTAATAATTATATTGTTCCCTGTAGTTTTTTGTTTTTGTATTTTTGTATTTTTCTGAGTGAATTTGGTTGCTGAATTCAGTTCTCACTCCCATAAATTAGTGAACAGAACAGGCTTAGGCACTAAAAGTGAATTTGAAACTGAATTTAACAGAATTTTGTCACTATGTTAATGTGCATTTTAAAGCATCACATGTGAAACGAGTGATGGACATTCCAAATTTTGAATAAAACGTTTTTCCGCTCTGTTGATGTGGTTTTGGACTGCGAAAAATGTGCAAAAATATGAGATGAAAATGCAGTTGCTGAATAAACCCTGACACGGCAAACATTACACCCATGTGACTCCATTATGCCTGCATTGTTTACTGTTGGTTACTTACGGGGGGGGGGGGACTCTAAAAAAAAAAATCACATTAGGATGGAAACCCGGGTAGTGTTGTTGAATAAATTGTTTGATAGAACGATACAATGATGCACTCTAATGTGTTGTGAAATCAATTCAATATAGGAGTCAGTGCTGTAATTATGCCTCTTTATAGCACTGATGTGAATTTGTCGAAGGGGTAGTTCACCTAAAATATAAATTCTCTTGTTGTTCCAGTCCCAAGTGTTTTTGCCTTATTCAGAATGATTCTGCTTTTACTGTGCATTCCAATGGTTAATGTCTGTTATGGGGCATGATAAAATCACTCAGCGGCAAGCGCAAATTTGCCTCAAGAGCTTTCTTACTCAACCACTTTTATTGTCTGCTACCCTCCAGCCAGCATTATGCATTCAAATACAAACTGTGTGCAAATGTTTATTATTGGTAACTGAAAGCTGTCCACGTTGCTACATTTAACTTCTAATACGGATTAGATGTATATAGATGTGTATTCATATCAATAAGGACGTGTCCCCCAAAAAAGTTTTACTCACCCTCATTTTGTTCTGCACTTTGTTTCTTCTGGAACACAAAAGTAGACATTAGGTAGAATTTTCAAGCAGTGTGTTTTACAATGATAGTAGATGTCATAGCATTTTAAAAACAACATCAATGTGAGCAAATACTTTTTTATATTTTTTGTTATAAATCATCCTTTTAAACTCTATATGCATGTGTGTGCATTCAAAATGCTTTAGGCATGCTGAGCATCAGAGAGCAGCACATATTTTAGTAGGTTTTATGTACGTGACATGTATCTACGTTTACTCCAAATCCACTAAACCCTCCAGGCAGAAGTTTATCTGCGAAATGATGCACTGACCGTCATCATCCCTTTAAACTCTATTCCTCTCTTGTTGTCTTCCATCCTCTCATCTTTTAAAACAGCCAGAGTGGAAGGGAGAGGTACTGTGACGTTGCCATGGTGATGCTCTCGTCTTCATCATAGGAAATTCAATATGCTTGGTGTAATGTGTCTATGCGTTTGAAAATGTGTGATTATGAGAGTATGTTTTTTGCGTATGAGGAGAGCTTGTATACAACTTCTGTGATCAGTACAAGATGAGCTTGAGATGAGAACAACATGCCAGTCGCAGCTATGCTAAGACGCATAATGAGTATCATAGCAATCTCAAAACTTCACTCGCGAGGTGTGTGTTTTGCTTTAGTTTAATGCATAGAAAGCACCCTAGGAGAAACCGTGCATACTGATACAGCTGCTGTAGGGTGGTGTCACAGTTTATACCACACGTGATTGGATGATTCTCGCGTCACGTGGTCAACATTTGGTTCTGCATTCAGTTCACAGATGCATCAAGCTGCTTGAAATTCAACTATTATAATATTCAGCAGCAGGCTGTTGAGAGATATATTGAATTGTGGCATAATGTGGTAAACATACAGGAGGCCACGACTACAAAGCAGAAAGCCACTGAGCCTTATTTTGGATTTAGCTGTGCTGTAAGCAAGCAAGTTGCTAACAGAATGTATTAGGGGCGTATTTTAGACTTAATTTGTGCTGCATGAATATTTTGCTCGCTCACTGGACTAATGGCAAAAAAGCATGCTTTAAAGCAGTGGTTCTCAATTCCGATCCTTGGGCCCCCCTGCCCTGCACGTTTTGTATGTCAACCTTATTTAACACACCTGATTCAGATCATCAGTTTGTTAACAGAGAGTTTCATGAACTGATCCTTGTGTGTCAAATAAGAGACATACAAAATCTCAAGGACTGGGATTGAGAACCACTGCTTTAAAGGAATGCTTCACTTTAGAATAAACTCAAGTCACCTAGAGTTACACAGTTGAGTTTTACCATTTTTTTAATCCATTCTGCTGATCTCTGGGTCTGGCGGGAGCACTTTTAATTTAGTTTAGCTTAGCATAAAGCATATATTTGTATTAGACTATTAGCACGAAAAAAAAAAAAAAGTTGAAAATAGTTTCCAACTAGATAACATCGCTGTGTAACATCAATGCACCTGCTGAAGCTATGGTACCGCAGCAAAGTTCCTTATTATGCCAGAATGAGTGTACAGCTTCAAGCCATATTGACATAAAAATACCAACTTTTAATTTGCCATTGGTCTTAGTGCATGATGTAACTACAGAAGAGTCAAGCTTTAAATAAGAAAATTCATTCATTCATTTTCTTTTCGGCTTAGTCCCTTTATTAATCTTAAGTCACCATAGCGGAATGAACCGCCAACTTATCCAGCATATGTTTTACGCAGCGGATGCCCTTCCAGCTGCAACCCATCACTGGGAAACACCCATACACTTCCATTTACACACATACACTATGGACAATTTAGCTTACCCAATTCACCTGTACCGCATGTCTTTGGACTTGTGGGGGAAACCGGAGCACCCGGAGGAAACCCACGCAAACACGGGAAGAACATGCAAACTCCACACAGAAATGCCAACTGACCCAGCCGAGGCTCGAACCAGCGACCTTCTTGCTGTGAGGCGATTGTGCTAACCACTTGGCCACCACATCGCCCAATAAGAAAATTATCACTCTTTAAAAAAATTATGTTTAGCTAAATGCTAATGGTCTATGCTAATGATTTATGCTAAACTACCTAAAAGTGTCTCTGCCAGACACAGAGATCGGCTAAATGCATTAAAAAATGGTATGTCAACTGTTTAAATCTTGGTGACTTGCAAAATGAGCCTATTTCCAAAAAAAGTGGAGTGTTCGTTTAAAGCAAGCTTTGCCACATTGTCCAGTGAGTGAGTAAAATATTCATGCAGCCCAAATTAAATCTAAAATACAGCCCCCATATATTCCGTTAGGAACTTTTTGCTTACAGCACAGCTAAATCCAAATAAGGCTCACTGGCCCTCTGCTCAGTAATTGTGGCCTCTTGCATTTTTGCCACAGTTCAATATATTGTATTTGACAATATACAAGTTTAAAAAGAGCCTATTTCCAAAAAAAGTGGAGTGTTCCTTTAAGACACTCTTAACTCTCAGGAACGCTGTTGTGGAATGTCTCATTTAAAAGCATCCCCACATAGGCAGTTGTTTTGGGTTTTTACTGTTGCAGCTCTGTTTGTCCTTCCAAAAATCTTCCTGTAAATCTGACAAATAAATAGATAAAGTGATAGACAGGTCTTGCTATACATTTAGGCAGTGTACTGTTTGTAAGACTATTCTTAGTCTTCTCTTGTAACGGTTTCCGTCTTGCTGTCATGTATAATTCAAAGCCAGGCTCATGGTTACATCACTAGATACATTCATCCCAAACCTCTGCAATCAGACTCCCTGCAGCTTCCTTTGATAAGCAACCGTAGCACAGTCCATACACTTAACACCAGACCCAATATTATGGAATCACACTTGTTGCTCAGAGTGGAAGGCTTTCAACCCTTCAGCCCATGGTAATTGAGAACACTGCCATAACAGAGGCAATTTGAACTCTGCCTCGTCACAAAGTAGGGGTTCTGAAGCTCTTCACCGATGTTACACCTCTTTTGTCCACTCTGCAAAATGCCAATTTAGTTTCAAATGATGTTATTGGTTACAAGACACAGTGCGTTTGCAAACATTAGTGTCCCAATCTGACTGTTCCCAAGTGTTCATCACTTTCTAGCAGTTTCATTCTCTATTTCTTCAAGTAAACAACATGATTTTCTATCAGAATTCCTTCTATAAGTGCAGAGATATATATTCAAACCACAACTCTACAAAGTTGTCCAACACATAAATAATGGCAATCGTAGCAACAGATGTGTAATTAAAAAGAAATTAAGAAGCCAAATTTATAAAATTCTTGTCATAATAATCTGTTTCAGAAAAGGCGGGAACACATCAAGAGCTATAGAGACAAAAATCCCAGCAAGCAGTTTTTTATATGTTTAATAGACCACTAATAGGCAGCTAAACATAGACATCTTGGCTAAAACAAGCCTTTGGGCTGTTATTGAAAATCTTATAAACATCTGACTATGCCTACATGAGAACTCATCTAATCTGTCTATTTGATGACTAGTCTATTGTTAAATATTTATAAAGCAATTTCTGACACAAAATTTACACTTGTTTTAGCCAAGACATCCATGTTTAGATGACTAAATCGATTTATAGATACATTGGTAACACTTTATTTTGATAGTCCATTTGAGTATTAGTAGACTGTCTGCTTAATATCTGTTGATACTGCTCCTTCAACAGAAATTTAATTATAAGAAACTTTGCAAATACATGTCAACTTACACTAACCCTAACCCCAACCTAACAGTCTACTTATAATCTAATGAGAATTAGTTGTCATGTAGATGCAATGTAACTTAAATTCAACAAACGGACCATCAAAATAAAGTGTGACCGATACATTGTGTATATTAAACACAAAATTGCTTGGTGGGGAGCACTGTTTGCAAGAGTTTTATGTTCTTTTTACTGCAATGAGGATATGCAATTGAAGGTGCCAGCGGATTGATCAACTCATTTCCAATTCATTTTGTGTCATACAACGGAAGAGGATGAATGTCACAACTTTGGATTTTCCCCCTCTAAAAACATCTTTTACATTAACTATATAAATCTGGTAGACTGAAGTTTAAGTATGAGCTGAAAGAATGTCTTGATTTTTAAGTTCTTACAAGGTGTAATAATAAGCAATAGAAAGGAATTCATGAAAATACTTTTTTTACAGAACCAAACATTAAAGTGATAGTTCATCCAAAAATTAACATTTACTCACCCTCAAGTTGTTTCAAACCTTTATAAGGTTCTTTATTTATAGAATATATTTTGGAAAAAGCTGGAAATCTGTACCAATTGACTTCCATAGTATAAAAAACAAATATCAATGGCTACAGGTTTTGAGATTCTTCAAATTGTGTTCAACAGAGGATTGAAAGTTAAACAGGTTTGGAACAAGTGAAGGATGAGTAAATAAATTTTATTTTTGCGAGAATGATCGACTTAATTCTACATTCTTAATTCTAAATAAGCAAAGACAAATTACTACCAGGCCAGTTATAAATTAAAACCTATAGTCTGTTAAAATACAATACTGTTTCATTTAATAAGCAAAAAAAAAAGAAAAAGACTTCTATGATTCTAATTTCACTCTCGCTGTGTTCATCTCCAATCAAGCGCTGTCATTCACCTGTCATGGTCTCTGTGACTCTGGCAATTTTGTGCTGAGAGCAAAAAAAATAGAGACAGTGTGTGCATGGGACACCTGTGGGGTGTGTGATTGCTGTTATGGAGGAGCAACTGCTAAAATGCAGGAGGGGAAAGTTCTCGGTCAATGGACAGTCAAGCTGAGAAATAAATGCAGTGCTTAACCAAGGAAAAGGAGGACGGAGAGAAAGAGGCGAGACGCAGAATGAGGGAGAGAAAGGTCGAGCTGAGCATGTGACTGAAGAGAAAAAGAAAAATGAGAGCAAGAGAAAGGCAGACCGATGTGTGCTGTGCATGTTTGTACAAGCATTAGATGGCAAAAATGAGATGTGTGTTAAATCACAAACGCAGCAGTAGTGTGTGTGATTGGTTTTGGCAGAACGAGCAGGCAAGGAGAAATACACAATCCAAAATGGAAGGAGGGCAAAAATCAGAATACATGACAGCAGCAGTGCTAATAAATGCACAACAAATATGTGCCAAAATGTGACTAACCATATAGGAAAAATAAAAAACAGGAGGGTGTGTGATAGAGAAGGGGAAACAAAGGTATATGGCATTGTGCTCAGTCCAGCAGCAAGAGAGAGAGAGAGAGCAGTGCATCTAATCCTGCACCTCTGGCTCTCTCATTAACTCACAGACAGAGAGAGCAGGTGAAATATGAGAGGAGGAGTGGAAAGTTATGGGCACCAATGTGTGTGCGTGCGTGTCTGTGAGCACCAGTGCCCCAACTGCTAAATTAAGTTTCCTTTTGATTTGTTTTGCCCACATTTGAGTCCGACAAAACCAATTAAAACTGTATAATATTACTGTAGCAGTGCTATGCTCAGTATATATGTATAGATGTAAATCAGATACACTTTCCTGAGACAAATTTAAGCAGCGAGACTTAACTGTTTCATAAGAGACTGAAATGGAAATGGCTCATCCAAAAAAAAAAAGAGAGAAGACAATTCTGCCATTACTTGCATAGTGTTATGCCATACTAAATTAGCTTGGCAAAACTATTTTTCTTTTCTTTTTTCCATTCTTGTAATCAAACTGAATATGGACTGAAGTTGATATAAAACGTACTAAAAGTAGTTAATTTGCACCTAGTCGTAAAGCTTGTGGATGACATGAGGATGAGTAAATGATGATGACTTTTTATATTTGAGAAATGGGAGGTGATCTGTTTTATTATTATGTATGTCTCCTATAGTCCATTTTAATGATCGTTTGATCCCTAAATAGATTAAATACTTCTCACTGCTGAAAATTTAAGAAGTGACAATAGCCATGTTTCCATACAAAGATGCGAATTAGATTTATGTGCAAAACTGGAATATCGGATAAAACATTGGCGAATAAAGCACTGTTTCTATTCAATGTATGAGTCAAAGAGAACTAAATCGTCAACTCCTAATAATCCGGTGCCTAATATCAAAAAGAAAAATTGAATTTTCTGTGATAGGAGATGCCACTGTGAGCTTTTTTCTTATATAATAAATGACTTGCTCCTCAGAAGAAGAAATGCAATGAACGTGCTGTGGCGTTTTGAGGTACAAGGTTTGGTTTGACCATTAATGCCAACACACTACATTTAATCAAAATCACATTTACATGATGGAATTTATTTGATAAATGAGTTTCCTTCACTGTTTATTCACATTTTGTTCTTATCAGATAAAAAAAACAGTTTATGTGTGCATAAGGTTTTTATGCGCATTTTCAAAATGTATGCACATCTTGGTGTTTCTAAGCATTTAATGTGGTATTCCAAAATACCATAAAAATAGGTGGATGGAAAATAGCTTATATATTTCTACAATTAGTTTAGTTTGTACAAAACCAGCTACAGTAAATAATTATTTGTCATAATTATTTTTCATGTGCTGCCATATAGAAAAACGATGCATGGAAATATATGCAAATTAGATATATGAGATACAAGTTCATACTCCGCTTATACTTGGGAATATTGCAAAAATGGCAAATTACACATATTTTTTTTTTCTTCTTTTTTTCAAATTACAAATGTACACGTTTAAATATACATACAATTATAGCTAATATAATTCAGCATATATATAAACATATTTGTAATTCCAATGGATGAAAACTACATATATATGTTAGCAGGCATTTTGCTGTATTTAAAAATACATTTTGTTTTTATATATGTAATTTACACATATTGCCATATATCAGATTTCTATGTGGGGGATTATGGCAACATACATTGTTTAAACCTCTGTCAAAAACAGTTGACAGTTAAGCTAGATAAAATATTGGCAGATGATAATATGTTGACTCTTTAATTTAGTTAAAAATAACAGTAAGTGGCTTAAAGTTAAAGGTAAAAATAAAAATATATATAAAACATTCCATGGAAAATCAGTGGAATACACTTTCAACTGTTACTAAGCAGTCACAGGGGTCCTAAATAACACTGGCCCTGTTTCATCCTGCTACCGCTTCAATCTGACATTAACTCAATTTCAAATGTTTTCAAATTTTCTTCTAAAATCTTTAGAATCAGAACTAGCAATGCCGAAATCAACCATTTTCATCTAATTGCGGAGACAGATTTGCAAAAAAACCCTAAAAAAAAGTCTAAAACTGTTCACATTGTTGTGTCCGCATGGAGAATTCACGTGCAATATTTATCTCACTGAAATAGAAAGGAAAAATAAAGAGAGAAAACAAAAAAAGAGTGTGGATGAGGTGGATATTTACCTACAATCCACTGCAATCGTCTTTTATCATTTTTCAAAGTCAAAGCTTATTTTGTGCATGCAGCCTGTGAATGACTATTCCTATCCATTAGATCCAAACAGTACTGAAGTATCAAAATATGTGCAGAAAACACAATGATCACGTTCGGTCAGTAGGTGGCAAATATTGTTCTTTTTTCGACCATTTAAACACATTTGACATTATGAGTGTTTTCAGTAACACTTTACAATATATGACAATTAATATTTACTAACATGAACAAACAATGAACTATGCATTTAGTAAAGTATTTATTCATGTTAGTTAATGAATATACTGTTGTTCAGTGTTAACAGCACAGCATTGGGTTTAATAATGCATTAGTAAACGTTGAACTATGAATAAATGCATTAACTACAAGTTGCATTAACTACACATATTGTAAAGTGTGACTGCGTTTTCAGTGCAAAATTAGTAGTAAAATGTGGACCTCATTTACACCTGCATTTAGTCTTGCACATATGTAAACAGATTGAACAAAAAAAAAAAACACAATCTGAGAAGCAGAATAAAAGTATCCATTTGCTCCACAGTCGATCTCAATGCCACCTTGGAGAAACATTTAAGATAAATCTAATTTCAAATTTTTCCTTCCTATAGGACCAGAATCTACAATGCTCCACCATCACCAGCAGCTGTGAAATCTCCACTCAACTACACCGAGTCTCAGTTCACCACACAAAAGAAACGGGCCGCTTCTGATCCAAACCTTAGAAAGATTGGTGAGAAATTGCTTCATTTTTTTTTTAAAGGAGAACTGTCATTTTTCATGAAGCAGGCTGTTTTTTCCCCTGCCATCGCTGTCCATGTTCACAGCATGATTCAGAGGGAGACAGCAAGAGGAGCAAACACTTCTACAGTAATTGGGTGCAGAGTGAGAACTTTGGCGTGGCCTGGTGTAAGCCAACGTGAGCTTGGTAGGAGCAGAATAAGCATAAAAAGGGACAGAGCAAGAGGGACTCTCAAGGGTCTGCGGGAACTCGCATAAGAACACAAAGCATTAACATAATAAGGCTGTTGGGGGTTATGTAAACAATCCAGCTCATTGTTCTACAGGTGGCACACCGTATCAAACAGTGTCCACTGGCCACCTTTGAGAGCCTTTATTTAAAATACACATGTCTGCACTCACCCTGACATAATGATCGATAGGAAAACATATAAAAAATAGTTTTCAGCATTTTCAAATCCAAGCATTGGCAAGCTACTCGCCCCGCACACTATATGTTGATTTTGTTGAGTCATTGTAGATGCTTTCTGGAACTCTGTTTGAATTTTTATCAGACAGCGCTCTTTCACAGCCAGCAGCGGTCTCTCGCTCAGAAGCGTGAAACAGAATTTGCTGAATTCTGCAATGTGGTGCATTATGCGGTGGAATTATAAAAAGAGCCTATAATATGACATGACCTAGAGTCTAATCTACTCTCTAAGGATCCCCTATACCCACTGCTGCTCTGGCCAGTTCACTATGTCTTGATACAGTGAATTCATCTCAATAAGCTCCTACAGTACAGAATCATCATGGATGTGCCGTAGAGATTTACATAAAATTCTGATTATCTGTATCTGTATGCAGAAGATATATGTAGATGTGCCTTAAAATAATGTGTCCTAAAAAAGGTCTGTAGCAATGCTATCTTTACTATGGTACTGATAACTACCATATTCATATACCACAGTCAGAGATACCAAAAGTACACACGTCCTTTACTCAAGTAGAAGTACAGATACTCATGTTTGAAACAACTCTGGAAAAAGGTGAAGTACTGACTATACTACTCAATTTAATGTAAAGAAGTATGGGCTCTGGCATGTACTCAAGTAAACATTACAACTACCTCATGATGCATTAATACAAAAGAACTTACATTTGTTATTTTGTTAGCCATCGTTATTCATTTTCCAATGAAAAGGAGAGCTAGCTAATGTTACAAATATATCTAGTTAGCTATTGTAAGTTATCTCACGTTTAAAACTGAGTAACGTTAACATTACATGAGCTGCTCTATAGTTAATGGGATAGCAAAATGTGCACCCATGTGAATTTACACTAACATTACTGACAGACAGAAAATAAAGTGTTGTTACTCAAAGCATTGGAAAGAGCCATATAAATAAAATATTTAATTGATCTGTATATGTGCCTTCTCAAACTCAACTTTGAATCCTTTTAGTTTAGCACTTCGTGCTTTGTAGGTTGACAGTTCACAGCGCATCTGTCAGGAATCCTTTTTAACGCCAACAATTTGAAACATCTCTCAGATATGCCCATGGGTGATCATGAATGTCTGTTTATGATCAGTCATGTTTACATTGCTGACTCCCTCTGTCTCATCCACATTCTCCAGTCTTGTTTACTTTCTGCTCGTTGTTAGCTTCATAAACTAGCCTACATTGCATGTTAGCCTAGCTGAAAAAGCCATGCAGGTGCACAGTGACAATAAAAAGATGCAATGGTTCAAAAAAAGCCATGAAAATTGTGCAATGTGAAAAAATTATAGTGATCATTCCACCACTTACTGACTTAACTTTGACTTATTCATTCTCCACAGCGGAATGAACTGCCAACTTCTCTGGCAATTGTTTTACACAGCGGATACCCAGAGATGGGAGTAAAACCCACAGTGCTGGGAAACACAAA
The DNA here is from genome assembly GCA_903798125.1 of Danio choprae. Lineage (NCBI taxonomy): Eukaryota > Metazoa > Chordata > Actinopteri > Cypriniformes > Danionidae > Danio > Danio choprae. The sequence continues at coordinate 10,478,669 of CAIGQW010015581.1, read as the reverse complement.
CTCCCAAATCACACACTTTAGGCAATTCAGTTTAACCAATTAGTCTGTATCGCATATCTTTGACTGTGGGGGAAACCTGAGCACCTGGACAAAACCCACCCAGACATGGGGAAAACATGCAAACTCCACACAGAAATGCCTCCTGGTCCAGCCAGGACTCAAACCAGTGACCTTCTTGTTTTGAGACAACCAAACTAACCATTTAGCCACCATGCCAATACTAAGCAAATTTAAAATAAAGCAACAAGCCTTGTTTAAAAATGTTAAGTAGAAAGTGCAGATATTTAGGTAAAAATGTAATGAGTTGAGAACAAGTAAAAAGTTGTCAGGAAAAAAATATATAGTGAAGTACAGTACTGATACAAGATAAAAGGTACCCAAGTGAAGTAATAAAGTGTCTGTACTTTGTTACTTCCCATCTCTGACCACAGCATTTAATGGTGGAATTTTACAAGGTAACTACCTGGTACTAATTGCATTTTAAATTCTCTATCGCATACTACATGTGTGAACCAGAAAAAAAGCAAATGATAGAAATCTTGGATGGCAACTATGATTCTTACCATGTGTTTTGGTATATTACAGCAAAATGTATAAGTACCTGGTTTTGGTGCCTTTAAAGAGTCTGTCATCTTTTGTGGCTGTGAACCTCTGAGTCTATGAAATCAAGCCAATCAGAGGTGTTTTTAACTACCTATTTTTGGAAAAGCTCAAAACATTTTCAAATGTTTAAACGGAGCCTTATTTAGATTACATGATATGATAAATAGACGTATAAAATAATCTAGTATAGAAATCTGATATGATAAATAGACGTATAAAATAATCTAGTATAGAAATCTGATATGATAAATAGACGTATA
>CAIGQW010015581.1:10440567-10464842 GCA_903798125.1 Danio choprae | reverse complement strand
TAGTCGATGTAAAGCTCAATTTACTACGCTAAATTTACTACACAAGGGCTTTATTCAATATACTTATTTATTTTTTTGTGTGTGGATTATTCATTTCATTCATTTTCATTTTGGCTTAGTCCCTTTATTAATCTGGGGTCGCCACAGCGGAATTAACCGCCAACTTATCCAGCATATGTTTTACACAGCGGATGCCCTTCCAGCTGCAACCCATCACTAACCCAAATTCACCTATACCGCATGTCTTTTGGACTTGTGGGGGAAACCGGAGCACCCGGAGGAAACCCAAGCCAACACAGGGAGAACATGCAAACTTCACACAGAAATGCCAACTGATCCAGCCCATGCTCAAACCAGCAACCTTCTTGCTGTGAGGCGAACGTGCTACCCACTGCGCCATCATGAGGTCCATTATTATTATTATTATTATTATTATTATTATTATTATTCATTTATTCATTCATTCATTCATTCATTCATTCATTCATTTATTTTCTGTTCGGCTTAGTCCCTTTATTAATCTGGGGTCGCCACAGCGGAATGAACCGCCAACTTATTCAGCATATGTTTTTACGCAGCGGATGCCCTTCCAGCTGTAACCAATCACTGGGAAACATTCATACTCATTCATACACACACTCATTTATTCATTCACAGACATACATACACTACAGACAATTTAGCTTACCCAAATCACCTATAGCGCATGTCTTTGGACTGTGGGGGAAACCAGAGCACCTGGAGGAAACCCACGCCAACACGGGGAGAACATGCAAACTCCACACAGAAATGCCAACTGGCACAGCCAAGGCTCGAACCGGTGACCTTCTTGCTGTGAGGCGATCGTGCTACCCACTGCGCCACCGTGAGGCCCATTATTATTATTATTATTATTATTATTATTATTATTATTATTATTATTAATTATTAATTATTATTATTAATTGTTGTTGTTGTTGTTGTTATTATTAATATTATTATTATTAATATCATTAATGTCATAATTTCCATAATCAGAATAGTACATTTCTGACACTTTGTGAACAAAGAAAAAACTTACTATTGCTTCACTCATTTTTAACCCAAATTATAGTTTTAAAAATTTTGTTTTAATCTTTAAGTATAGTAACGTCTGTTTTCTTTCACATAACAAACGCTGAATTTGAATGTGCTAGTAATAGTGGATTAAAATGTTGAAAAAAATGCACAATACATATACTGTTTGTGTACATAAATACCTGTTTTCGAATGAAAATGTCAGTTTAATGTCTGTTTTAAATGCTAATGTAGGTATAGAGTAACAGTAAACAGCCTATGATTACTATTTACGTGCTTGTTGAATTACATATAGTGTGTTATAGATTTTTTTTTCAATTCATTCACACATTAGTATTTATTTTTTCAACTTTATTTCTAAGTAATTCAAATGGTGTTCATAAGGCCTTATGCAAAATGTAAAATGTATATATGAATCCAGTTTAATGCACACTGTTATTGTTTTATTATTCTGCCAGTGTAGCATTGTGAAGAACCCCAGAAGGTGCCTCCAGGAACCTTTTATTTTTAAAGTGTAGATAAATAGACAGATTGATAGGTCTGTAGATATTATATAGAATGGGGCAGGAATGATGTTAAAACTTGGTAGACTGAGGATGTGTTCACACATAGAAGAATAAGTTCAGTAAATACAATCTCTGGTGGGATTGCTCTGTTAGTGCAATTCATTTGAAATAGTGAAAACACTGCCCTCTTAGGTCTGCATCGAAAAAGCGAATTGGGCCTTTGAATTGATGGTCAAATCTTCGAGTGAATTTAAATATGTATCCATTGCAATATGGCCCTTTACAGGTTAATACTACTCTAAAAAAAATCATGCACAGGTTTAAAAGTCTTGATCTTAATTATCATGAAATGGTTCCTCAACTCAAAAAAAGCCAAAAAGGGTTCACTGTCAATTCATACTCATCTGGGTTTTTAAAATAAACACCATGATTTTTCCCAGACTAGGGTTGTATTTTGTTGTCAGCTGAACACATGGGAGGAAATGCAGGCAGATCGGCACATTCTATTTCCTCTGACAACATAACAGCCCTTGCCCCCCCCCCTTCATCATTCAAAACCAGTTTGCTCCTGTTGTTTATTCTTCCACAACCCCTGACAGACGCGTTGATCCCCTGTTCTCAGATCAGAGAGCGTCTGTGTTAGACTCTCTGGAGGGGAAGCTGTTAGTGTGTGCTAAAGTGTCAGCCTCGTGACATGTTCAGAGACGAGCAAAGTTAACAATTAAATGCTGCTGAATGCAGTTCTTTGTTATTCTGGATCTGTTTGTAACCCATTTTCGTGTTCCACAAAGTTAATGCTTAACTTGTGTCTGGTTAAACAAAAGGTTGCCTGAGTTCTGCATTCAGCCTAACATCAGCAGCTCTGAGTGCTGTTTTTTTTTAGGTTAGATGTTTGACTGCGAAAGTGGTGCTCGGGACAATTTGACTGTGAGATCATTACATTTAATTGGACATATGAAGAACCAGGTCCGCTGTGTCTATGTATAATTTAGGTCATAGAGACTCACCTCAAGACATGTATCATTGTTGTATCTTCTAGTTCTTCCAATACTCTCTAGACCCTCTTAAATACGTATGCAGTACCTGAGGGATCTCATTATGTGTAGGCCATTTCTTTGATGAGGGCTTTGGAGATGCATTAAAAACACGTCTAATCCGCCAAGACGTGGCAGGAAAATGTCATTCAGATGTGATGTTTTCAAAGTGTTGTGATTGTGCCGATAAATTTGATCCTTGAGATGTGAATCATCCTTGGTGATTCTCTGCATAAAGTCAGCATTGTGATCGTTTATTTGCTGTGTGTCCCTGAGAATCTCTCAAGGTCCGTTACATCACTATCTTTGCTTTTTTCTTGTACTCTTGTGTACCTCAATAATTTATCTATCTATCTGTCTGTCTGTCTGTCTGTCTGTCTGTCTATCTATCTGTCATTCTTTTTTTTAGCTATCGTTCACTAGGTTTTATTATATGTATTGATCTACCTATTATTTTATAAGACTATCCTTTATTTGGTTGTTTCATCCATCCATGCGTACCTGCATAGCGATTACCAGCATCAGAACCATCATAGTAATCTGAAAAAATAGAAAAGAAAACGTTCATAGAAAGGAACAGGGGTCATAAAGAGGTCAGTCATGCAGGCATATGACTGTGCTTTAGAAACATTGGCTCAAACTGGAAAGTAGATGCCATGCTGTGACTCTGAAATCATAGCTGCTGCATTTGCTATAGCCATAAAAACCTTGCACTATTCGCTTGAGACAGCCTGGGCCGAACAACATAAAAAAATTGATTTAAACATTATAAAAACCTCCAGGCTTTAAATATGGTTATAAGTAAACTTCAATATGATGTTTTATTACCATTTTCTTTTAGCTTTAGATCTTTGTAATTCCATTTGCAAAGAAGGAAAATACTTCTTCCATGTTATTTGTGATGATATAAAACACTGTTAGCTTCACAACGCTCAAAATATGTGCTTGTTCCATCTGTGATGGGAGTGATGCCTAATGAAAAATAATCTGCACCATAATTACAACAGAATGCAATGAAAGGTACCATATGTTAAAGTCGATGATTAATAACTCTGCAAGATAACTAAGAGTTCTTTTTTGTAATCTATTCTTTTTTGTAAATATCTTGCACAGGTTGTTAATTAAACATGCTTTATAAAATACTTGTGGCATATTTGTCATAAATGCAGATGCATTGCACCATGAAGGCTAAAATGATAATCTTTGCTTCTAATCATACATTTCAAACTTAGGTTTTTGTTATTTTTGTCTTAGGTTGTACTCTGTTGCTGTGATTGCTAAAGTGTTGAGTTGGGGGGGGGAGCGTGTACTACTGTAACAAATAATTTGTTAGTAATCACACTGGCAGCTTAAATGGCTGAAAATCCCGTGTGCTTGTGCGTGCGCGTGCGCGTACATTACCAAAGTCAGTTCTAGCATGATTTAAATACAATTTTGATTGGATTGGAGTGGTTGTTGTAAACTTATTTTAATCCAATTAAGTGATCGAAATAAAAACAATACTAAAATGGCATAATAATATGATGTGGAATGAGTTGTTTTAATGAAAGTCATGTTTTTATAAATTTCTCTTTCCACATAGATCAGAAAAATGTCCCACCAGTCGTCTCAGACACAGATGAGTCGTTTTGGCCATGGGAATGAGCAATTTTACTGCTTAATAAAAATTAACAGCACAGCACAAAGCTTCGTGTTCTCGCTGTTTCCTAATTAGGACCTGAATTATATAGATATTTGGTTTGCTTTTTAAAACAAGTAAAACAAGCAATAGTACAAGTAATTATATTTATCTGTGCAATGTGTGTTAAAATATCATGTAAACACACCTGTCAGATTCATAAATCAGAATTATTTCATTCCACATAAAACAAATTCTATCTGTATAAACATAGCCACTGATTTTCTCCAATACCCCCTCTCCCACCCCAAACACACACATATGTACACATATATTCCAAGTGCTTTGTTTTTACCCCAGGCTTACTCTTAGAAGCTTCATATTTAAAGTGCTCCTGGGATGTACGTGACAAACATAATCTACAAATAAACCAAATCCACCAAGATATACAGTATAGATACGTATGGGGTTGAAGACTAAGAATGCTGATATTCAAAATAGGTAACCATTATTAGAAGCATATACATGTATGTCGGTAGAAACCTTCATAAATGTTTTGACTGCTAAATAAAATTCTAGATCCAAAAATAAATGTGGTTCCTTAGTTTATTTTGTTCATAATATGGTTTAATTTTCTTGGCAAATCAGCAATAGTGTCTATAAAGAGACCTGTGTCTCTGTGGCATAAATAAATTAAGAAATAAAGCAACCACACAATCATGTCTAGTTTTTCATGTCGGAGTTTTGCCAGTACAGCTGATTGAAAGCATGAATTTAAAAAAACAGAGCAAATGTTACCTTAAAATATAATATTTGGCTTTTTAAAATAAACATCTTGATTTATAAATATTTTTATATTACTTTATTTAAAAATATACCTTGAAACAAAAATTATGCATAGATTTTTTTTAAATGCGAGTCAGTAACTTATTACTAAAGTAGAATTTTATTACTGAAACTAATTTGCTGGCAGATTTCAACTTAGCTGACATTTCTTCTCCCTATGTTGTTCTTTGCAGTGTTCAGATTATTGGTACTCTGAACTATTAATAGCTGTTGTCAACTAAAATTGCTTTTTACTGAGCTATCACAAGTTAAACCTTAATGCTTATTTCTAGTTCATTTGTTTGTACATCGCAATGTACTTTTTGTCCACAGTGAAACTTTTAGAATGATATTAAATATCGCTTAATATTTCATAATACATTTATTTTTGTGAAAAGCAGTGTACTAAATTCCACACTGAGGAACGTAACAGCTTGCCTGGGTTTGCTTTGGATATTGTAAATAATCATTATCTACTTATTTAGCAACTGTAATGCTGTATATTTTGTTACATTTATCACAGTTTGGTTTTAATTGTTCTTTACAGATTTCAGCTACAGTTCTAGAATAAACTACAGCTATTATCTTTGAAATAAGGTTTTAAATTGAATTCACCTTTAGCATTTCCCCATGCAATTCATTTATTAAGGCTTTGGAAAATCTCTCTGTTCAGTCTTCCTCAAGCTGTTTTCTCATAAAGCCTGCAGGACTCAATTCCCCCTCATTAGAGAGTGATGCAGAGGGCCTTCATGCTGTTGCTTATCTCATTTAAGCGATTCCCCTTCTCTATTCGTGGGAAGCCCCCTGCCTCCACCCATCTGCTGAACAGGGCTCTTGATTAGGGGCAGTGAAGAGTGAAAGGCATGTGACGTGTTGGCATTCTTGCCATGTGGTCTGAATGACTCATTCTGGAGTGAGTAACTCTCTGATCTAATCAGCAACTTCTCCAGTTTCTGCCATGGTGGGCTGAGAGGTGGCCATGCATGGCCGAATCACACTAGCTTTTCTGAGGTCAAATCTGATATGATTTTTAAAGTCTGTGTGAACCGGAAGTTGTAAAGACTTTTATTCCAGTATGTTGACGTGCTTCCAACTCAAATATTGAGATAGGGGATGGGGTTTTCTTTTTGTGCATCATTCCCTCTTAGCAAACTAGCGATGCAAATGGTCAGATTTTAATTGAAGACTATCAAAGCAAAAAAGTTATTTCATTGTTTACCCAAAGAATAACAATGCCTACTAGCAAAATAAACATTTAAAATTTGCATTTCACAGAGACTTAGTGTGCACTCCAAAATGATTTGTGCTGTTTATTATTCACGTTGTTCAAAACCTGCATGACGTGTTGGATAACTGCACCATTAATGTGTCATAGAATTTATATATGCACAGTGCACAGTGAATTTGTACGATAAAGGCCTGTTTGCATCACGAAAAAAGTAATCATAACCATAAACATGAAATTCTAAAAATCCTTGTACACATTATTACTACAGCAATAATGGCACAGTGGAAGGATACACTTGGAATTACTTTCAGAAAGACTAATCCCTGGTGATGAACAATGATAACATTGACCATAAATATAAAGCCAATAAGATTCCTGCTTTTAAGAGCTTAAGTATTTAAAGCAGCAAATAACAAAATTGCAGTGTATGCTTATAATAAATAGGCCTTAGTTATTGCCATAGATGTCTTTCTTGTGGCCAGATTTTATTAAAGTAACTGTCAGCATGTATATGTAGATGTGTCCCATTTAGACACAGAATTTATATCAGGGGAATATTTTAATGAATCATACAGTGTGATTGTCTAAGGAGTACAGTGGTCAGTTTACTGGTATTGCACCATAATCTAATACCATTTTGTTCCTCTAATTTCCCACACATGGCTGTCATCAGTTTAACAAGTCATACAACTCACTACTTTGATTTAACATTCTGTTTAACATGTTTTACACTCATTTCTAGGCTTTGCTAATGACAGCTATATATTTAGTCAGTTGATAAAGCTCTGAATGTCTTGAACAGGGTGGATGAAGGTTAAATACTGTGTATTTGATCATCTGGTTTGGAGAAATGTAGTTTCAGATGAAGAACATTAAATATGATCAGTTTTGAGGGGAGTAATCATTTAACAAATGTATTAGCAATTGGGATTAGCTCAGTGGTTTGTACAGCGTACTCACAGCAATGAGGTCCCTGAAGTTTTTCTGGACAAAGTAAATTGGACATAGTGAATGAATGAATCTGTGAATAAGTGTGTGAATGAGTGTGTGAATGACAGAGTGTTTCTCAGCAGGAGGGTCATCTGTTGGTAAAATGTGTATGTAAAATGATTAATTGACGGATCATTCTACTGTGGTGACCCCATATAAAAAAAGGAACAATCTGAAGGAAAGTGAGTGAGTGTTAGCAATCCATTGTCCATTTCCTTTATTTTGTAATGTAGTTGTGTATCTGTGTTGAAGCAGAATATGAATTATTTTAGTCTCTCCTTCCTGTCCTTTTTGTTCTCAGTAATTTTAAGGCCTTGAGGTGATGTAGAGGGGTCATGGACAGGGCAGAGAGCCACTGTGTAGTTTGATGGTGTCAGCAGGGTGCATTGGAGTCACATAAACCACCCTGTTATTTAAAGGAATCATCTAAGGACACAAAGATGAAAAGGTAAGATGTTTATTTACTAGAATGAGACTCCCTGGCTCTTTTGATGTACTAGGGTGGATATTCCATTATGATGGTGATGATTGTTACCTCTCTAGACCCACTGTGAAACCCTGGCCTGTGCTGCTCACTAATAGATATTTGCTACTTTCTAAACTTTTCAGGGCTAAAGCATAAAGATGCACCTAGAAAGAAAGAGCATTCAGTTTCTTGTAAAAGTTCTCAGGCCTCTGCCACTCCTACATGAAGCATTCAGTGACCTGAAATGTTTGAAGAAATTGTCCTCTCAAAATAAGCATGGCAGAATCAGGCTTGGTTTCATAATCAAACCACGGTGGATGCTTTTAATTAGTAAGAGTGTTCCAAGTTATATATGGTATTTTTGTCACCACATCACTATCTTGAGTTTATATGAGGATACCCCTTCTGAACCTTGTGCATGTTCATAGCAACATGAAAATTAAATTTGAGCAGTGGGTGGATTTTGATTAATATGAACACATTTGATTGGCCATTGCATTAAGAAAAATAACATATGTCTGTGATTGGCTGCTTTGTTCAGAGCCACAAAACTACATTGTAAATGAAAACCTTAGGCATTCTCCAGAGCGCAAAACTTAAATATGCACTAGATTGTTTGCCAATTCTTTTTTTTACCAATCTGCTATTGTTACAGTTGTAATTCCCCTGCTTTTACCTGATCCCAATAGAACTGGACCTAGCCATGAGTATTCAATATTAAAAAAAAAGAATTTTAAATTCTGTCAATCTGTCCACAGCCATTTAAATCAGTCAAACAATGCCTTGGTTAATTTCTGACAGGGTTCAGTATGCATTGACAACACTGACGCAATGCCTGTGCAGTTTTAACATACATTTGGCATATTATTAAACTAAAATAGAAAATAATTAGTCTGGTACAAAAATGGAACGGGTGAACCATTTATGGACTTCAGGTCAAACATTAATATGCTTAATCATAATGCAAAATCATTCTGTTTATAGAGTTTTTGTGGAACCATCATGGTGACATTATTCATGATGAAATCATCTGACATTTCTTTAGTGTCTAATTAAAAGTCCTCCAAAATCATTCCCAAAATACTTAATAGGGTGATTTTTTATTAATGTCGTTCATATATCTTCAAAGCTCAAGTATATTATCATTATCAGTCTGAAATTTCAGATTTGGGATCAGAGAGTTTGAATATAGGCCATTGTCATCATACTGCTTTCCTCCAGAGAATAGGAGTGTGAGGGTGTGAGTGTGTGTATGTGTGTGAGAAAGAGAGGTCGGCACAGGATGAAGACTGAGTTCTTGACTGCATTGCCAGGATGAGCAGAGTTTATTTGAGAAGCTGATTGAAAATTCCAAGTTACTGTTGCTAGTCTCAGGAGCTCCGTTTAAATGCCAGAGCAGCTCTCAATGCATGACAATCGTAGTGATTTCCCCTGGCAACACTCTTATACAAGCAAGCACTCACCCTAAAAGTCCTCCACCAAGAGTGCACTGAGGTCTATGGGAAAGTCAGATTCTCTGAAATCTAAGGCTTTTATTTGAGGTGTTGAGTTAGAGCAAGCCAAAATTCATGACCAACACAACAGAGCTGACTAGAAGCAAGGGCTTTTGGATTTAAGGCCACATTGTGACATTTAGTGGAATGGCCTTAATTCAGTTTCTAGGAGTGAGTGTTGGCCAAAATGGCATGTCCAGGCATTTAATGCCTCAACCTTGATGTGACATTACAGTTTAAAAGTGTTTGTCGAAGACTTGCTGCTGTGCTTGTGTACCTCACAGCGAGTGTTCTTTATCATTAAAATGCCCTTGGCTCCACATCCTACACTAAATCTTTCTATACATACACACTCATACAACATACATGCCCCCCACCTGCATGCCAGCACATTGCTTCTCACCATCTCACAAATCCCATTTTTTCCCCTCTGACATTTCCAGTCAATAATCTCGAGGTAATGGTGTGCTTTAAATCAAAACAGTGCTGTCGAACACCTTCTAACTTGCTCTGCTCTTGCTGTCTCAGTGTACTTTCATACCTCTCTCTCCTCTTCTCTCATTTCCCACTCCCTCTAATTAGCAGAAATATGGTGGAAGATATGTGAAATGAAAAACTGCTGTAAAAGGTGAAAAATGGCCCTTTATGCAAAAGTTTAAAGTCTGAGTGCATTCAACAGAACCAAAAAAATATTCCTGTGCTCTTTCACATTTAGGTATATTCAGAATTTTAATTCAATAAATATAGTTTTATCATGGATGTAGGTTGTTGCACTAATATGCTCAGTTGAAACTGCAATGTATTTAGATGTGTAGATGTCAGCAATATGATCAAAAGTTCAAAACAAGCGTAGGAATGGGAAAGAATTATTATTTTAAGTGACTTTGAACATAGCATAGATTTTGCCAGACTGGCTGATCTGAGTCTTTTAGAAGCTTCTGATCTACTAGGGTTTTCATACACCATCTCAAGAAATTACAGAGAATGGTCTGAAAAAGAGATTTTTTTTTATGGGCAGAAAAATGGCTTTTGAATGTCAGAGGTCAAGTAAATATCCAGACCGATTCAAGCAGAGAGAAACTAGTGCCACTTCTGTCAGCTAAGAAAAGAAAACTGAGGCTCCAATTTGCATGGGCTCCCCAAAACTGCAAAAATTGCATGGCTTGACTTGAGTCTTAATTTATGCATTGTCAGAATTTGTGAACAATTCGAAAGCATAGATCTATCATGCCTTCCTTCAATGGTTCAGGTTGCTGTTGGGATAATATGGTGTAAGAGAGATTGTTGATGACCATGTCCATGTTTTTATGCCATCTTGTGATAAATACTTCCAGATGGATAAACATGTCAGGTCCAAAACTCAAATAAGGGCTGCACAATATTGAAAAAATTGGACATTAAATATGAATACAATTGACAATATGAATACAACTTCACCAGATGACCTGAATAGCTCTTTTTGGAAAGATTTCATTCTTTTTATATTGATTGGAATGATTCTGTAGTGGAGTGAGTCATGCATAAAATATAATTAACAAATTACAAGCATAGATAAATACAGTAGAGCAAAGATAAAAGTGAAATAACAAGGTGTTTTAAGGTTTTCTGGGTTGTCTGTCAGTATTGAGGAACAAAAATTGAATAATCTAATGTAAAATAACACTGCATGGTCTTCATCGTATAGGCTAATTAATTCCATAAAAAGTGTTTTTGCTTATTCTTGAAATAAACAGCAACAGGCCTTAAAATGCATGCAAATTATGAACCTTTACTCTATTACTATTATTACTGTGGTAAATGGACAGTGCAGCGCATGTATGAGCAACACGTTAACAATGTTAAATTTGTGAAAACACATCCAATGATTCTGCATTCTTTTAAATCCTGTGCTGCATCTCGCTGCTTAAGAATGCAAAACACATCCTGTTTAAATAAAACACAAAGGGTCTGTCTGACCGACATCTTAATCTGAACATAAGGGAATTTTATGGGATTATGGGATGGATATATAGTGAAAAACTGTTCAGGTGCCAGCCAGTCAAAATGGAACTGGAAAATGCTGATTTAATGATAGTGTTCTGTTAGTTTTCTGAACAAAGTGCACATAAGAGTGAACAGAGTTTATTTCCGGATAAAAAAAACAACAACAACATCCAGCATTAGAAAATAAAGTGGCTGCCTGTTAAAGGTCTTCAGGAGGCCTATTTGTCTCTCAATCCTGACAGTGGCTGTTAAAAAACAAAAAATGTACAGTATGTTTGCACATGAGCGAGAGATCATTCATTCATGCATGCATGCATATTTGTAAAGGGGGCTAAAATAAAAAAATGCCCTGTGAAATACTCATGACATATGAGAATTATAGATACATTGGTCACATATTGCCTTCCTGTGTTGCTCTCTTTCTCTCTCCTTCAGAATGAAGGCAATTTCTCTGAGAGAGTGAGAGAGAGAGGAAATGAGAAATTATCTTTCCAGTCCAGACCAATGGGCTGTGGCTACGCAAGGCAGGTTTAAAGTTAGAGTGATGTGGAAAACAGTGCACATTTGCATTTAAATCCATCTGACCTGCAAAAGCACCGTTCCTCATCTCAAAAACAAGACAATTACAGCCAATTACCAGTATCTATTTCCCCTTCTCTTTTTCATTTTTGAGTTGTTCATGCATGCAAAAAAAAGAAAATGTCTGAATGATTCTGTCATTTGTGACAATTACAGATGATCCACTGAAGCGAAACCACTATCTCTGACTCTGAAATGGATTCATTTATTTATTTTCGAGTCTTCCAGCTTCGAGTGAGGGAGTGAGTGAGAGAAGCATGAGACAGAGAGGGCTCACAGAAGAGTGCGTGTCTGCGTGTGGGAGCTGAAGGCAAAGTTTGGAACAGTTTCTGAAGCTTTTAACATCAGTCTGAAGGCTTGCACAAGGTCTGCGTGCACGTTCTGTCTGGAGCATGTAGATATTTCTCTGTGCTTCTGCTTCTCTCTCAGAACTCTCCTTCGGTTAGCTTGGTTTAGGAACCAAACGAGACAAATCCATTTGCTGCTATCAAAAGCAGCCTTATTGAATCATGCTCCGCGAAACGCAGCTTTGTGCCATGATATTTAATTCTTTATTTATTTCCTATATCAAATAATTGACAGCACATTCTGCTAGGTGCCATAGGATTTTCAGAGCTTGCGTGTGTTGCCGTGAAGTTGATGCTGCCAGTGTTGAAAAAGCGTTTGATAGCCTATCGCGCCATTTTGAAATGTAAATAGATTCAGTCAGAAGTAATATATATATATGGGAGAAGAATAATGAAGGATCAGGGATGAAAAACAGGCTTTAAACACTTCAAACAAACCCCCTCAGCAGCACCGTCATCCTCACCCCTCAGCCGCCTCTTCTTATGGAGTCAGGAGCGAGAGTTCTTGTCAGAGCCAAAAGGGATTTGCAAATATTCTAGTAATCCATTTCAATCCAATGTTCTGCGTAGACAGGAAATTTGTCATGTGAGAGTTCGCACACAGTTATCGTATGTGGAGCACTGGTGATTCTGCAACTGGCGACTTCCCATTCCATTGTTTTTAAAATATATATATATGTTTTACGCAGCGGATGCCCTTCCAACTGCAACCCAGCACTAGGAAACACCCATACACACTCATTCCCACAAATACACTACTGCCAATTTAGCTTATTTAGTTCACCTATAGCGCATGTCTTTGGACTGTGGGGGATATGGAATACCCAGAGGAAACCCACAACAACACGGCGAGAACATGCAAACTCCACACAGAAACACCAACTGACCCAGCTGGGATTCGAACCAACAACCTTCTTGCTGTGAGGCGACAGTGCTACCTACTGAGCCACTTTGTTTCCCAGTTTGGCATTTATGCAAAGGAAAAAAATATATATTAGTTGTATTTTTAAATATTATATCAAATAGTTGCACAGTGTAAAAAAATACATAATCACATCACATAATGTGAAATATTTATTCATTTATGCTTTTGCATTATGGAACCTTGATCTCTGTTCAGACTATATTTGATGTTGAAAAAAGGTACAGAAACTGGTTAATGAGCTGCCAGTTCTACTCTATGAATTTTATAAATTTATTTCCATAGATTATGTCTTACACAGTGTATTGTTTCAAGCCATGTTTACCAAATTCACTGTCTGGAATAATTGATTTAGGTCATACGCTTGGGTTTAGGTTCATTTGGTGGTATGGCAAAAAATATAGCAGAGGATAAAACAAATAGTCCTAACAACTTTTAAAGTGAGGTTAACATACTTAAACATTTCTTATTACTGATTTCAAAGTTTGTGGATCTAGTCAAAATTCTTTTTGTGGAAATTCATCTAGAGTGATTCTCTGTGTAATGAGCCTCTTCTTAGCCTCTCTCTGGGCATATTGGCCCCTTAATTGCCCTCCTTTATAAAAAAAGAAAAATCTTAAAATCACCACCAAGCCTTCAATTTCCACTTTACTTCAACTGGTCTTGGTTTTACCACTCTTAATCAGAGAAAGAGGGTTATTCATTTGGCCAGAGAGAGCCTGTTAGCACTAATTATGAGTGAGGTGTAGTGTGCAAGACTGTTCACTCATTACTCTCAGATGAAGAGGCAGAAACAGACGCTCACAGATGGAAAATGATGGAGAAGAAAAGAGGGAGCGAGAAAGAGATTTATAGGGAGCAGCGATATGTCCGAGCTCTTCCCAGGCGGGTTAGGAGATAATGTACTCTATAGGAGATAATGTAATCTCTCTCTTTTTCTCATTGTCTATGATGACAGCGCATAGCTTCTAAGCATCTTGAAATTAGAGAACTCATGTCAGCGACCACGCTTTTGAACACACTTTCAGAAAAAATGTCCCTTGACTGTATCTCTAAATCAAATTAAATTCAATGAATAGCAGCTGACGCAATGGTGGTTTCAAATAAATTCACAGAGAGCGCACAGCAAGCATCCAAAGGCTGTAGTTTCAGGTTATTCCCAGAAGCGATTTTGTTGAAGAGATGGAATGTTATTTCATTTGATATTTTTTCAGCAAATAATTATGAAAGAACAGTCTGGTGCCTTCAAAAAAAGCTCTCACAGTACACTTATGAAGCTGTGAGTACAACACTGTGTACCTTGCTTTCTTGCTATATGATAGTATTTCACTTTAACACATACTTTTCATGACCTTTTTGAACATGATTGAGCTAGCTGGAAGCTGAAAGCTGGTATAAGTGTCATCTAGAAAATGTCTGCGACTGATTGTCTCCTGAAGTACATTTTTTCATGAATGCAAATGAATTGCATGTTTTACACTGTTTATCCAAACCTGGCTTGGTCTTACTGGAGATGCATTTGAAGATTTTCTTAGTATTTCTTTCTTACTTTTCTTTAAAAGTAAAGTATGTTGTTTCAGCACTTGTAGTGTCATTGATAGCAGAGTTACAAAAAATTATAATATAAGAATTATTTACCTTTTTTAATGGACTTTGAAAATAAGTTGCAAATGGGTCTGCATTTTCAGTGTTTCAACTGAAGATTTTAATATAGTAAAAACACCTCTAGTGTTTATTCTTTTTTATATTCCCTTGTCTGTCTCTAAATATTTAGAAATATTAGCTTTTAATTCTGTAAGTGAGCTGTTTCTTCTACTATATGTAGCATCTCAGTCATAATCCCACACCAGCTAAACACCCTCTAGCTCAGCCTGCCTGTAATTGACCGATTTGTAATAATGAATAATACAATTTAAAATATATATACATATGTAATATAGTATATCCTTAGAAATATAAAATGAAATATTAAGATTCGTTGATATTTACAATATATCAAAAAAATGAAAAAAAAAAACATTTAGAAAATATAGTAAAGGTTTTAATATTAGGTGATTTTTTTTTTTTTTTGTTTTGTTTTTTTAAGTTTTACAATCCAATATACTAGATTTAAGTCTTAAAACACTGAAGACCTGCTATTTTCATTCCCATATTCAAAAAGAGTTCTTTCATTCAAATCCATTTGTCTCTGTGGGCAGAGATGTGTTATTCTTACCATTCACTCTCTTTGCAAGTCTCTTATAAGTGCTCCAAACTCTTTTATAGCTACCAACAATTCAGGGTATTAATGTTAAGCTCGTGAGTCACTTCTTCCCGTGAAGGCTTTCTGTGGTATATGCTGTCCTTTAAAGATGCATCCAAAATAAGTGCCCTTGTTCTAGTTGACTTGAATGCAAAAATAGTGCATTCATTTCGCTCTAAGATGGCTCGGGTCGAAGCTAAGTGACCTGGCAATGCTATCTTTGCGCTAGTGCAGCTGCCTTGGACGACACAGCAGGTGAATTAACACTAAAATATACAGCGTCTCCGGTGTCTAGAGCCATTTTAGATTCAGACCCCAAGTCCTCTAGCTTTATGGGCATCATCCATCCGAGGCCTCTGTCCTCCACTGCGCTATCCAGGGAGGGGGCAGGTTAAGTATTTATGAGAGATGGAGGAAAAAGCAGCTTCAGCGCAGGCAGAGGTAATGGAGGCGAGCCGAGAGTGGCCGCAAACGTTAGCGACTGACCTTTTGCCACAAAGACACAGCATGAATTCTTCATTACTGCTCTGTGGTGACTCGCATCTCATTTTTGAATGTAACGTCTTCCAAAGAGACCAATTAGCATTGATCATTTGGTTGTAATGGCGTAGTTATGGTGATGTTGTGCGCATGCTGATTTGAATGGCAATTTCTTAAGCTGCGTGAAGAGTCCTTGTTTGGAATGCGACGGGACTCTTTTAAGGCTTGCATTAAGCACTCCTTATGATCTTGATGAAGCTAAAATATGGGCAATAAGCAAAGACTAAATCTTAATAGATGCATAATGATGCAGTCATTTGTGAGTGTGTGTCTGCGCATAAGTTTAGTTAATATCATTCCTAATCACTGCTGAGAGGTTATTTCATGAGTTCTCTAGAAAATTACAATAATTTCTTATGACATTTTTATGTAATTTCTATGATATTTTGTCAGAATGCATGTTATTGTTGCTATGGTTAAAAATATGTATTGTATATTTTAGCATAATAAAAAAATACTACTATAAAGCTGTTTATTATAGGATAAAACTGCTACTTACCTGCAGTATGGTGCAGTTTCCAACATCTACCAGATTTACAAGCCAGTCGGAAACATTCTCTGGTCACGATTCATCTTTGCAACAAGGTTTGCTGACAACAGATGAAGGGACCTGATTCAAACTCTTTGGATAACTTTTAACTACAACACTATTTGCTCATGTACAATGAGAGACATGGATTGAAGAAACTATTCATCTAGAATATTAAAGGCTTTACGCTGTTGTAATGCATTAATAACCTCTGATGATATTTTAGTTTCAGATTCTCTCTCTCTCTCTCTCTCTCTCTCTCTCTCTCTCTCTCCCTCTCCCTCACATGCATACAACCTCACACCTCTCAGAAGAGCACATATTAGTATATTAATGAGCCATCGTAGCACCACTGACAGTAATGTAGGTGTTTCATTAGGACATGCATTATGTTTAATCCCATATCAATACAGTACCATCCAGCACCCCAAATAATTATGAACACGGAGCATTTTTAATTACTGTCTGACTACGTGGAGGATCATGTGAAGGGTTTTCCATTAGCAGCATCCCAGTGTTATTTTGCTTGTGCTAATTATCGCAGGTCCAACTTTTTTGTGTGTGGATGTGTATTTGCAGGAGAAGATGCAACACTTGCAGGCCTGAACTGACCTATTGTAAACCCCTCCCCTTGAATGCTTATGAGCCAGTGGCAGTTGAATATTGTATCTGTTGTATGCTATATAAATAGTTAAATTGGGTACTTCAGAATCAGAATACTTTAATAATCCTAAAGGGAAATTGCTTTTGTTACAGGTGCTTCTTGGAAAAAGATAAGCAAGATAAAATTTAAATGAAAGACTAAAATAAAAAATAAAGTAAATAAAATAAAGTAAAAACATTCAATATGGACAAGTTTTACAATACCTATATGTAATATGCATCATATACATATTGCAATATTACAACCCTAGTTTGACCTCAGAGGGAGTAGTTGAGTAATGAGTAATTTTAGAGGAGTTGTAACACTGATTCAAGATATCCTTAGAGGATGGGCAATAATTTAATTATTCTATTTCCTAAATCTTAACAAGACAGCTTAAAGGGCACCCCGGGTGTTAAGACTTGTACGGCTTAATATGTCATAAATGATTTCACATAAATTAAATATGTAGCAGAAAACCAATGAAAGATTTACATTAATTAAAAAAATGTGCATTTATTTTGGACTAAAGGGGGGCACCATTTTTTTTTGATGAGCAGTGTGTGACGTCAAACGGTTGAATTTTGTGTGCTGCTGGTGCTTGGCTATGTGAAGTATAGCATCCACATTCTGAAGCTCAGAGTCGAGTGCTTACCTCCTCAGCTCTGCCCTCGCTCACCTCATCTCTCCCTCCCTGTTGCCTTTTTCTTGGGGACATCGCAGACTGACTCTGGTTTATCTTCACATTCCAAGCCTTTGCTTTGTTGAATCTGTCACTGTGTGCCAAAGCCTGAAGTTGAAAGGGAATCCGAGGACTTTATGTGCTCTCTCTCTCTCTCTCTCTCTCTCTCTCTCTCTCTCTCTCTCTCTCCGTCTGCTCACACTTCATGCTGAATTTCCTTTGACACTAAGAAATGAAATAATTAAAGACAGCTGTAAAACAAAGAAGAAAATCTCCGGGGACATTACAAGGGCAGTGTGCGTTGAGAGGTTATATTAAGGTGGATGTCAAACACAGTCATTATAGTGATTGTTTTCTGTCTGCGTGTGGAAGGGAGGTCACCGCTGTAGAAGATTGTAGGGAAAATCACTGCTGATGGTGCAATGCTTCTCTGCAGAAGGACTTTGTGAGCACATAATTCTGAGCTGAGGCTCCCATCGACGAGCTATTATAAACATGAGGCCGTCCTTGAAGTCAAGAACTTACAGATCTGCAATGAAAAACAGGGCTCTCGTGAATGGAATATTCCTCATGTTGTGATGATATTCAGAAGTGTGTGGTACAAAATTACACAAAGTATATCTTTCACTTTAAGATGAATCAAACAGGACATTATAATAGAAAAATAGTTTATTTAGGCATCATTATAATAATGTTGGGAATTACAATGGATATTTATTTTGAAAGGCATGTCTGTTTTTAATATAATGTTTATATAGTTAAGAAAAAAAATTCTGCTAAAAAATCAAATTCAATGCATACTATAAACTGACAACCGTACCAATATTTTGTATCTCACCTGTATTAGGATACAAAATACCCAACACCAATATTCATTAATCATTTTTTGTTGCCAAGACAAAAATCTGTTTTTCATTAAGCTTCAATCGTGTACATGAAATACATTAGAAATGAAGGCATGTATTAATGCACACATCCCTGTTATCTAACATTATGCACAAAA
Source organism: Danio choprae (assembly GCA_903798125.1). NCBI lineage: Eukaryota > Metazoa > Chordata > Actinopteri > Cypriniformes > Danionidae > Danio > Danio choprae. The sequence continues at coordinate 10,446,156 of CAIGQW010015581.1, read as the reverse complement.
GAAGTCCAGCTTGAAGGGACCAAAAAAAGCTGTCTGTCAGGAAATAGTTTGACTTGGTTTGAAGTTTATGATTAGCAAAGCATAATGTGTCCCTTTGCCCCGAAGACCTTTCACATCGGCAGAGGCCACACAGCTGGCTCATAATGATTAGCATTGCTTTTCCTACAGATTGATCATGCTGTCTCTGAGGTTGGCCTATGATAAGACTACTCTGAGCTTTCCTTTTTAATAGGAGTTACCAATAACGCTGAAGCCATAATTAATTTTTCATATTAGTTACATTGGAAATCTAACTTCATCCCGGCCGCAGGACAGTGCTTTTTAAGTTTCCATGCTGACACCATGGGCTATGATTTAATAATGCCTCCTCTCTTGTGTTGTGTCCAGAGGTATTTTATTAGAATGATTTAATTAGTCAGGAAACGGCTCAACAGCTCATTTGCCTCAAGCCAGTGCTGTATCTCCCACTTCCCCCTCTCTCTTTCTCTTCCTCTCATAAGGGAAGAGTGAGCACTTTTTCAGTCAGAGGTTTAGGACGGATAGATAGCTTGGCATTTTGACTGGCTTCTGAGCTTCAAACAAATGTGTCTCCCTGAAGTGACTGGGCTCACGTCAGTTTCCGTTACCAGTTGTTCTTTAGCAGATCTGTATTCGCCAGGCTCTACATTGCAGCTTATACTAGCCAAGATCCATCTATTTATAAGAGAAGAGACCATTAAAGGAATGTAAAGTGTTGTTTTAAGTGTTGTTTAGGATGAACAGTTGTGCAAGCCCAATCTCACAGGAAAACATAACTATTTTACATATTGAAGAAAAGTGGGTATTCGTTTGTGCTAAAACGTATGATTTTTAAAAAAAAATAAAGTGGGCCACACTTTACAATAAGGTTTCATTAGTTAGTGAATTTACTAACATGAACTAATTATGAACAATACTTGTACAGCATTTATTATCATATTTCAACATTTACCTATGCATTATTAACATCCAAATTTATGCTTGTTAACATTAGTTAAAGCACTGTGAGTTAACTTGAACTAACAATGAACAACTGCATTTTCATTAACTAACGTTAACTAACATGAGTAAATACTGTAATAAATGTATTTTTATTTGTTAATACAACAATACAATGTTCATTAACTAATACAACCGTATTACAACCATGTGGACGTGACCATATTGTATTAAAAAGTACAAATATGATCATACAAATTCATAAAAACAAGCCACCAAAGTGCAATAATTATGAATTGAAATGGACCCAAGGTCAAACAGACTAAACTGCGTATTTGGATAAAGGCTAGCCAGCTCTGACAAATCATGATTCCTGCACATCACATCAACCGCCAGGCTCAGATACGCTGATCAACAATGCATCTGGGTGCACTGCTGGCCGACACAGGCTGTTGTGCTGTGGCTGATGTTTTCTCGGGACACTTTAGGCCCCATTATCCCAGTTGCACAATCCCTGACAGCTGTCTAGTATATGAACATTGTTATGGACCAAGTGCACCCATTCATGGCAACAAGGTAATGCTCCATGCCAGACTGCCAGAATCATCAAGAATGGTTCAAGGAACATACTGGTGAACTCCTGTTAATGCATTGGCCTTCAAATTCACCTGACATAAACCCAATCAAATGTTTGTGGTTCGACCTGGAAAAGTGAGTTTACACTATAACACCACCACCATTTAATGGGAACAGTTCAACCAGATTGACATCATGGTACTAGTTACCCCAAGAGACCTGTTGAAACATTGTTAAATCAGTGCCCCACAGCAAGGGTTTTAAACATGTGCCCACCAGTGTCTAGTCATAATTTGATGTATAATTAACTAAAGAGAAATAAATAATAAATTGTTATTATGCATTCACTATTCAGTTTCACCAATTAATTTAAAAACAACCCGCAAATTTAAATAATATTTTTGCTCAATTTTAGCTGTTAACGGGTCCATTTCTCCAGTTCTCTGCTGGTTTTAACTGCTTGTCTGAACTAGAGACCTTCATTTGCAGAACCCCATGCATCCAGGATAAGATTTGATAGGTGAATGCTAGTATGGCCATTAAGATACTCATGTTTGTGTGGGTTGAGGGTGCTTAAAATTATCTATGGGACTCACACTAAATGATATATGTAAAATAAATATAAAAAGGCAACTCACACAAAAAAAAGGATGCATTATCAAGGCCCTTTCACTCAGGAAGTGGCGAGTGATGAAATTACCACATGTGGGTTCCTGATTCTTTCCCAATGCTGCGTTGCAGCTGGAAGGGCATCCGTCCCATAAAACATATTCAGTGCAATTGTCGATTCATTCCACTATAGTGATCCCTGATAAATCAGGGACTATGAATTTCCCTTTGGGATGAATAAAGTATATATCTATCCAAGCCTAAGGATAATGCAGAAGGATGGATTCTCCCATGTGCGTTGCAATTTTTTTTATATAGTTACAATCAAGATCACATTTGTATTTGCTCAAATCTAACAGAAATGTTGCACGGGAGCTGGGCAAAACTTCAATATTGCAGAAAAATGTACCCCGCACAGGTCTGGTCTGAACCCACTTTGTCTGTTTCCTGATTGCTCCATTGACACCCACTTAAAGACATCTGCCTGGATTTTGGTTTTCCTGTTTCTCTGGGCTTGTAAACATTATATGCTTATTCAAATGATTGGCAATATATTCAAAAAGGACAGTTAGCAGTCTTACCAACCCACAACAAATAGTTCATTCAAAAATTGCAGTTGGCAATGGAAACACATGTGTTGGGTTGTGTACACCAAGAGCTAAAAAATAATTGAGAACTATTTTAACTGTTAAATTTTAATAAATCAACGACCTGTCATAAATTATTCCTTAATAATCAATAAATAATACATTTTGAAATTTGCCTAGTCATGAAACTTTGTCTTGAAAGCAGGTATGGACGGTAACCAGGCAGATTTTTTTTGCAGCTCAGTTACATCACACTTTTTTAATGACTGAAAATATTAACATATAATCAGAAAAATGTGTGGGTTAATCATGCAGAGTACAAATATTTTCACACAGATCTTTTTTGTTCATCTTTTTATCTTGAAATGAAATGGCAAGGTCTTCTTCTATGGCTGATTTTGGCAGTGACAGTCCAGTGGGCCATTATTGTCATTGAAATGATCAATTTGTCACAGAGTAGAAACACTTTAAGCAATGTCCAAAATTAATACTCGCCAAGCTCCAAAAGACTGCCAAATATATCTAGGATGCCTAAAGTGTTTTTTCTCAGATCTCCATGTGGTCACAAATTTATTTATTTTTATTTATTTGTTGCTTTAAGACACCGGAATAAAAACAAATTTTTGTATTTATTTTCATAGATAAAAAAACATTTAAGCATGAATGATTGATTTTGTCACTAGGAAAAATTATTAAATAATAATATAAAATTATGTGGAATAAGTTTTGGTTTATAAATGTTAAAAATGTAAATAGAGTAGCTGTATAATATAGGTTCATGTCCAATAAACAAAGCTTTGTCCATTTGCCACTGAAAAAAACAATTATTATGATCCAAAACAGAATTCTGTGTTAAAATAAAAATAATTTTACATTTTACAGTTGATTTGTTTTGATTGTACATTGCAGCCAACCAAATTAGCCAGCCAAACTAGCTAATAAGCTGGCTAAAAAAAAGCATTGCAAGAGAACATTGGGAGATGAAGAAAAAAAAAGCATGATTGCCAGAATCCCCAATTAAGAAGGCACCAGACTTAAAAATGAATATAAATAAGTAAAATTAAATTTAAAAGTTTTTGTTTTCTAAACTATAATAAAACTTTGAATTGTTACGTTCTAATCTTCTGTATAGACCTACTGTAAGCTTACTTATTCTGATGTTTTGATGCTATTTAAAACAAGTCTAGATGATTTAATGGCCTTCCCAATGCATTCACTATTCAGTGTGTGCAAATCGCCACTTCCGTTATGCTGTGTGCCTTAGAACATTGAGCACAAAGGTTTAACCTTTACAAGACCTAAATAAAGACCTACCATATGCCTTTTTAATAAGAGCATGAAAGCTGTTACCATACATGCCCTCTATATAGCATTTGTCATACTGTTGTCCAATTCTAGCTATGCACTGCATGCATTTTGTCCGCAAATTTCCTCAGCTCTCTGTATCTGAGACTCTTATATATATGATTACAAATTCAAATGTCTTTCTTGCACTATGCCTATGTGTGTGTGCATCTCTGTGCATCTCTCGAAGCAACACACATTCCTTGAGGCGACTGCAGACATGCAGAAACACTTTCTGCTTCACCCAATGCATTTTCAATGACATAAATCCACTGTGTGCTGTAGAAAGAGAAGAAAGTAGCAGGGGAGAAAAGAGAGAAGTTCTGTAATCAAAGGCCTGCTGACAGAAATCACATGTGGTTGCATTTGATGGATTGATGGGATCTGGATGCATATACTGTAGACGACAGATGGATGGATAGATGGATATATAGCAAAACTGTGCCAAAAACGAAAAGAAAAACATTTCTTTAGTCATGCAGTATGGAATTGTGGGTTTGTCTATAGAGGCCAATTTCTTCTCTCTCTGGCTTAATTGAATGCAGCTTAATACAGTTTTACTCATAAAGATTTTAAACTGTATTGTGAAGGCTGAAAATCAATAGTTGATGGATTTTTTTATGGTTGGAATTTTTCTGCGAGGAGTGCTAACATTCACTGTGTACTGTACAATGAAACCAGTGTAGTTCATTTTATAAGGTTTTCTAAAGCTGTAAGAGTGGCATGTGGTTCTGAAACTAAAAATAAATGAGTTCTCTGTTATAATATTTAAACCAGTGATATAAAAACACTTATTGAAAATCAGGAATTAATTTACAGCTCTATGTTTATTAAAGTATGTAACATAAAATAAAGTGTGCAGATAGCGTAAAATACAATAATTATAACCGGAAAGTGATGTGATGGAACAGTAGATGAAAAGCACTACAGGAGAATAGTTCAAATTAATTATCAATTCATTCATTTATTTATTTTCTTTTCAGCTTACTCCCTTTATCAGCAGTCACCACAGCGGAATGAACCGCCAACTTATCCAGCATATGTTTTATGCAGCGGATGCCCTTCCAACTCATCACTGACAAACACCCATACACTCTTATTCACACACATACAGACAATTTAGCTTACCGAATTCACCTATAGCACATGTCTTTGGACTTGTGGGGGAAACCAGTGTACCCGGAGGAAACCCATGCGAACATGGAGAAAACAGGCAAACTCCACACAGAAATGCCAACTGACCCAGCCCAGGCTCGAGCCAGTGACCTTCTTGCAGTGAGGCGACAGCGCTACCCACTGCGCCACCCCATAGTTCAAGTTAACTAAATTATTGAAAATGAACAAAGAATACAATAAAGAGTTGGTTACTGTACAATCAAACATACATACTGTAAATATATCCAGCAACTTGTGCACCGAGCATCTTTATAAAATACTTGATAGCAAAGTCCAACATGTAAATAAAGAAAAAATTACATGTATAAAACATTTTAAATTGTGCTAACCCAATGTTTTT
>CAIGQW010015581.1:10403346-10425622 GCA_903798125.1 Danio choprae | reverse complement strand
TGTGTCTGTGTGTGAGAGAGGACTGCCTGTTCTGGTTAGAATTCTTACAATTTAGCCCACGGAAATCTCTCCCATGCAGAAAGGTACCATATCCATCAAAATGTATGATACTGTATTACAGTGATGCCAAGGATCTGCTATAAAGTCAAGAGTGGGTGAGATCCAATCTCCTTCATTTTAAGGCATGCTGAAATATCTAAATGTAATATTCTGTCAGATGTTCACTATATTTTTCATCTTTTAATACCCTGCTACAGATGGGCTCTGTGTTTGTGCATGTGTGTATGTGGGGTTAAGGTAAAGTCAGTGTGCTTCTCTCTCTTAATGCAGATATGTTTTAAGCAGGTCATTTAGCAGTCCAGTTTCTCAGTACCAATTATTACTAATTTACAGATTATCATATTCCATAGAAGAAACTCTTGATTTATATTCAGCAGTTGCCTTGGATATATTACAGCTAGTCAGGAGGGGAGAGGATTGAATAGCAAATCTGAAAAGAATTAGAAAAAAAACATGTAATGGAAAAACTAAGATTTACTTTCCTCTCTGTTTGAATACTCAGTGGTAGGAATTTGGGCTTCAGCAGAATATATGACATTTTATCTGCTCAGCCATTAATATGATGATAAGCCGTTTTCAAGCAAAAATAAATTTCAGTTGTTATCTTGCCATCATTGTCAAAGTGTGTAATTGCACTTACCGTGTGTGTGTGTGTGTTTGTGAGCTTGCGTATTGATGAATCAAGAAAAGCAGCATCAAGGGGTATTTTCCTCTCTGCTGTGTGATTTGCCGTAAGAACAAAGATGCTTAAATACAATCATTTTTCTTCTCTCCTCAGAATGCTTCTGATTGTTTTGTCATCCCTCAATGAATTGCCATTGATTACATTAATATTTCAACTTTCAATTGAATGATCGTCCCTACAGATAATGTGATGACTGTTTTTGTTCATCTGATAATAAATTGATGCTGCTGATGAATAAGGAGGCGGTCAAAATGAGAGATGAGAGCACACACTTTGTCAGAGAGGCACAGGAAGAGAGAAATGCATGTCAGGAGGACTTGTGCTAAGCCTCAGTGGGCAAAAGGAAGTTTGTAATTATCCTGACAACAACTCAGATAGAGGCACAATCTGTCTCTCCTTTGCTATTCAGACACCCAACCATTACGGTGCATTCACGTCCCCTTTATTTACCCACCATAATGATCATATCGCTTCCCTTTTATTGATTTCATTTAGCAGATTCTCTTTGTTTGAATCTGGGTTATGAATTTGCATTTCTCTATTTGCACTATGGTGTTCTCATCAGTCAAATCCAGCTTAGCTTGTTAGGCTGCAGTGTCTGTTGATTCATCTCTAACAATGTGATTGTATTGAAGTAGCTTATTATAGACTGTTGCTGCTGCTCTCATTTTTAGAATGACCCCTTATATTAGTAATACATTTGAAAAAAAATACTATGAGCAGTGCAATGCTTCTGGAAAGCATTGTTAGTCCTCTGCTAACAGATTGGTTGACGAGTTAATAACACTTGATTACTCATCACTATTAAGTCTGTTAATTGATGTTAGTGACTCATAATATACAGATGGACTTTGGTAAACAAATTCAAGTTCCAAAGTTCCCCATTAATTTCCATGAGGATAAATTAAGACAATTTTCAAGCAAGAAGAAAAAAAAAACACGTCTAAAGTCATTAATGCATCACCAACAGACGCCTACTAACGTACACAATCATCAGATTATAGTACATTGCTTCTCAGACATGACCCAATAAAAGCTGTCTGAACATGTCCAATCAGCGAAAACAAGCACCAAATAATGATGAGATGCAAAAAGGAGTAACATACTGATCTGACAAAAACTGACAAGGTGTCAGTTGCAATTGTTTGCTGTCTGGTATGACCTTTCATTTAGCATTTATACTTCAAATAATAAATAAAGGCAAATAGACACACAAACAAAAATCAAACTGCAATGTGTACAAGCAACGACATTAAAAAAATAAACATTCTGAAATAGAAGATGCCATGGAAGAACCAATTAATGTTCTACGAGGAACCTTTCAGTGAAGAGTTTTATAAAAAAAACCATTTGTAGTGTGAGTGTTTGCATATCCAGACTTTATCCAGATGTGGACAAAAAACATGACATTAGATTTGTTGTTGTGTTTCAGTATTGGATACTCTGACTGCTTACTTAATGGTTCACAATAACATTTTTGAAAGATTAAACTTCCTGACAAAAACATAATCAAGTTTTCACAATTGATTTATTAGTAAAATAACCTACCCTTTAATGGTGCACCCAGTTCACACTTGATCCATTTATGGTCTATGGTCTATTTATATGCATAATGACAAAAGTGCTATCTCAGTTTGGATGGAAGACCAAAAAAGTATCCAATTTACTATAGCCTCCAGCCCATGAATTCTTCTACAAACATATTTATCTGTCATTTTACTTAGGCAAGCATGAATGTGACCCACTCCAGTGGCAGAGTTTGAAGGCAACCAACTCAAAAGCCAGAGGTGAGCTACTTCACATTATTGGAAATCCAGTAATTTGCTCCAGTTGGCCTCAGGTTTACTGTTGTTGCAGCATACAACCATACACAGACGGTACAAGAACCTGAGGATCTTATGAGGAGCAGTAGAAGACTTATTAAGATGACTCCAGAGGCATTGTCTGGTGCTTATAGCCCTTTAGATACTATAGGTACATAGTTGTTGTTTACATAGCTGTTTTTTCAAATAACAATGAAGGATAATACAATAAAACACTACTGCTCATTGTTAGTTAATGCTAATTAATGCATTAAAGTTAACAACTGATTAATGACACTAAATTACCTTATTGTTACTCATGTATTTTCCTTATCTTTCTGTTTTGACCACTACATAATGAATAAATGCTATTTATTTTAAATATGTGGGGTGTGTTTGTCATCAATATAGTTTAAAAGCAACCTTGAATGTAAACGCAACAGTGTCCAAATGGAGACAAATTGAAATGCTATTGTGGGCACACTGCAGTGAGCGTACATTTAAGAAACAGTGAGCGTCCAAGCAATGGCACGAAAACAAGAAAAATAAATGATGAATGCATTACGAGTTCGAGAGCTCCAATTTTCCACTGTCTGCATTTCTGCTCATCCAATTAATTTGCTTTGCCTGCTCTTTGGGCGTTGTGCCTCAAGGAGACAACGAATCAGAAGACAGCGTCTCTGTTCTTGGCTTGAGTCATTAATAAGTGCAGCACACTGTACTGAGAGATGCAGTGCCTAATGTAATTTATGATGCTAAAAACAAAATCCAAATGAAAAGAGATGGGCCTCATCATCACATGTGTCAGTTCTGCATTGGGAGGGATGTCTCATATCCTGTGTTGCCAGATTGTGCTTTCATGTGCATGGCTTTATTGCGTATTTCTTGGCCACATTAAATAATCAGTGACGCGACATCTGCTATTTGCGCTTTTGGCACATTCTGTGCCTCGTCATGCTCTGAAATGTCATTGGTCTGCCTGTTTTTGTTCCATTGGCTGCTTCTCTATATCTGGTGCCTGGAGGCATTAGACAGTTCTGCAATGCTTTGAATACTGCTTGACAAAATTTTCACTGCCTTTGTTCTTTGAAAGTTCGAAAAAATGAAAGCATATTTAAACTTTTTCACTTGTCACCATGTAATGTATTAGGATAAGTGAATATTAAAATAAATTGAAAAAAAAATGTAAACTGATTTTTTTTAAATGTCCTCTAAATATTCCACTGATTCTAATGTAACAAGTTGACTAACAATCAACTAGACTTTCTGTTTAATATACTAGTCCTTTATTTTGATAATCCTCAAACAGAGGATTATAGTCATTCTACTGACTATAAGTAACTTCACATGTACTGTACAACTTTGAAGTAAACCATGGCTAAAATCGCACAATGTGAGCAGGGCTTTAAGCACATAAATGTTAAACTTGTAAGAAAAAGTAAAGTTAGTAATGATTAATTAAGGGCCTCACGGTGGCGCAGTGGATAGCACGTTCGCCTCACAGCAAGAAGGTCGCTGGTTCGAGCCTCGGCTGGGTCAGTTGGCGTTTCTGTGTGGAGTTTGCATGTTCTCCCCGTGTTGGCGTGGGTTTCCTCCGGGTGCTCCGGTTTCCCCCACAAGTCCAAAGACATGCAGTATAGGTGAATTGGGTAAACTAAATTGTCCATAGTGTATGAGTGTGAATGAGTGTGTATGGATGTTTCCCAGAGATGGGTTGCAGCTCGAAGGGCATCCGCTGCGTAAAACATATGCTGGATAAGTTGGCGGTTCATTCCGCTGTGGCGACCCCAGATTAATAAAGGGACTAAGCCGAAATAAAAATGAATGAATGAATGATTAATTAAAATTCTCCTAACACAACTTCTGGCTCATCCATATACAGAAATAAGTCAATAAGTAGTGTGTTGCTTGTGCTGTTGCTCAGTATGTAAACTTGGCATTTATATCTGCTATATTTGGTAAAATGTAAGTGACAATTGTCACTGACATCTGAGAAATCACCTATTAGACATAACCTCTGCTGAAACAAGAGTATATATATCAGCATATCTTTTGAGAGGTGGGGAAAACTCCAGAAGTTAAAGAGATTGAGTTCTGGTTAACTAATAAGCTATGGCTATCAAGTTTGAGATTATGTTTTTTATGTTTTGCCATTCCATTTTAGCACACCTTCATAAGATAACAACATGTAGCTTCATGATGAGCAAGCGAGATGATGATTCATTGCTGCACACTTAAACAGCAAAGCATAAAACAACTTTAATGACCATTAAAACAATTTACATGTTTGAATTTTGTAGCCTGAGATTTTTGTAAAAAAAACATGAAACTCAATCATTATACAACATTAATTGAGAATATTTTGCTATACATTGTTTTGATGTTTACATCTAATTCTTTTTGCCTTTTGTGACATTACACTGGAAGTTCTTTCACAAGATTTCCCTAGTGCCTCTGCTGTATTTGACTGTTTTTCACTCCGAGAAAGAATGGAATTGTGAAAGATTTCATTGTTGGGCAAAATCGACAGTGACGTTTAATTGCTTTGTGATGAATACTAGCCTCCGACAAAGGTCATGCTTGGGTTTCTGCTGTACTATTTCAGCGTTACGTGTCACAGAGCGACACAAATGATGATGTAAAATTCCCATTCAACCCTATCAATTGCGCCTGAGGTCTCTGCAAAGCTGTATATCGCATAACGTGAAATGTATATGATACAGTCTTGCCATAGCTACTTCTCAAACTCTACCAAGACTGATATTGTACAATCTGCAAAAACCAGCTTAGAGGGGGTTTAGGACAGTGAAGAGTCTACTGCTCTTTGCCCTTCAATGGGATGATACCGATTAAAATTCAGCTCAAACATTCTGTTCAAAAGTTCACTGTAGTCTGTTCCGCTTAAAAGAGTTTTGACCCCACTGGCAAAATACGGTAAGGTTCACTGCAAACAATGTCCCACAATGATTATAAAAATTGCATGTCCTTAGGTCTTTGTAATAGCATACATAAGTTAAATTGTAGCAGAGCTGCAGAATGAAAAAGTAGCTTAGAGAGGTTGTGGAGCGTGTGATGTGTTCAGTCAGAGAGAGAGATAGCTGTGCACAGAGGTCTGACCGAGGCCTTGGCTTCGAGTTCACGTGGGAAAGAGAGGAGAAACAGCGTGCACACAGCATGAAAGATAGAGAAACAGAGTGAGAAAGAGACCTAGAATGATATAAAAAGGCAGAGAGCTAATGACAAACGATGGGAGACATAGATGAATGGAGAGGGACACAGGAGGAAGGAGATATATTGTCTGTGTTATCGCAAGGTCAGGGCTTAAGCTGTGGGGTTTTTTATTCTATCACAGAGAGCATGCTCAGAGAATTCTTCAGGAAACGGACCCTGAATTTATCATCCGCATCTACACAAACACAATAACGTTTGTGGGATCTGACCATTTTGTGAAATGCCAAGAGTTTCTCTGAAGAGTTCTGCTAAATGGACTTTAATCAAAAATTTTAATTCTTTCATTATTTACTCGCTATCTTGTTCCAAAGCTATTTGAGTTTCTTTTGGCTTTTGGAATACAGATGGATTTTGAATCTCGCACTGATGTGAAATCTTGCACTCTTTTCAAGCATTTTCAGTGGATTAGGCCTGGAATTTTCAAGCTTCAAAAACGACACAAAAGTATGCAGCTTTTGTTAACTTTTTTTAACAGTTGTGTATGAGAAATAGACCGAAGCCATGTTTCACTGATAATTGTCTTATTTGAGTTGTTATTGTCCTCACAGATCATTTAGACTGGTTTTATGAACTAGATCAACTGTTACAACTCAAAAGAATGATTTATTGGATGTGCTAATGAAAAATAATTTTGTTTTACTTTTATTGAATACTATCTACTTTTATTCAACAAGGACACATTACATTAATCAAAAGTGAGAGTAATAATCCTGAAAAATAAGTAATAATATATAATATTTATAATATATAAAAAACTGCTAGGGCGACACGGTGGCTCAGTGGTGCTCAGTGGGTGCTCCGGTTTCCCCCACAAGTCCAAAGACATATAGGTGAATTGGGTAAGCTAAATTGTCCGTACTGTATGTGTAAGAAAGAGTGTGAATGGATGTTTCCCAGTGACGGGTTGCAGCTGGAAAGGCATCCACTGCGTAAAACATATGCTGGATAAGTTGGCGGTTCATTCCGCTCTGGCGACCCCAGATTAATAAAGGGACTAAACCGAAAAGAAAATGAATGGATGAAACTGCTAGGGCGACATGTTGGCTCAGTGGTCAGCACTGTCGCCTCACTGGTGAAGGTCACTGGTTCGAGTCCCGGCTGAATCAGTTGGCACTTCTGTGTGGAGTTTGCATGTTCTTCCTGTGTTTGCGTGGGTTTTCTCCCAGTGCTCCGGTTTCCCCCACAGTCCAAAGACATGCAGTACCGGTGAATTGAATAAACTAAATTTGCCATAGTGTATGTGTGTGAATGAGAGTGTTTGGATGTTTCCCAGTACTGGGTGGCAGCTGGAAGGGCATCCGCTGTGTAAAACATATGCTGGATAAGTTGGCGGTTCATTTTGCTGTGGCAACCCCTGATGAATAAAGGAACTTAGCCAAAGGAAAATTAATGAAAAAACTGCTAAAGCTTTCTATACTACTATAAGATCACTATTAACTAGTGGCTATTATTAAGATTCTGGCTGTCTGTTGTACTTTCGAAGTACATATTCTGCATGATCTTATTCTACATAAACCCAACAACTACATTAATAACTATTAATAAGCAACAAATTAAGAGTTTATTGAGCTAAATGTCATAGTTAATGATTTGATATTAGCGAGAATTTTTTGATTCAAAATAAAGTGACACATATTTATAAAAATAAATACATTAAAATAGCTAACTAACTAAACAAATACATACAATTTTGCAGCACATTATCAATGTTTTATTATTAATAATAATAATATAAAAAGAAATAATATTCATTAATTCATTTTCATTTCGGCTTAGTCCCTTTATTAATCTGGGGTCGCCACAGCGGAATGAACCGCCAAAAGAAATAATAATAATAATAATAATAATAATAATAATAATAATAATAATAATAATAATAATAATAATAATAATAATAATAATGGGGGAAAAAACATTTAAGCACCAAACATTAAAAACAGGAGTGAGCTTTGCAGTACCAGGAATAAATTCCATGTTAAAGTATTTTAAAACAGAACACAGTTATTTACATTTTTTTAAAAACATTTCAGTATTACTGTTTCACTGTATTTTTGATTAAATAATTGTACCTCTGTTTTCCCCCAAAACTTATGAACAGTATTGCATTGACACAAATTGAATTTATTTCCTGAGCCCCATGAAGATTGCTGATGAAATGAGATAATGTGAATGGCTAGAGATTTTCTATGAGCTATATTTTTCTCTCTAAATAAACACACACACACACACACACACACACACACACACACACACACACACATTCATAATGGCAGAATAGTTTATGCTACAACCAAGCACTGGGGGGGAAATTACAGATATGCACGTTACTGCTAAAACTCATTGCATGTTCTCACCAAGCTATTTTAAGATTATTTTGTTTTCTGCCAGTTTAATCAGGTAGCGACAGCCTTTGGGTGGTGCTCTAATCCTTAACTAAGAGAGTTAAAAAAAACAACAACAGTCAGAGCTCCACCACGGCTGCCGTCAGTCATCTTTTCCTCCCTGTTACTGCCCTTGTGGGAGCCGTGGCTGCGTTTAGCATACAATCATGCACATCATTATTATTCCATTTAGACAGGTGCACTGCCTGAGGTACCCGTGGTGCAAAACAATGCGTAGTAATTGTAGACAAATTTATAAACACCCGATGACACACTTTACCCTCCATTTCCCCTCCCCTCCCCAAAATATCCTTTCATCACTCTTCAAAAGATTGCATTTATTTTACAGTTCAGGGGGCAAAAGCAGCTGACAATTATAAACTTGATTAAAACACAGTTATGCAAATCAGATGTGAGCGGCCCATGTAGCTCAGAGCAGCCTAGTGACACAAACCCACTCCGAATCTCTCAATCACAATTACCTTAGTGTGACGCCTACAATACTGATTAGACTGGCAGAACAATAGCTACAGCTTACTTAAACGCAACAAACAGATGTTATCGAATATTCAAGAGGGAACACAACATCAGTTGCCCTCCTCTCACCTCCCTCTGAAGCAGGTTTTTTTCTCATCTTTCTTTCATTTAAGATTCATTGTGGCAGGATCGATCCCACTGCTTTTCCTGATTAGCATTAGCATGTTGCTTTGCTTTGGCATGCTGAGATAATGTGGCTGCTGAGCGGGAAAAGGTACTTTACCCTTCGAAGGTATTTAAACTGATTGTTTGACAGCTCTATTCAAATCATTCACCTCAATTCATGTTAATTGGAATTTTTCAGATATAAGTAGATTTTTAGGACTAAGCGTTGAATTGATTTCTAAAAGCCTTGTGAAGTAATGTAAAAAAAGCCTTTCAAAGCGTGCTCCATTTCACATCATGCTTGACCACATGCACTCGAAACATTCACACTAGAAATATTCATTTTACAATGTCTTTTTCTCTCCAAGTTTTCTTTTTTTTACTTTCAAACAATGGTTGGTTTAGTCTTGTTTCAGGCTTCAGCTAAAAAAAATCTATGAAGTTTTACTTAAGAAAAAACAAATCACCTACATGTTTTTTGAATAGCTTTTTTTTTTGATGACTGTGCACATACTGCTTCATTATTTTTTTGCACTACATCAGACATAACCATATATTACCATATATTGTACAACATTTCATAAACCCAAAAACACACACTAGTACACCATAATTGATGTTTTCACATTCAGATATGGCTCCTCTAAAATACTAATTCATTCATTCATTCCGCCGCAGCAGAATGAACCGCCAACTACTCCGGCATGTATTTTACGCAGCGGATGCCCCTCCAGCCACAACCCAGTACTGGGAAACTAGTACACACACACACACACACACACACACACACACACATACACTATGGCCAATTTAGTATATTTAATTCACTTATACTGCATATCTTTGTACTGTAGGGTAAACTGGAGCACCCGGAGGAAACCCACGCGAACACAAGGAGAACACGCAAACTCCAAACAGAAGTGCCAACTGGTACAGCCAGGACTCGAACCATCTTGCTTGCCCTCTTCTAATATATATATATATATATATATATATATATATATATATATATATATATTGGTGATTGTCTTAACTTACACAAGCAAAGGGACAATGGGAGGTTGAATAATGCAGACAGACTACACAGAAATGTAAAAGAAAAAGAGAATTGCAAAATATGAATCCTTAACAATCCTTCTGCGTGTTCCAAAAAAGAAAAGAATTATAAATCAAATATATCACAATCTAATTTAAACTTAACACAACTTTAAATGTGTTTTTAATGTGAGTGCTGTTTTCTTCTTCCGACATACACTTCAGACGTGCACACATACAAGTCAAATAAAATGCCTCACATTTGAAAGAAAACTGATAACTGTTGTTGAAGATTAGCAACCAAAGACTCATTTGGAGCTTTAAAACAAGCCAATCAACTGTATAGACCAAAAAATAAAAAATAAGCTAAAGAAAAGCTACTGACCTTATACATGTGCAGATGTTTTAGTCACTTTATAAGTTAAAGAATAACACTTTGCCAAAATGAAAGGATTTTTATTATTGGGGTGTAATTTGTCATTTGGTGTGTTATAAAAATCTTCTAATTCTCCACATCTCAATCCAGTGGACTATCTTTGGGAATTTGCAAGCGTCAGGTTTGTTCCATGATGGATACATCTTTCAACATCAATCCCAGATATCAAAGGACACCTTCATGGGCCTTGTAGAGTCCATGCCTTGCAAACTTGGTAAAGTTTTGCCAACATCTGGGGGACCAACAGCATATTAGGCGGGTAGGCACAATGTTTGGTTCATCTACAATATAAAAAAGTCACTATAATAAATCTTGATAAATCTATTATATATTTCATGTTCTGATACACATGCACATACTTTACAAACAGGATATCCCCATTTGTCTCTGCAGAAAAGTAATAGCATTGTATAAACAAATGACTTCCAAATGCTTTTGGCTGTACTCACCATAGTGCTCGCTTTCTGAGAGAGCTGATTTATTTTCCAGGTTCTGCTCATCTCTATCTGTCTGTCTTTAACTTCTGCTTTCATAGCTGAAGCTGCAGATAGTCTTGGTGTCCAATAGCACAGTGAGGATGAGCCACAGGCTTGTCAATAAAGTAATCATTACCTCCAAATTGAGTTTGTGCGCCTGGCTGACCAAAGACACTTGAAAGGCGGTGGCTACTGTGCTTTAGATTCAATATTTTGATGCGGCACATCACAGACTATCTCAGCTGCTTTAAATGATGGGTTAGGTTCATATGTGCATTTACACTTCCAAGCATTTATGTTTCCATGCTGGGGAGAAACTGAAAAGCTACATAGCTGCTAACTTAACATCCTCAGTAGTTGACACTAGTCATATAAAAAAAAATTTCATCCAATGAATCTTTGGTGAATTGGGCTCCACCATGTTCAAATGCTACACTGTTTATTCTCCAACAAAGAAAATATAGCACTTCATTGATTCAAGTCCCTGAACAGATTTACAAAAAACTTTCATTTTTAATTTAGCTCAGGGCCACATGGTGAAAAAGGTATCCATTTTGAGGGCTATTTATAGTTTAGAAACACTAATCTTCCAAATGAACTGCTAAAATTTATAGAGTAAATAACAAGATTATATAAAGGACTAGATTGTTTAAATGTACCTGTTTACGCCTGTACTTTAACCTTGGCCATTCATTTATAAAAATCTTTAATCATTGTGTTTCTGCTAGCAAAAGTATTGCTTTGAACACATTATAAATCTTATAATTTGCTATATTTATAGAATAAAAACATTTTGTAGCTCTCTCAGGGCCATACTGTGACTAATAAATCGGTTTTGAGAGCTTTTTGTTGTTCAGAGAGTCTGCAAATTCAATGGAATATTCCATTTTTTTATTTTTTTTTCTAGTTCTAGTAATCCATCTCCACACAGGGCCTTCAAAAATACTTAATATTACTTAGAAAAATAATTTAGCATTACCTGTTTAAGAAATGACCATTGTGTGTAAAAGGGTGAAAATTACACTGTGCTAGATTTAGAGTTTAGTGCTTTAAAGAAGAAGTCAAAGTTCCTAAGTGACAGCTAGAACTTTTAAAAATGGCCCTCTGCAGGACCCCATTCCCTGTGTGATGCCTAGTATTGCCTACTCTATTCTATAAAAATGGTCTAATATCCTGCAATTGCGAGAGCACTTTCTCTGTGCTTCACTTACTGTGGACATGACTCACACCAAGGACTGAACAAAGCTTCACAGCATTCAACATTTTTGACCATAGTGGAAAGGAAAGTGGGTGCTGGTTTAGGGGGAATAGAGAAAGAACATTTCTCACTTCAGGTTTAAGCCTGCTTTTGGATATTATTTGTGTGTGTGTGCGTGTGTGAGTGCGTGTGCGTGCGAGCGTGCGTGCGTGCGTGCGCACGTGCGTGTGTGCGTGCGTGCGTGTGTGGTTTGGCCAGATGTGCTCACAAATAATAAAACATTTCAACAAACAGTTTCTGAGAACATTTCCTCTCCACTATTTGATCATTATGTTAATATAAAAATCATTGTATCAATATGAATCCTTACCAAATATCTTCCAGTTATTGTGCTCCTTTTTAACAAAAAGACCAAATGAACAAATGTTGTTTGAGTAATCTGTGCTGTCTGAATAATCGGTTCCTATATCATCTTTTATTGTACACATTTTACACAATGTGGTCATTATGATATCAGCACATTTTGTATTTATATTAATGGAAATGTCTAATATTTGACAACACCTTCATTTCTTGCCATCTGTGGAAGATGAGTGGAAGTTAATTTTATGAATAGATATGCAAAGCAAGATGTTCATGCATGTAATCTTCATAAATATATATGAGTTTTTTCTGCATATAATTATGAGGTGGTCACCTCCGTCAAATTTAGAAATTCTATACCACCTCCACCACTTTTTAAAACTTTTTGCAATTCATCATTTGTTAAGCATTGACTCTACATTAATAGACATTAGTACATTAGACATTCTGTGTTCTTTATTTATAAGCACATGCATAATGTGCTTAATGATTGTGTTTTCATACTTTGTTGATGACAAATTTTTCATTGCTAAATTAAGTATTATTTACAAACTACTATTATTTAAGAGTAGTTTGTGGTTTTTAGGCCTCACGGTGGTGCAGTGGGTAGCACGTTCGCCTCACAGCAAGAAGGTCGCTGGTTCGAGCCTCGGCTGGGTCATTTGGCGTTTCTGTGTAGAGTTTGCATGTTCTCCCCATGTTGGCGTGGGTTTCCTCTGGGTGCCTCGGTTTCCCCCACAAGTCCAAAGACATGCGGTATAGGTGAATTGGGTAAGCTAAATTGTCTGTAGTGTATGAGTGTGAATAGGTGTGTATGGATGTTTCCCAGAGATGGGTTGCAGCTGGAAGGGCATCCGCTGCGTAAAACATATGCTGGATAAGTTGGCGGTTCATTCCGCTGTGGCGACCCCAGATTAATAAAGGGACTGAGCCGAAATGAAAATGAATGAATGAATGGTGGTTTTTAAGATCATTCAGAATGAGTAAGTAAATTATTATTAAACTATTTAAATTAACATTCATATATTTTATTATTCAGGCACATAGTAATAGTTACTTTGTATGTTAATAAATGCTTTTTTTATACTTTATTAATGATACATTTTTCCACTATTAAATAAAGTATGAAAACACAATCATTAAGCACATTATATGTGTGCTTATAAGTCAAGAATACAGCATTTATGGCTGTATTTATAAACTACTTATTATTGTCTATTAATGTACAGTTAATGCCTAACAAATGATGAGTTAACTATTTGATAATGCTTAATAAATGATTTATAGTGTGAAGTTATTATAAAGAGTTACCAGTAGTTAACCTACAGTTATACAGTATGTAGTGTCCTTCCAAAAAAAGGTGAG
Source organism: Danio choprae (assembly GCA_903798125.1). Taxonomy (NCBI): domain Eukaryota; kingdom Metazoa; phylum Chordata; class Actinopteri; order Cypriniformes; family Danionidae; genus Danio; species Danio choprae. Next base: position 10,411,948 of record CAIGQW010015581.1, on the reverse strand, counting down.
GTCTATGTGTATGATGGATAGATGGATGAGTGGATGGGTAGATGTATGTATGTATGTATGTATGTATGTATGTATGTATGTATGTATGTATGTATGTATGTATGTATGTATGTATGTATGTATGTATGGGTGGATAGATGGAAGGATGGATGTATGTATGGATAGATGGATGGTTAAATGGATTTTATTTTCAGACAACTCTTGTCTTCCTCTGTCATCACTCCTTCTATTATTCTTCTGGAGATCTTCTGTAAAACATATATGTGGCTGTGCATGTGTGTATGTATATAATTCAACCACTGACCTTTTAAAAGTTAAGAAAGCGGTTATATTTTTTTTTCTGTGATCTGCCCTTTAATGTTACTGTTTAGCTTCAGTAACTCAGCCACCATTTCAAAGGGTAAAACTATTTCTGTGAAATAGCATTCAAGTATGATTATCTAAAAGTTCAAAATACGGCACAGCATAACAATAATGACATGTACACATATTATACACATTTAAAAAAATAATTATTTACACTGCAATTAAAGAGTGCATGATAACAGATGTTGCAACAAAGAAGCATAGTAGCTACTGAAGCATTCAATGTGAGTTCAAAAAACGTGCTTTTGAACTCTACGTTCCTTGAAGGTTCACTGGAATCTTCCCCACGCAACATCAACAGAAAATCATTTTAAAACCATAGAAACACTGTGATAATCCAAGGTCAGCATGTACAGTCTGACAAACAGCATATCCTTTTAATTCAAAAAACAAAGAAATAAAAACCACCCCTGTTCCACAGTAAATGAACAAAACTAATAAAAGACTACACATATCAAGGTTGTTTATTACAGAAACACATGCAACATCACCTAAAGACCTTTCAATTGAAATCTGTTTATTTGTATGCCTTGGTAACTTTTCATAGACTGTCCTTTTTCATATACAGTATATCAATCAGATATGTCAGTTTTGAAATACAGAGCATGTTTGGCCCATTATGTTATGTTTTATGGACAGAGGGTTAACTGCAGCTATGTGACCCCTAGAAATAGAGGCTGTGTGAGCTGAGTGTATTGCCTGTCAATCCAGCACACAGACAAAAGGGCCATCAAAGGCCAGAGGAGAATAATAGTGCCATTGAGGACTCCTGGTGGATCCCTTTTACAATCGAATATTGGTTTTACTTCTCAAGCATGTCTCAAAACACTGTATTGTGAAGCTATTGCTATTGTGTAGCATTAGTGTATGCTATACAAGTTGTTTTCACCATCATTTATTTATTTATTTAAGTAATGTTTGTTATCTTCTTTTCTCTGTCGCTCACAAAAAAAACCCTAAAAAATCCAACCAGTGATCCTGAGGGACAAAATCTAGTCCCACCCTACACCTTTTCTTGTTTGAGAACTGCTAAGTAAATAAATTTCACTTAAATGCTGGCTTAATTGAACCACTTCAAATCATATGAGCCATAATCACTAAAAAAATGTTCCTAGCGTATGTTTACTTTTATGAAGGTTTTTACACAAAGTTTTATTCAAGAGACCCCATCTCTCTAAATCATTACTGAAAAACCACATGAGAAATATATGGAACATGTGTGAAACATGTGGTTTTGAAACATTTTACTGTGTGATTTTACTGGGTTTTGAAACTCTTATGATCACATTTCCATTCGTGTTTACATGGGTTTCCAAAACCACGTTTTTTCAAATTCCATGTTTTGTTTTCTGTAAGGGAATGTTTCCTCCTTTTTTAAGAGCTCTGTGCTGATTGATCAGCTGAGCTGGTTATGCTTGGTCTTACTGCTTACAGCATGTATTGGAAACTAACTGCCCATTAAGCGTCCACAGCACTACTACATATGAATAACATAATAATTTGGCATCAATTTCACCAATGAATTTGAGACAATACCACTGACTCTAAAAAATCCCCCCCCTCCCCCACATTTCCATTGAGGTCTGCACTACTTGCAGCCCATTTCTGTATTTGCATCCATCATGAGAATTTGCATGAGCATATGTTAAATTGATTAAAATGTTTTTTCAATCGTTAGTGCTTTTCTATTTGCATGTGTTTTCTTAACTTGCCGGACATTTGAGCTCTCTCTAAAAAAAAAGCCATATCTTATCGACAAGTCAACATAAACCTGGCCTCAACTACAACTATAGTGTTTAGTATATTGTAGTGTGTATTACTCACTACATAAAAACTAATATCCAAAAATAAGGACAATTTAAAATACATTTAAGACATGCATTTTATAGGTTTAAATGAATGCAAACAAGTGCAAGTGATACTGTGTTTCCACATCTTGATCATTTTTTATATATATATTCCAGTATGTTCAGATCTGTTTTATTTAAAGGGGACCTATTATGCCCCTTTTTACAATATTTAAAATAAGTCTTTGATGTCCCTTGAGTGTGTATGTGAAGTTTTAGCCAAAAATACCACAAAAATATTTTTTATAAGTCTTTGAAAGTGCCCCTTTTAGGCTTTGATCCAAATTGTGCCGTTTTGGTCGCTTTAAATTTATATGAGATTGTGCCATTCGTATGAGATTCACAACTCTAATGGCGGACGACTGCTTCTCACTGAGGCCGGTTTATGTTAATGAGGGAGAGATCATCACTAATGGCCGGGCTTTCCCCCTTTGATGACATGTACAAAGGGACTTTAGTTTGCAGTTTTTATCAAGTGTGATTATAATAATATAATTATAAAATTTTTACCATTAGAGACTGGCTATGATCACACACTGTTTCCACACAGCTGTGTTTAAACCCCCTTTTGCATAATAGGTCCCCTGTAAAACATTTGTACACTTTCTAACATTTTAAAGTTCAAGAAATGAAAAGGGTCACGTGTCACAAAAATCAGCCATTAAATCCTCTAATCTATTTAACACATATTCACTTTAACTAATGAGACAGCACTGTTGATTAGCATGCTATTTCTGCAATTAGTAACTTCAGAAGTGGCTGGTGTATTTAGACCCGTGAGACATCAGTAATGACTTCATCAGTTTTCTCACTGATGACCTTGTCTCTGATCTCAGTGTTTGGCCCATTGATTACCTCGCCTGTGACCTCATCTGTTCAACTCATTGTCAGGTAATTGAGTCTTCACCTTATCATTCCAATTTTACACTAGATAGATGCTTTTATCTAGTGCAGATAGTAAACAGAGTGTACCATTTACCTTTACATTTTTTCATTTGACAGCATTTTACAGTGCATTCGGCATATATAGTTTATCAGTACACCCAGCATTTCCTGGGAATCATTGCCTTGACATTTATTTACTTTCAGATGCTTTTATCAACAGTGCCGGATATTTTCAAGCTATGTATTTTCTCAGCAGGTGTTTTCTGTTGGTCTTGCTATTACCATGTGTGAACCCGGGAGCTACAGGAACAGTCTAAAGCAATTTATTAAAATCTGGTACACATACATGAAACAATTTAATGTGTGTATATTTTTAGAATAAAAGAATACTCATATTTTATTGCAAGATTTATTTTACACACACAAATATAGTGTAAACGCATTTTAAAATTATCTGACTGCAATTTAACCAATATATGCAATATACATTTCATTCATTCATTCATTCATTCATTCATTCATTCATTCATTCATTCATTCATTCATTCATTCATTCATTCATTCCTTCATTCATTTATTTAAAAATCATATAGGTTTTCCTGAAAGTCTTAATGCAATATTTGATTAGTTCTATTGTGTTTATTAGCTTGTGGTATATTTATTTTAAATAATGGTCCATTAGTTCATGTTAGTGTATTTGCTAATATAAATATTACCAATCATTTATAAGCATTTATGAGCAGTATTAAAAAACAAAGTTGTGCTTGCTAACATTATTTAATGTACTGTGAGCTATCGTAAACTAATAATAAACAACTTTCTTTTCATTAACAAAGGTGAATAAATACTGTAAAAAAAAGTATTGTTCATTGTTTGGTTATTTTAGTAAATACACTGAAAAAAATGATTTCTGCAAAATTGTTGCAAAAAAAATGATTTGGTCTGAGTTTAAACAAATTAAATTGAGTAATGTTCAACTTAATTTTTTGTTTAAATTCAGTTTACAGTTTTACACTTTACAGCCACTTACCTTTAAATTAAACATTTAATTTTAAAAAATTGTAAATCCAATAAATCATCTATCGTCTACATTAACTAATGGACCATTATTTTAAAGTGTTACCTTTGTTTATTTGTTTATTTTTTTGTATTAGTGACAGATTACTTGACAGGCTAATTTTTAAATTGTTTTTAATTAATCAAAAACTATAATTAAATATGTAATTAAACAATCATGTGATTATATGAAGATTGCTGAAGTTGTTAATATTTTTAAAAGCCAATTAAAAATAATGGCTTTCAATTACACTGTGTTGCATGGCTGAAATTGCTCAATTCATCCCCTGAAATTTTGAAGAAAGAAAACAACAAACAACATAATAATACTAATAAAAAAATCTATTTAATAGGGACATTATCAGATTTTATTGTGAAAACTTTAGATTATCACTTAAAATATATATTACAAAATATCAATGCTATGTACAATTAGTAGGAGTTAACACAGGACAACAGGCAAGTCATTAAAATGGGAAATGACACAGTGTTTCACCATGTGTGGCTGTCTGAGTTCAGATTGTTTTTCTTTAGCATTGCAGTATCAGATGAGGCAATTCCAGTAAGAATGCCTGATTTAACTGATCAGCTGGGTTGTACACTTTCCTAAATCCGCCGAGGAAATGGCACAGAAGAGGATGATGGCAACACTGCAGTCCATAATGACCAAGTGTGCACATCCTCTCTCTATAATGAGCCTTATAATAATGTTAGAACACCTTTAGTCACCAGCTTATTCTACCATGAGGCTGTAAGATGCACCACTGGTGATTCTTCATGCCTACTGCTATCAGACAATTCAACAGCGTCTCCTCCTCTCCCTGCAGTGCTTGGCCACACATTGCATTTGACAGAAAGCCCCATGAGGACTGATAACATGGCACGACATTGACAGCAGCTCTTGTTCCATTACCAGCTAATGCATTCACATTTTGCATTAAATTGTAATGGAAATGCATTTGTTTGTCAATTTTTTATGCATGTTGTCTTGTATGCATATTTTGGCATCTGTCGTTTTGTTCTGTTATATATCCATCCTAGTGGATAACGACAAACCAAATAGGGTTGATTCTTTTTTTTTTTTACATCATTTTATTTGTAGTTTCTCCTGTGGTCGGAAGAGGTCGCTGTTTCCCAAATACTGCTATTGATTTATTTATACTTGATTGTTTTATACTAATTTTTACTTGGTATTTTGTATGTTCTTTTAGGGATAATAAAAAATGCTCTATTTACAAAGATTACGTTGTAATTTAAGCTAAATGTATGTATTTTTTAATATTTTATAAAAATGTATTTAATGTTTATCATTTAAATATAGTTAGATATAATAATAGAAAATGAATAATACTGAGTAATAAATTAGAGATTATTATACTGATACTAACTGAAGACAAAAGAAAATTAAATAACTTAAGCTTAAAAATATATAACTTAAAATTAAATAATATAATATTCAGTTTAAATATTCAAAGCTAAAGGCAGATCAGTGTCTGAAAATTAAGCACCACAATTTGATGAATAAAATACAATAATAAAATACAATAAAAAATTAAATTAGTAAAATTAGTAAAAATGAATATTTAATATATTTAATTAAAAATAAGATTAAAATAAATAACAATAATAATTATTAAAAATAATAAATTCTCTTTTTATTAATCAATAAACACATTTGTATATTAAAAATAATAATTAAATTAAAATAACTTTTAATATATAAAAGAAGTGGGTGACATGGTGGCTCATTCAAAGACATGCGCAATAGGTGAATTGAATAAAGTAAATTGGACGTAGTGTATGTATGTGCATGTAAGAGTGTATGTATGTGCATGTAAGAGTGTATGGGTGTTTCCCAGTACTGGGTCGCAGCTGGAAGGGCATCCGCTGTGTAAAACATTTGCTGGATAAGTTGGCAGTTCATTCTGCTGTGGCGACCCCTAATGAATAAGGGGACTAAGCTGAAGGAAAATTAAATTAAATGAATACAAAAGGAGTATTAAATAACATACAGGTAAGTTCAGGCTTGGACATGTATTATTATTATTATTATTATTATTATTACTATTATTATTATTATTATTATTATTATTATTATTATTATTTTATAATTATTTTTTAATGTACTCAAATTGCATACCACTTGTGAGACAATGACCAGTTAGGTAGTTAAAGTTTCCAGAATATATAAGTCTTTATACAATAATTATATAGATGCCTTTAGGTTATTGGTCCCTCATACAAGAATAGTCCTATATGGAAGTCTGTGACATAAAAGACAGCAAACCCACAGATTATACAATATAGCTGAAGAGTAGAGAAAAGTATTTAATGTAAATGACTCAATTTGAGGTCAAGCTTGATATCTTGCATCTGACATGCAACATACAAAGATGAATTGACTTTTCGTAAATTGTTAACCGCATCAAAGTAAGTGATATGCAGCAAGCAAAACAATGCAACTGACTATAAATGAGATGTAACCTTTTGTCATCGACATGCATTTAAATAGTTTAAGCACCTGCCTGCTTTTATTGCTCAAAATATTGCTGGTAGAAGTATGTTTCTGTTTACAGCTGTGTACAAATAATATTCAGCATTTCCATTTCTAAAAGGAAGCAACGGCATAGAATATTAACATTGTGACTTAAACTTGGATATGCCTGGCAGAAAGATATTATTTAAATCTGTTCTATTTGATCTGAAGCACACCTCACATACAGTAGCTGTTAAATTGACTACACACTCAATATCTAACAAGGTTTATAGATGCGCCTGCCAAAAATGATAAGAGAATAGCACCCGGTCTCAGTGCATCATAAAACCCTCACACCTGCTGTGATAACAGATTTTGTGATAACAGATTTTCCACTTCTAAAATTTGTGTTTTTGTTTGCCACATTTAGCTGGTGTGGGTTTTCTAGTGTCATAGAACAAATTTCAGTCCTGGAAACCACACTATACTTTATACCATAATTGGTTGACCTTTGAGAAAGTAAATGTTTGTGGGCCTAAGCCCTTCTAAAGTTAAAAAAATATATATTATTTATACTTTATTAATGGGCCTTGAAGGTAAGACTCGACTTGAATGTAAAGTAGCTCAGTCCTACATCAGGTGATTATTTAGAATATGTTACTAATAGTTACTAATAGTATATATGTATTTAGAAGTTAGCCTTTTAAGGGACATGTTTCCCAAAAATCACTCTCATGCAGGCAAGTCAATGGTTATCAGCAGTTTGAGAATCAAAAAAGAAGAAAAACACACACAGGAAAAACTAAATTGATACAGATGACTCCTGAAGATACAGTGAAGTGTTATAAAATAAAATAATAAATCTTTGCGCAAAAATATTGATAATATTACACTGTGAAAAAATCTTGCTGCCTTAAATTTTTAATTAAATCAGATGAACTTTTCTAGTCATCTCAACTTACATCAATCAAACTGACTGAATATATTAAGTTAAACTTTGTGTAACTTAATAAATGTAGTTAAACACTGATTAACCTATTAAAATAAGTTAAAGCAACATAAAAATATTTGTTGTCTTGACTTTTTGTCAGTACATTTTTACAGGGTACTGGTCATATTCGTAACAAGCGTTGTGCCATATAAGTCACCTCACGTTTACAATTTAGGGTACAACAATACATTTGTTAAACAATTATCAGGATATTAACCATTTTCACAATTATCACGGTTTTCAATCCATCTTTTCACCTTATTAATGATTTATTTCTAAATTGTTACTTCATACCTTTAAATAATGTATATTTGTCAGTATCCATTAATTCAAGTAACTAAAGAAAGTGTTGCACCGTGATGAATCTAATAATCAATATATGTGCACACACCTAAATATTATCTTTAATCCACAGTGTTAGCAAATGGTCATGTTAAATAATGAAAGTTTAGAATCTGTAAAAAGTCAGTCTTCCTGATTGAGATCTTTCTTTAGAAGGTTATCTTACTTTTTGGGGGGGTTGCAGGATCCAGGAATAATGCAAATGTTGAAACAGGATTTTTTTATTTTTATGTACGGCAATATAACGATATTTGCATATGTGTACATGTCAATATTCAATTACAATATGTTCTATAAATAAACATAACATTTAAAGTTTGTATATGTATACCCAAACCTGCCACTGCTTCTCAAATGCAAATATAGTATTGAATACAGCCATTTAGTTGGATTTTGTGGTTGTTGACTATTTGATAGGGTCAGTGTTGACATTATCTATTTTCATGTGTTTCATTAAAGAATTTTGGACTGGTTGCTTTCCAAACCAAACTGTCATGAATGTGCTTATAAGACCGTTTGATGCTTTATAAGACTTACTATATAAACGTATATAGCATCTGTATAAAAAAAACCTACAGTCTATACTGTATGTTTTGTTTGTTTGTTTGTTTGTTTGTTTGTTTGTTTGTTTGTTTGTTT
>CAIGQW010015581.1:10389481-10403336 GCA_903798125.1 Danio choprae | reverse complement strand
TTTGTTTGTTTGTTTGTTTGTTTGTTTGTTTGTTTGTTTGTTTGTTTGTTTTATTCAAAATTCAAAGATTTTCATTCTCACACACTAAGACCACAGTTTCCGCACAAACATGTCTTTAGTGTTTTATTGAAAAAATAAAGCCACCTACATCTTTTATGTATGACAGAATTAACAGCAGATTTTCAATCCTAAGAAGAACTTTTCCTTAAAGGTGCCATAGAATTCATTGATAGAATGTGGTAAATTGTTCTCTGTTATCTACATATGAGGCATGTGGCTTAGTAAGTCAAAAATTCTCCAGAAATGCCCATTTACAACCCTAGGATATGCCCCTATATGAAAAGCTCTGTTTTTACTTTATTTGGAAGGGTCATGAAAGTTAACAATGAGCTCAGCTTTAATTACACATAGCTCAAATTTACTGAGTAGCTTACAGCCTAACAGAAAAGAGTTCTGCTGTCCGGTGTGAACACAGGAGCTGTGATATATTCGGAAATACCAGTGTGCAAAATAATACTTTAATAAACAAACAGAAATATTTTAACTAATTTAGTATATAACTTAAATTGGGGAGTTCCAGTTGTATTTCCATGTGAGCCTGGTACAGCACGGCATGATTACAAACGTTTCTCAGAGAACAATATAGATGACCATGCTAAGCCGTGCTGGTAGTATATATGTGTGCGTGTTACCTGACTATCAGTTTCTCCACAGAAGGCTAGTAAACAGACATGCTTTATATCTTTTTTTATGTTATTTAACAAACTAAATATCAGATAAATATGACTCCCAAAACCAGAAATATCTGATCATCCATATCGCTGTTTACATTACTCTTGCGTTACCAAGACTGACACATTTGTATTACTCCCCAAAGAGCTCCGTTATCAGCAGCACCAGTGTGGAAAATGAAACTGTATCCGAGGTGACTGGCCCAGATCAGCACTGAATGGAAAGCAAAGAGATCGCCGATAGTGGAAATGCGGTTGACCAGCTCCTGAATTAAGTGTTGAAATATAGCCTAAATTATAATTATATCTGTCAAAAAGGACCTGATATAGATGTATATACAGATGTATTTTGTAGATTTATCATATATGACAACACAAACAGGAACACAAACAGAAATTGCTTCAGTAGTCAAGAAATGGATCAAATAACTACTTACTGCTTGTGGTGGAGGATTTACTTATTAAGAAAGAAATAATAGTGTTCGAGGCGTATGGTATGATGTACTGAACTCTTATTATTCAACTATGCCAGCAGTTTTTTTTTATTCTATTACATCTTTAAAATTCACATCTACCAGATAAGTTAAAGTAAAATGTGCAATCTGCACGCCTTGTTTCATAAATGGATCGTAATAACATGGCAAATGTTAATAAATGTAGCTTGCAATGTATTGTGCGAGTTTTGATTTTCCCTTTGTGGTTGATTGTTACACTGGCAGCCATTTTGTCGTCTGACACTGTAATTTCCTCCATTATGCTCAGAAAGATTCTGCACCGTTATCACAAAATTCTGCTCTCAGGGATTTCATTTAAATTGTACACCGTGAGTTTAAAGGGTAATTCATTTTAGCTGCTGCTAAATTAGAGATGAAGGAGAACATTTCAAAACATGCACATCATAATTTATTTTTGCAAATGCAAAAAAAAAAGCCTGCTAAATATAAAGGCATGGTAATTGCTACTTTGCTTTTTAATTGAGATATTAATTCTGCTCTCTGAGTTAAATATGTTTGCATAAAAAGAAGAAATATGACTTTAAAGCTATCAGGGATTTTATTTTTTTATAATAAAGACATTCCAATTGACATACAAAAAGCAAGGATGTCTAAGCAGACTGTATAAGAATTATTGAATGACACTTTGGCGTATGGTGGGGGGAGGGTGAAAAAAGATATAATGGTCCTTGTGTTCCTGCGTTTGATATCCTCTTGAAAGTCTTTCACTTGCAGAAGAATTAAAGAGATTCAGAGACCAAAGATGCCTGGAAGAAAGACACTTAGAAATGGTTTTGCATTTGAACATTTAACAAGGACTAAAAGAAACAAAGAGAGAGTGTTTACACAGTATTGCTTAGTTTCAAATTGAAGATTTTATGGCCATGCTGCTCAAAAAAAGTATATATTTTAGTCTTTATATAAAGTACAAATTTGTGAATATCTTTAATTCGTGAAGAGGAACAATACATTTGATTTCTTTCCAAATACTGTTATGTTTTTGTTTGTGTTTGTTTGTTTGTCTGTCTGTCTGTCTTTCTCTGTCTGTCTGTCTGTCTGTCTGTCTGTCTGTCTGTCTGTCTGTCTGTCTGTCTGTCTCTGTCTGTCTGTTTGTTTGTTTGTTTGTTTGTTTGTTTTAGACATTAACAGCAGTTAACTGCAATATAGTGAGGTTTATACTTACAAGTAGAAAAAAAAATATTTTTAAGGATGGCTCTCCTAAATAGTATGACCTCTGATTTCATGAAAACAACTTTTGTAGAAACTGTTTTCACTCAAATAGCTAGTAAACAGCTAATCAATTTTACACACACACACACACACACACACACACACACACACACACACACACACACACACACACACATACACACAAAGTAGCATACTGAATTTTTTCTTACTCCAATAATGCTTCACAATAACATGTCTTTTTTAAAGTTTATTTACCCCCTTATAAAGTATTCCATTATGAGACCTAGATGTCTGTTCTGACACTTTTTGATGTTGAAAATTTGATGTTGCAGTTTAACCAAGTTAATTTTGTTGTCATTTTTAGTCATTTGAAATGAAACATTGTGTGGCTTGGTCATGTAAATAATTTTATAAAATCCAAATGATGCGCTGCAAGTACAGATTCAGGTAATTCACAGATTATGTTATAGAGCGTAGTGTTATCTTTAAAAATCCAAAACAAATATTTTTTACATTACAGTATTGTCAGAATCGCTAACTGTTTTCAATTTAGTGCTGCAGGTAAGGGAGAAAAGAAAGGGGGTTTACCTTTTAAGAAACCCATTACCCGTTTGTCCACTGTGGCAAGGTAATGGAGTGAGTGCATTATAGCAATTGCTCACATACCCAAGCACCAGATGTCAGGAACCCCCTCAAGCACAGCCTATCAGCCCCCCAGACAAAGTGCCTTAAAAACTTCCTCCGACAGCCCAGACCCAACTGGATATATTTATATGTTTTATTAATAAGTATAGATGTGAGTGTTATGTGAGTTTATATTGAATTCCAAATGTGCCATTTCCCCGCAAGGTGGTCGGGAGGTATATGTTTCAGCCTGTCTACTGCCCATTGAATTAGAAACCTCTCGGCGCACTGTGGTTTTGCCCTGATGCTCATGGACCACCAGGACTATGCACAGGCACACTTCCTGTTTCTATCCTGGATCCTTCTTCGTTCTCATCAGGGAGATTGGGATGGGATAGAGGGGTAATAGGGTGTGAAGAGAGGGGAAATGCGCCACATCTCACTGCCTCTCCATAAAGGCAAGCCTGGATTTCTCTATCTGCCTCCAGACGCCTGTCAGATTATGGTCTGTTTTCCATGTCTTCAGCTAAGCATCGGAGAATTGAGGTTGGGAATCTAATTAAAAGGGTTTGTCACACCCCTCTGTTCATAAGCATAGAGTGCTGGCGGGAGTTGGAGATCCGTCATCTGTATCATGGGCAGGGTAATGGTTTTAGAGTTGTTAAGGAGGAAAACTAATCATTTTCGTTTTGTGCTCTTTGTACATTTTCAATATGAAATGTTTAGCATTTTAATCAACACTGTCAAGCAAACAATGCTATGGGTTTTTTTTTCTTCTTCTGGTTAATGGTAATGTGTGAAAGCACAATGTTTCATCGAGATACAAGCATCTAAGGTGGTCCGAGATACTTACAACAATGTTTCTTGTACTATTCGTAAAGATAAACATGACAAATGAAAAAGAAGCGGTAAGAAAAAAAAAACGCTTCTCTGCAACATTCCAAAGCCTTATCTGTCAGTGAGTGATAAATGTGATACCTAGAGGCAATGCTAGGCTAGCGCCTTTTGTACCCATACAAGATTAATCACTTTGAAATTGAAAGGGAGTTTTACTGGTATCATCTCATGTTGGCTGATTGGTGCTCAGATTGTTTTTCATCACGTAAATATAGATATAACAAATGCATAACTATATGTTTGTGTAAATTGCTATTGCTTAAACGATGGGAAAGATACTACAAGGTTAAACTGCAGTCAGATATTGGTACAAAAAGATGATGTTTGCTACATTGGAAAAAAATGGGTTGAGTTCAACCTAAGTTTAGGTAAAATATGGACAAACCTAAATATTTTTTAATTTGTTCATAAATGTCAATTCATTTAATGCACAGGTTGTTTCAGTCAATTCAGTAGTTCATGTTAATTAGACAACTGAATGAACTTTCATTACAATGAATACAGCATGCCAAAATTTTCTCATGAAGGATGCATGTGCAATAAAAAGCTGAGTGGTTTTTAAAGCAGCTGATGAAAATATCACATAAATACCCTTATAAAAAATGAATGCTACAAACAGCTGTTTCCATCACCCTGTGTCAACGCACAATTTGAAGAATCGCATGAGGAACAAGTGATAGAAATTACAAATTTTGAATAAAAATCCCTTAATTCTCTAAAAAGGTTTTTAAACTCGCTTGAGTTGGATTTGAACTGAAAAAGTGAATGCCAATAATGGGAGATTGAAAAAACACATTTGCTGAATAAACTCTGATGTATTGAACATTACAACATTAGTGACTCCATTATGCTTGCGCTGTTTATAGTTGGTTACTAAGTTACCTACACTCTAAAAAATGCTGGGTTGTCATAACCCAATGCTGGGTCAAATATGGACAAACCAAACCATTGGATTAAAAGTGTCCTTTAAATTTAATTGATAAAATAAATCCAATGTTGGGTTTGCTTATTTTTGACCCAACATTGGGTTACATAACCCAGAATATTTTACAATATACAGTCAGCTGCTCTAACAACTTGATGGAAATGCATTTTTTATTTTTTTTTGCAAAAAATGCATTTCCATCAAGTTGTTAGAGCAGCTGACTGTATATTGTAAAATACTAACTCTAACGTTATTTTTAATGTCCGAAAACATCATTCCTTGCTTATTATCTATTTGCCAAAGTTACATTATGCAACTATAACCAGCTTTTAATCTACAGCTCCTGTCGCCCTCTAACAAAACCAGTGGGCAAAGACACTCTAGTTTTAATGCATATCAAAAAGCCACTAAGGCGAGAGAAACAGATAACATGACAAATGTGTGTTGGGATGGAATGAATCCTAAACAGGCAGCGATAAGGAAAACCTTCCCCCCAGGGCTTTCATATCCCACAGTTATTTTCTCCCCATCTCTTTAACATGACACAGTATTTTGAGGGTATGCGAATCATGGAAGCTTCTTGACAGAGACAGGCTCTGCAGGGAATACTGTATGTGCCATGCTGTTATTGCTGTTGGTTTCTTTATTATCCATTTGAGTGATGGACAACTGCTACAACCTCCAGTTGGGAAACAATGAGACACACATGGACTGTATATCCATGCACATATTTGGCTGAACATTCTTTCCTTCGTATTTTACAGTCAGCATTGTTGTAAGTCTGAAGCAATGTTATCAAACACATATCAGCTCTTGGGTCAGGAAAATGAAATGGCAGGTGTCAAAAGCATTTGTGGGTTATTTTGGGATGATTGATTTATCATGACTCAATCAACCATCAACTCTGCCCCTCCTCTCCTGTGTCTGTGTGCAGATTAAAAAAGATGGAGAAAAAATTGTGAGGTGTGGATAGAAGCAAAGGGTCAGATATGATGGGAGTTCGTGCAGAGTAATGGAGATGTATTATTTTGGTCGATATGGAGAATTGCTTTTTATCCCAGCTGATTGAATTCTAGGCAGGGAGATATTGATCAATTGTGCTATCTCTTTCTTTTCCTCTCATATTACACTTTCCCATCATTTTTCTCTCTCTATTCTTTTGAAAAGAGACACTATGGATTTCTTGATATATTTAATTAAAACAATACTGACCTCGCAACATTTTGGAGAAAAATACTTTTATTTACTTTAGTCCAATTAGAGAAACTCAAGTTTGATCCCTGCATCGAACTGAAGGTCGATATGACTGTTCATTTAGTTGCTATTTTCTGTATTTATTTACAGACTGTTCCCCCTTAGGCTCTTGTTAAATTGATATTTTAAGGAATTAACTTTTGGCTTCTAACCCATAAAGGTTTGACAAAAAACGTATATATTAAAAAACTATAAACTATATATATTAAAAAAGGTTTTCTATATGCCAAGATTTTTACAGTCATGCCAGAGTAGAACCGTTTCTGGTTCCCCAAAGAATCTTTAAGTAAACAGTGAACCTATTATTTCATAGTGTGAAGAACTTCTCTAAACAACCTGTTCCACTTCAAAAATGGATAATAAAATGAAGGATTAGAAATGTACAAATACCACCTGTATGTGTCATTCATTAGTTAGTCCTACTGTTGTTATTTAGTCTTCAAATATGTGATGTATTATTGATTCATTTTACTTCGTCCCTTTATTCATCAGGGGTCGCCACAGCGGAATGAACCGCCAACTTATCCAGCATATGTTTTACACAGCAGATGCCCTTCCAGCTGCAACCCAGTACTAGGAAACATCCATACACACTCATCCACACACATACACTATGGCCAATTTAGTTTATTCAATTCACTTATAGCGCATGTCTTTGGACTAAACCAGAGCACCCGGAGGAAACCCACACGAACACGGGGAGAACATGCAAATTCCACACAAAAATGCCAACTGACCCAGCCGGGGCTCGAACCAGCGACATTCTTGCTGTGAGGCCACATTGCTAACCACTGAGCCACCGTGTCGTCGGTTTATTATTTAATTATAAAGAAAACACTTGCTTGAATATTTTGACTAAATATGAAGTATTACGGAAATATGAGCTCCAGGTTGACAGCATCAGTTTAAGGTTCATAAACCCTCCGAGAACAGCCTTATCTCAGACACCTCTTCTGGAATATACTGCTGACTTTGATGCATGTCTTTATAATGGTTAAACATGACATATCATTTGTTTTGGGTATATCTAATAGTCAATCTTTAGTCTTGTTAATCTATTATCTATTACAGAGCTAACAGTTGTGTCTCAAGGCAAAACAAATTTGATGTAATGTTAATGCCTTATCTATTGCTGCTTTTGAACTTTCGGCCTGATTTTTGATCTGCTGCTGTAAATTAAATATTAATGTTGTATAATATTTTCTATAATAATTATGTTAACTATAAGTCAGTTGTATTGTAAAACAGTATGCCAGTATTATCACACATTTGATGGCTCTAAGACTCATTATTATCAATAGCAACAATTGTTATATTGA
Organism: Danio choprae; assembly: GCA_903798125.1. NCBI lineage: Eukaryota > Metazoa > Chordata > Actinopteri > Cypriniformes > Danionidae > Danio > Danio choprae. The sequence goes on along the minus strand of CAIGQW010015581.1, from coordinate 10,395,901 downwards.
AAGCGACCAAAATTACTTTAGTTTTACTTTCAACAAGAAGCAACCAATGTTGTCCAGGGGAAAATATATTTACTACAAAATGGATTGTGGGCCTCACAGTGGCCCAGTGGGTAGCACGTTCGCCTCACAGCAAGAAGGTCGCTGGTTCGAGCCTCGGCTGGGTCAGTTGGCGTTTCTGTGTGGAGTTTGCATGTTCTCCCTGTGTTGGCGTGGGTTTCCTCCGGGTGCTCCGGTTTCCCCCACAAGTCCAAAGACATGTGGTACAGGTGAATTGGGTAAGCTAAATTGTCCGTAGTGTATGAGTGTGAATGGGTGTGTATGGATGTTTCCCAGAGATTGCAGCTGGAAGGGCATCCGCTGCGTAAAACATATGCTGGATAAGTTGGCGGTTCATTCCGCTGTGGCGACCCCAGATTAATAAAGGGACTAAGCCGAAATGAAAATGAATGAATGAATGAATAATTCTCTCTCTCTCTCTCTCTCTCTCTCTCTCTCTCTCTCTCTCTCTCTCTCTCTCTCTCTCTCTCTCTCTCTCTCTCTCTCTCTCTCTCTCTCTCTCTCTCTCTCTCTCTCTCTCTTTCTCTCTCTCTTTCTCTCAATAATATTTAATACTCTATTCTACTTATTAGGTCTACACTAGGCTAACTTCAATAGAAAAGCTCAACATTCCCTCAGTACACCTTTTAAAGCGATGCTTTTGAATTAATAAAAGGGGCTTTTACTCAGCTAACTGTCAACTCGATATTTAATACATTAGTTCATGTTCTCTAATATGTCCTGTTTTTGTGGCTTTGTGTCTATGGTAGAATCACAACCATGTTAATATGCATCCAAATTGCACAGCTACGTTTGCGATATGCTCATTTATACTGCAGAACTTTTAATGCCAGTAAATTACCTTCATTTTTTTAAAGACTGTACTTTTATCTTCTCAAATCTAACAAGAAACAAATTCATCCGAGGTCTTACTAATCCATGAGTCCTCTCAATGTTGACAAAAGGGAAGAATTCATTGCACGTTTCTGTGTGTGTTTCACTGCAGTGGAGGATTAGTGCTTAGTAAGTGCGGCCTTTATTTAATAAGATTCATCTTTTAGGACATGTAGGACACAATAATGGACAGTAAACTATCCTTTTCACTTATTTCTCCATTACATTTCTTCACCCATCACCGCTTCTCATATTATATCATAAAAATGACAAAAAAAGATGAGTGAGGAACACTGTGAATTGTAGCGCTCCAAATACACTAAGACTATAGAGCAATAAACAGATACATTAATTAATTTCTGTATCATCATAACAGTATGTTCTGACTAAGTTTTTTTAGTTTTTTTTTCAAATGTTGTAAATGTGCTATTGTTTATTCCCTCACACGTTTCACACTGGTGTAGTGGGAAATATGAACAGACAGACTAAAGAAAGGGAATAATGGAGCTGGTGGTGGATTGAATGAGTTTGCCAATTGAGTTGGATGTGTTTCAATAGGAAATGCCAGCACCAACTGGGACTGAGGCAACACCACATAAGCTGAGGGAAGACAGAGAGGAGAGACAAATGAGAATGTGACGGGAGATGTGAAATGGAGCCAAAGGATAAGGTGATATAAAGTGACAGGATGCACATTAATGATGTCAAACAACTAAAAACGAGGATAATTGAGGAACAACTAGAAAACAACCATTAGAGAGATTTCCAAATGAAGAGAAATTAAAACCAAATATGGACATTTTTTTCATTATTTGCTCATTCTTATATTATTTGAAACCTGTAAATGTTTAACCAAATGCGAAACAATTTTTAAAACATGATCCAAGATCAGGTGTCCATTCTTGACTCTGGTTCATGAGTTCACTGACATTATCGACTCTTACTTGAAAACCACTGAAAATTTGAAACAGTTGATATGCTGTCTGAATCACTGCTTTAAAGACAAATATTCGGAAAGGTTTTGCTTCAGGCTAAACAATTTTTTTTTTGTTTATGTAACTCCAAAAATAAGTTTTAATTTAAATGCTCTGTCAATGCAGTCCAGTCACGTTTATGTTTAAGTGTAGACCTTCATGCTTGCACTTTTCTAAAAATATTATACATAATAATATATACATTTTGTGTTTGTTGTATTGTAAGAATTGTGAAATATCCACTTTGAAAAATATATATTTTTTAAATGTTTTTTAATTAAGATTCACTTTTCTGTAAGATTAACACCTTTTCCATGCTATTACAATGCGTGGTTGTAAAAACTGGACTTCAAATGCCATCAAATCACCCTAAAAAATCAAGACAAAGTGCTAAAAAATGGCGCTGCACAGTTAAACTAAGCTATTATGAATTTCCTGATTGAAGTCAAATTTAAACATTAATGGGTTTTTTTAAGTGTAAATTTGTGGTATAACATTTTGATCTGGGAGATTCATTTCGCTGTGGCGACCCCTGATAAATAAGTGACTAAGCAGAAGAAAAAATAATGAATAGACCAATATTTTGATCTGAGCACAATCAGATATCCGGTTTCCGTTCAGCATTTTTTAATGCAATTTCCTAAAATGCACATATAAATATTTGAATAAAAAGAGCTATTGTGTTGTGGGCTCTTTAAAAAATAAATCTTAAAAAAAAATTATCTTAAAAAGATCAATATGGATTGTGTTTAGCATAATCTGGATTTAGCATCTGGACTCAAGCCGTCTCATTTGTAAATTTGTATTTATAATTTTTAAAAAATGCAGACCTTTCCTCATGATTGCCACAATGTTTCAAAGAGGCTGAATAAATAAATAAGAAATGATGCTGGTCGAAGCGTCTTGCTTTTTGCTTATTACCAGAAAAATGCATGAAAATGTCAGTATGGATGGAGAATTTTTTTTTTTTTAGATGAAAACAATTTTCAAATGTATCCAGACTAGTTTAGATGTAGCCTCAGTACTTTGCGGTCATTATTAAAAAACCTGTACATCAGACTCATTAATGCTCCCATCTCAGAAGAGATCGCACTGCCCTTTCTCTGCCTCCAACAAGTATGTTTTCCAGTATTTCTAAGATGTGACTTTTATTCTTCTTCCTCCCTCTCTCCTTCTTTGAGGAGTACATCCTGTCAGTTTCATGTGTGCTTCTACATCCTCCTCCAGGGCAATCTCTGGAGAGAGAGCGAGCGTGTGCGGAGTCTCTGAGTGGCAGAGATAAGCCGGCATCAATGCTACAGGTTTAACCACAGCCAGACACCAACCAAAGAGAGACATCCGCGGGGCAAACAAACCATTCGCCCAAACATGTTTGACAAGGAGACACCTGCTCTCCGGTTTCGTTCCTCACACTTTGAAGTGCAAATGACATTGACAGACAAACAGGCATGTTCAAGGTTTGCTTTATTTATTTATTTGGACTCACTCGGATACGGGCTGCGAAGAGAGGCCTGATGTTCTGAGGTGATAAGGTTGAGTTGTAGATTTTGCTTTTTTGAGCTACTGCTTTAGTTAGATAAGGCGATTGGCATGGTTGTAGAGCAATATGAAAAGCATGTTTAAAAGGTGTCCTGAAGGTTGGCAGCCTCGTTGGTCCTCCTGACAGATGCTTTTATCCTGTTGAACATGGACATACTTATGCAATGCTTAGCATAAGTATGAAACGACGGCAGGAATACGAATGTGAGTTCTTGATAAAGAACAGGCGGTGGACGATTGCCTTAAAACTAACAATATTCCAACATGTTGCACCAGAATTTTGTCAATAACTTGCAGGAGTAAGGATGAAATATGTATAATAATGACACCAATTGTATTGAAAAGTATATATGTATTCTTTTTCATTAGAATTAATATAAGGCAAAATGATTATCCCTCCTATCAAATATTTGTTCTTTTACAAATATTTGCTAGATGATTTTTAAAAGCGCAAGGACAAATCCTATGCATTTTTTCTTCTGTAGAAGGTCGTATTTATTTTGATTTGCTTGGAATAAAAGTTTTATATGTTTCCCAGAGATGGGTTGCAGCTGGAAGGGCATCCGCTGCGTAAAACATATGCTGGATAAGTTGGTGGTTCATTCCGCTGTGGCGACCCCAGATTAATAAAGGGACTAAGTCGAAATGAAAATGAATGAATGAATAAAAGTTTTATATTTTTTTAAAACAATTTTTAAGGTCAATATTATTAGCCCTTTTAAGAAATATTGTTTTCTGATTGGCTACAGAACAAACCACTGTTGTCCAATGACTTGCCTGTAACCAAAGGTAAGCCTTTAAACTGCACTTTGAGCTGAATACTAGTATCTTGAAAATAACTAATAAATATTATGTACTGTAATTATGGCAAAGACAATATCAATTAGTTATTACATATTTTTAAGTGACTTTTCCCCATACACTTCCAAAATATTAAAAATCAAACTCAGTAAAAGTAAGTCAGTAAAAGAGGCTATATGCATGTGTATGACTCACTGCTTCAAAAAGGTTACTTCGCCTAGTTTCAAATCTACACTTCAGGGTGGGTTTTTCCTTTAAGTAATTAAATAATTAAGCTCAAGCTGCTGTGGCGAGAGATAAGGGCTGGAGGGAAAGTTTTAGCATATTAATTAGCAGTGATTTAGTATCTGCTCCTGCTCCAATAAAGACCTGAAATCAATCGCCCCTCACCGAGGACATACTCTCTCCTCGGATCTTTATTCAGTTGCAAATGCACTTTTGCCCAACCTTAATGTTTTTCTGCTATGCAGAGCAGCTTAATTAATGATTCCTGAAACAATTGCCTAAGTATTTAATTACTCATAAAAACATATGTAAATTATTCTAATGCATGCTCCTGCTCCTTTGTGGCTATTTCTAATTAGAGCTTGGGAATAAAACCAAAGATGGTGACTGTTTTGGACTCGTGATGTGAATGGAGCATTCATTTCTGACTCAAGCCTGATTTTCTAAGAGCACTCAGGTTGAAGTAGGAAACTCCAACTGTTCCTTGCTTTGCGCCATTTTTGGGCCTTTATACACATACGACTCACAAAGCATTATGAGTCTGATTAGCTCAGCTCACACTGCGAAAGCACTCTGCAGCAAGTCCCTTTTTCCCAGGTAAAATGTTCCAGGGAGGACTCAGCGAGGAGTTTAGCACAATTTATGGCTAAATTTTTGTTAACCCTGAATGCCTTCCAATTACGCCCAATCAGCCATTTCACAGTGTGAGAGTGAGCTCTGCACATCCCAAGGTAATCAATCAGAAAAACACCTCACTTAGCTCTGGGCTCATGTCGTCTCTTTTGTAAATTTGTGTTTATCATTTTCTGTATCGTTCCTCCCAACCCCTTTGTTCCTCCCAACCATATCATTCCTCCCAACCCATCTCTACGCCCCACAATGTCTCTTAATTTGAATTTTTCATGCTGTTTTCTCTGTGTCATTTTTTTTCTTTCTCTCTTTCTCAATCAGAGCTGTCATCTCCCTTTGTCTCCAAACACACTGATGTGACCAGTATGTTTCCTCAAACTCATTACACAGACTGTGTGTATGTGATATGAGAATGCAGTCGCTCTTTTTGGATGGTCTAGTAGCTGAGATGCTGGTAGATGGGCCATTTGGGGAGGGCGATGAGAGCTAACTGGTGTTCATAAGAAGTGGCTGTCAGATGGCATGTTGATGAATGAGAGTCTACAAGAGGTGGCTGAGCATGCCGGGTTTCAGGGAGTTGATAGAGAATATTTGACGCTTACTGAGATGAAGTGCAGTTGTTTCAAAGCGAATGTTGATTGGTAATGGGTTGGGTGGTCTTATATAACTCAAAACAGAGTTTGAGGAAAGAGAGAGGCCTGCCAGACTTTGAAAAAGGAGCGATAACTAATCAGGCGCAACTTCACAAAAAAATATAGTCTATGGCAATGGTAAACTCTACTGGAGAAGGTAAATCGATCAGCACTTGTTGATGTGTGAATTATATGTAAACCAAATCAATATGTTTTGGCACAAACACATTTATCAGAATTTACAGGATTACAAATGTAGAAACGTTCAATGCACTTTCCACTTTAGAAACTTTTTAATTATAAAACAATAGGAAATTACAACAATTGAACAGAAAAGAAAAAACTAAATGCTTACCTTAATCAAATGTAGATCCACTTAAATTAACCTAATTGTACAATAAACTTTTACAGATGAGGATCCAAAACCAGCTTAACTTTATATTTTGATCAAAACAAAAACAAACAGACCAAAAAACATGCAGGACTGTAAGAAAAAGTTCAACTTCAAATAGTGTAACTGTGATCTAAACAAAAACCAGGTAGATGTAATCAATGACACAAGTAACTAAAACAAATAAACCATGTTTAAAAACCTTGACAACCAAGGAATCAGGAGGAAAACAAAAGAAAGACGGCTATTTTTCCATTACAGATTTGTGGATATAGTTTTTATTATATTTTTCTTTTAT
>CAIGQW010015581.1:10354148-10379481 GCA_903798125.1 Danio choprae | reverse complement strand
GATAGATAGATAGATAGATAGATAGATAGATAGATAGATAGATAGATCAGACAGACAGACAGACAGACAGACAGACAGACAGACAGACAGACAGACAGACAGACAGACACTTCACTCTATAAGAGAATATGGAAATGGCCAGTTTTTTGTCTTCTTCTTAAATGGATAGTTGACCCAAAAAATGAACATTTCCTCACCATTCTCACACTCAAGTTGTTCTTAACATTTATTAAATTATTTTTTGTTGAACACAAATGTTAGAAACCAGCATTGAAATCCATAGTAGGAACAAAATATATGGCTACTGTGTCAATGCCTACTGCTTTTCAACATTTTTCGGTATATATTTTGTGAAGAAACTCAAGTGAGTAAATGATGACAGAAATTTTCTAAAAAATATTTTGACACATAGGCAGAAGATGACATCTTTTAAATTAAATTTGTTCTACAAACCAAAACTTGATCGATGGGAAGGTATTAGAACTTTCTAAAAGTGCAGAAAAGTTTCCGAGTGACCCTGAACATGATGCAACTGTTGTATGTACTGTGTGTGTGTGTGTAGCCATGTTCTTCACCAGAAATACAGGAAATAAAAATAAAAAAATACTTAGTTATAGTCACACACACAAGCACAAATACAGTTTAAAGGCGTTCATAATGCTTTATTCTGACTCTTTCATAATGCTTTATATTAGCCTCACAAACAGACAACCTGTCGTCAGTCACAAGAGTGCACAACACTGAAGCCTATCCCAAGAAATAAAGCAAAATCATATCATTCATTAAATACAGTCATATTATAGCACCAACATGAATGGTCCGTGTCGAAGTCCCTCTTTTCCCATTAAAACACTTGTGAGCTAACAAATTTAAACAACCTTGCATGGGACGTTCATGAAGAGCAGCATTCATAAATGTACACTTACAGTTTCCATTATATTTAAAAAAAACATGACGAGTTATGACGTGGTGTGGAGGCAAACGCAAACCTGAAACGCACATAAAAACATACAGAGCTGAAGTAATAAACAGATTATGCCTCAAAACACGGAAATTCCTGACAAACACTGGTCACATCCAGCCAGCCAGGGTCAGCAGAATATCTGCGTGAGGTCATAAACAGTCCAAATATTATTAAAGACTTATGAAAGTGTCAAGGCTTCCTACTTGAAGTAGAATTTAGTTAAGTGCAGCCATAGAAAGAAGTGCTCAGAAACATCGAAAAAGCTTTTTAAAAGCTCAGTGCTGCTATTACTCAAAGGGCAAACAAAACAAGATATTATTCTCACAGTTTCTGAATCCAAAAAAACTCAATTTTTAACCCTATATTGGGTGAAGAACCATATATGTGATCCTGGACCACAAAACCAGTCATAAGGGTACATTTTTGGAGACTGAGTATTATACATCATATAAATAGGCTTTCAATTGATATACTGTATGGTTTGTTTTTATAGGATAATATTTTGCAGAGATGCAACTACTTTAAAGTATGGATTCTAAAAAAACAAATGTCTTCAAAGTTGTCCAAATTTAGTTCTTAGCAATGCATATTACTAATAAAAAAGTTTTTTAAATCTTCATGGAAGATCATCTATACTTTTTGCCATAAAATATAACCATTTTGACTCATACAATGTATTTTTGGATGGTTTTATAGTACAGGGTCACAAATGGTAACATACTTTTTTCATAAAGTCATAAATGTTCAAAAGTCTTGTAATAACTCCATAACACGCTAAGGTTTTTCCAATGAGTGCCTTATAAAGGGTTAAAGCTAATACATCTTACACGGATAATTATTCTATAATTCCAGGACATTTGTGTTTAAAACATTGCATGACTAAAGCACAAACTCCCTTGTTTATATCTTTTTCCAGCCAATCAGAAGGGAAAGAATACTCTGTTTTTGTTTTTTTCGAATCAGTAGATTCACGTTTAAAGAACCCTGACCTCTAAATGTGGCACCAGATTTAAAAGCTCACTGATTAATTCCCTTTATTACTTTCTGGTGCCAACATTTTTTATGATTCTCCACTTGCGCATTTTTCATTGAGAAAGCTATTACCCAGGACAATTGGTGCTACACGGAGAGAGAGAAAACAAACAAAAAAAAACAGACCACTCAAACAGCCTCCCTGATGCGAAAGTATAGACAATGAATCTGTACAGATGCTCAAGTTAGCATTGCAGTGGCTTGAACAGGCAGATTGTACAACAATGAAGTCTAGCACAGCAAATACATGTTAAAGCTGAGGTCTAGCTGATTGCATGTTAAAGCTGGATGTGTGGGATTGTGTTACTTTATTCGTCACTACATGAATTGTCATATTTACACATGATTGCGGATACAGAAAAGTCATACACTTGGGTGTAATTCACTTTAGGACATCAGGATAGACTAGTTACCCCAAAAAAAAATCAGTCTGGTCATCAGGTTGGTTTACTCACCTTTGTGTCGTTTCAACCCTGTGTGACTTTTTTTGTGTGTGTATGGAATGAGAACTCATTTACACAGGCCATACAGGTTTGAAACAACAATGTGAATAAATGATGACAGAATGTTTTTATTTTTGGATAAACAAGGCCTTTAAGTTGACCCGACAAACGTAATACAGTAATGTAATTTATGAAATAATAATAAAATTAAATTAAAATAACATTTATTGACTCCTGAAATGCACCAGGAGACTAATATTACTCTCATTTTTTTTATTATTTCATGGCATGTGAGTAAGCTGTAAAAAACCCAGCTTGTGTTTATGTACACACTGTTATTGTGTATAAAAGAAAATCCATATCTAATCCACAAAGACCAAAATGCTAGTTTGACAAAATCAGGGCAATTTACATAACATAAAGATGATTTGAAACATGTCAATACAATAAAGTTCAATCATTTTATATGTGTAAACGCATTAAGTATAATGAACTAACAATGAATACAATTGTTTACAGCATTTATTAATCTAAGGGTAATTTATAAATATACCATTGTGCCATATTTAAATATTGGAAATGTTTGAATTTTGAATTATGGGTCCACAACATGTTTCTGAAAGTCTCTTATGCTCACCAAGGCCGTGTTTATTTGATCAAACATAAATTCAAATAGTAATATTGTAAAATATGATTACAATTTTAATTGCAAATAAGTATAATTTTAAAAAGCTATTTATCCAGTCTTTAATGGCCCTGTATCCCTTTTCCTTGATGAATAAAACTGAATTCTTTTTAAATAATTGTTAAATCTATTTTCTTCTGTTACTTATACTAATTAAATGTGCCCTATCTCAATAAATGATCTTTCAAAGAAAAACGTTCTGACCCCAAACCTTTGAACAGTAGTATATATTAAAAATGATCCTTAACCTTCATAAATATACAGTACATTGCTGGTTCATGATACCCAATGTATTAAATGAACGGAACCCTATTGTAAAGTGCTACATACTTTGTAAGTAATTCACAAGCTGACGTTTGTAGCGTCAAAGCAGCTTTCAATACAGAAAAGTGTGAAAAACAAAATGTTTTGGGAGTAATGAGACCTTTCGATGTATTTGGTCCACAGAGTAAGAAACATAAAGTACCGGTATAGTTGTATTTGTTGACTTGCTGGTTGAGGAACAGCACCTGGTGTGCATTACTGATGTTTGTAATGCTGTGTTGTAAAACAGTAGCAGTAGCAGTAATGTATTGTGTTTAGTTCTGATTCCGAGAGGCTTTCCAAAGAAAACGTGACTGGTCCACTGAACAACAAAGGTGGATCTGTGCCTGTTATTTGCTGGTTGCAAAAGTGTAATGGTTCATAGTTGTACCCTGCCAAGATTGTGTGCGTATCCATAAAAAAAAAAAAACAATGCTTAATGCTGTATGTAACTGATCTCCTCGGTTGTTGAAAGAACTATCTGAAAATAAAAAGCTGAATGATTCCTGCTTGCAGTGACTCCTTTTCACCAGCAGGTGGCTGAAGTTCACAGGGTTTTAGACAGAGTCCATTCCTCTGTAAAAAATGAGACCTAAAACATGTTACAACTCCGTCCGTTTGACGCATGATTTACACATTCATCTCGCTTGAGGACTCCAAAAATCCCAGAAAGCAGCAGAGATGACTTGAGTAAATGTTCAGAAAACAAGCAATCGATCAAATGTTTGTACAGTTAAAAATTAGAAAAAGAAAATGTTCTGGACGGTGAAATGTCCCAATATACTGGCAAAAAAAATCTGGTGCTTGTCCTCGACTGACCAGAGAATGTGAGATGAAAACATCCTGTACTACAACAAACGCAAGTGAGAGTAAATACTGAGAGTCAGTCCATCTGTAGGGTCAGGGACGGTCAGAACTTGTTTTGTTTGAGCTTGTCGATGTGGTAGCAGAGCTTGAGAGCAGGGCCCAGTTTGAGTCCCAGGTACTTCATGATCATGTCACTCTTCAAGAGGAGAAGAGCATCGCCATCAATCTCCTGAAGAGGCAAAGCACAATGTACACAACAGAATGCTTACTGTACACGTCACCACACTAATGCTTTACAGAGCAAATATTTGAGTCGTTTTGAGCCTGAAATCAACACAGAATTAAAAAAAATAAAATAAATCACCAGTTGGCCAGTAACAATCTATGAAAAAGTGATTGTCAAATTAGAAACACTGTCCTGGAAATGAATTAATAGGTAATCTGATGCGTAGTACTAGATCTTAAGATTTATCGGCTCATAATAACATAAAAGTGTTTTAAGAGTGGCTAGTAAATGCAGTGAATTTCAGACACTAAATTTGCAGTTGAAAATGCACCATGGGCCAAATATCTTACAAAGTTTGTAATGAAATTGTTTTTTAAATTTGTTATCAACTAAAGACAATAATTTCTTTAAAAAAAAGAAAAAAAAAAAGTTTCTCTGCAGTATTTCACCAAAATAAAATCTCTACGGCTACACTAACCTTAAATATTAGTTTTGGAATTTGCTGCTATAAACAAACAAATACTAATAATAATATTAAAATATTAATAATAATGCCATAATTTTTATTATGTTTGCATATTAATTGCAGTTCAATAAAACAAAGGTTGTTTATGCATCAATTTCATTGCATTTTAAGCTTTTAATAAATTTAAATACATTTGTTCTGTCCATTTATAAAATAATACACATAAAGTTTCATGGCTGATAAACAATATTTAGAGCAGGTAAATTTTCAGATGTGACAAAATATTAGTTTGACTTTGATTAGAAATACAGCTACATAAAAATCAGACCTTAAAAAATTGCAATATAAATACTGTTGCGATATTTGTGAGCAGTGTTGAAGCAGAGTCTAATAGCATACACACTGCATTAAACAGTAATGGTACAAACAGTAATTACATTATGCTTTAGCTCCAGTTTACTCACATACTAAAACTTAAGCTGCATATGTGAGTAATAATAATAATAATAATAATAATAATAATTATTATTATTATTATTATAATAATAATGATCTCAGGCGTCACAGTGGCGCAGTGGCTAGCACGATCGCCTCACAGCAAGAAGGTCGCTGGTTCGAGCCTCGGCTGGGTCAGTTGGCATTTCTGTGTGGAGTTTGCATTGTCCGTAGTGTATGTGTGTAAATGGTTCATTCCGCTGTGGCGACCCCAGATTAATAAAGGGACTAAGCCGAAAAGAAAATGAATGAATGAATAATGATCTCCCTCTCTGTGTGTTCACTAATGGCAAAAGTGAATTACATAATTCCAGTGCTTTCCAATTACAATTCAAAAAAAAAAAAAAAAACATACAACCTCAATAATCAGAGCACCTAGTGAGATGGACATACTTTCATATTTAATTAAATCTCAGATTTTTGCACTTTAATAATGCATTAGGCCTCATCACGATTCTGATTTAAACTCTTCTAATTATGCAGACTTCGTTAGCAAAGTACATTCTATTCCAGTAGATGATGTAAAATTATAATTTGGTGTAATGCTTGAAACACACAGCTGATAATAGCCAGGGTTTTTGTAACTCAAAACTAAGCTTGCATAGAGATTGGATATCCAGCAACATGTTCAACATATGGTGTTTGTTTTTCAGCTGTAAATAAAGGTGGCGGTGAAACTCACATGTTTTCTGAAGAGCTCAACGTGAGGGCCCAGCGCTTGAGGATCTGCATCCTTGATAAACCACACCACTTCATCTACGCTCCACCTGGATGGATCCTTACTGGGTGGAGGCTTCACCTCTCCTGCCTCTAGGGATGGACTGTAGGCTAGACATAGAGAAACCAAGGCTTAATTTCTCAGTTGAAGATGGAAAGATCATATATGCAACACAAAAGGTACAAAACCAGTGCACACAAATGACCATAAAATTTAGGACAACTTCAAGCTGATAAGGAAAAAAAAATAAACACTTGGAAGTAAATCAGTAAATGGATTGCAGACTTTCTTCATATTTCAGATTTTCTAAAGTGAAACTGCAAAACTGAATCTAGCAAGGTGGGAAGTGTGATATACTAGGACAATTGTGCACTTTACATTATTTGCATTATAAGAGTTGTTTTGGAATATAAATCGCAGACATTTCAGATCATAAAAGACATGCTTTATTTTCCAGAATAAGGAATTAAAATAAGAAATCTTCTAAATTTGTATTTGTTTTAAATATATTTAGTGGTGTATTCCACATACTTCCCTCTGTCTCATTGACTCAGATGTATGCTGTCGATTATGTTACAGAAGAACCCATTCCTTATACTTATAATCCACTAGAGATCTTACTTAATATTTACCTTTTTTGCCCTTTCAAATTTACTGACACCTCTATTATGAACATCAACAGGATTACTTGGGATATTTTAGAGGGCTATTTTTCTTTTTATATATTTATATAGTATTATATATATTTATATAGCGCTTCACTTTTTCCAAAAAAATTTTATGTTACAGCCTTATTCCAAAATGGATTAAATTCATTTATTTCCTCAAAATTCTACACACAATACCCCATAATGACAATGTGAAAAAAGATTTCAAAATTGTTTTGAAATTGTTGCAAATTTATTAAAAATAAAAAACCTGAAAAATCACATGTACATAAGTATTCACAGCCTTTGCCGTGAAGGTCTAAATTGAGCTCAGGTACATTCTGTTTCCACTGATCATTCTTGAGATGTTTCAGCAGCTTAATTGGAGTTCACCTGTGGTAAATTCAGTTGATTGGACATGATTTGAAAAGGCATACACCTGTGTATATAAGGTCCCAGCGTTGACAGTGCATGTCAAAGCACAAACCAAGCATGAAGACAAAAGAATTGTCTGTAGACCTCCGAGACAGAATATAAACCCTAACCCTATATATAAATAGGGTTTTGTATACACTTTGTCAAAATCAAGAGGTCAAAAGTGTGTCCATATAGAGTTCCACTTGACAAAGTGGAGCACAGTTCAAAATGGTGGCAAAGATTCCCTCGAAGTGAAGTCCTTGAAGTTGAAATCACCCTTCACTGTAAAAAATTCAGGGTTCCAGATAGTTCCTTCATGTTGCCCCAACACAAACTCCCTAAGTTAACTTAATCGTTTTTACAAATTTAAGTGGATTGAACATAAAACAATTAAGTTGTCCCAAAAAACCATGTAAGAATTGTGTTAGTTCAACTCATATTAAATAAGTCATTTAAACAAGACGCAAAAGTAATTTTTTGAACGCAAGTCATCCTAAGACCTCATTGGAAGTTTTCTAAGGTCCCAAACCCCTGGATAATATTGACAGGTATTGTATATCTCTATACAACTGGCACTGTATAAATACAGTGAGTATTTCTAGTCATTGGAAACTTTGAATAAGTGTAAGTACCCTCTTTCTTACCACTTCTGTTTCCTTCTGGGAATGTGCTGGGACTGGCTGCCTGTCTGCAGATGCCTCCAGAATAAGCAGAGGCAGAGCGAAAGCCGTATGCAGGTTTACTGGCTGAGTAAGGTGAGGACATTGCACCAAAGTCACTGGGGTCAACCGAATAGCGTTTGGGGTCCATTGAATCACCATGGTAATCATCCACCATTGAGTCTGATGTACAGAAAGAAACACAATTTAGGGGAAAAAGGCATATAAATGCTACATTTGGCTCACTATAGCTGTAACTATGTAACTTTCTTGAGACAATCCTGCATGGATTTGTCTAAAATAAATGATGCACATAATGATATACATAAAAGGGCTGTTGATTTTATTGAATTGATTATTCATCTAAAAATTTATGGTAACGTTTTTTTTTACACATTTAAACCTGCATTATTAGCGCAGTTTATTTCTTCCTAAATATCAAGTCCAAAATATGATAGTGAATTTGTACAACAGTTCAATAAGTTAATATTGTATTATATTTTTAAATACAATCTTGTCTGTTTTTGTGCATTTTGCCAAATTAAAATATTTATTCTATTTCATATATTTCTGATTGAATCAACATTTTAAACAAATTGAGGGATTCACCAATGATTCAATGGGTCACTCATAAAAGGAGCCATTAATTTCATTCCTGGATGAATCAGACATGTGTGATTAATCGCCACAACATTAATTAATCAGACTGAACATTTGAATTGCCCAGCAACCCTATCGTATACAGACTGAATGCAAATAAAGCATGTATTTGTGTTTTATTGTTCACTCAAATGCAAGCTTAGAGAATGACTAGTCTGGTTCTGAAGAGTGAATCTTAAGAGCCTTTCTCACAAATTCTTCACTGAATAAATTAATTAAATGCTTCATCAGGTCCTCAAAATGTCTGTGGACTTCTTGAAGCTTAAAGGGACAGTTCACTAAAAAACTAAAATTAAAATTTTCTCACCCCCAAAGTCATAATTTACTCTAACCAGTATACATTTCTTTCTTCTACTGAAAAAAAAAATATATATATATATATATTTTTTAAGAATATGATAAGAAAGTAGGTGAGGACCAGAAACTGTTTGGTTACCATGCTTTAGAATATGGTTTAGAATGGTTTTTACCATTCTTTAGAATATGTTCTTTTGTTTTCATTAGGACAAAGAGGTTTATGCAAATTTGGATCAACCTGAGGGAAAGTAAATGAAGACACAATTGTAAAAATGTAATTAAATTCAATTTAATATAGGTAAAATAAAAAAATACAAAGAAATGTTAATCAACTACTTTAATAATTATATTACGAACTAGTTTTTACATTTTTATAGTTGGATTAATTACGTGGAGTTGCTTGTCTGATATACATATACAATGTTAACATGTAATGTAGACTCTATCTAAAGTGGGTTTCCTCTCTTAACCATGTTACCCATTGACATAGGTTTAAGACATCACAGAACCTTTGCCTGTGCAGCTGAGCAGCATAATATCGTGTCATACTGAAGTTAACGTTCTAATCTCTAGAGATCCCAAACCACATTCAGGAGAAGAGAGAGAGAACAAGAGAGAGAGAGAGGGCCAACAGAACTAAAACACTCAAAGCACCGGCCACTCACAGAGGCACTCAACCTTTCACTGCCACTTCAACAGCTCAGCTTGCACTAAAGGCCTCCTCTGCATTTTCAGAAGGGCAAATTAGATGACAATAGAAAACAGTGGAAATCTAATCAAACAGCCAAATCACTAAATATTCAAACCAAAACAAGATGAAAACAATAACATGCTAACATACACTACCAGTCAAGTTTTCGAACAGTATATATAATCATTCTAAAAAGCAGGTTTGTTTAAAAAACCTTATATTATTATTATTTTGTTGAAAAGAGGTCTTTTGTGACATTATAAATGTTTTTATCATCACTCTCTAACTAATTTAAAGCATCCTTGCTAAATATAAGTATTAATTTCGATCATTTCTTTAACAGAAAAAAACTAAATGATACTTACCCCCAGCTTTTGAATAGTATATTGTATAATGTTACAATCATCTTTTTAATCAGCAAAGAATCCAACTGATTCTCAACTGGTAATAAATATTAACAATAATAATAATGGGCGACACGGTGGCTCAGTGGTTAGCACTGTCAACTCACAGCAAGAAGGTCACTGGTTCAAGTTCCGGCTGGGTCAGTTGGCATTTCTGTGTGGAGTTTGCATGTTCTCCACGTGTTCGCGTGGGTTTCCTTCAGGTGCTCCGGTTTCCCCCACAGTCCAAAGACATGCGGTATAGGGAAATTGAATAAACCAAATTGGCCATAGTGTATGTGCGTGAATGAGTGTGTATGGATGTTTCCCAGTACTGGGTTGCAGCTGGAATGGCATCCGCTGTGTAAAGCATATGCTGGATAAATTGGCGGTTCATTCTGCTGTGGCAACCCCTGATGAATAAAGGAACTAAGCCGAAGGAAAATGAATGAATGAATAATAATAACAGTAAAAGTAGCAATAATAATACAATTTTCAAATCAGCGTATTAGAATTATTTCTGAAGGATCATGTGACTGGAGTAACAATGCAAAAAATTCATCTATAAATCAAAGAAATAAATGTTGTAAAATATATTCAAATAGAAAACGGTTATTGTAAATATTAAAAATTATTTCAAAATGTTACTGTTTTTCCTGTACTTAGGATCAAATAAATGCAGAGATTTGTGAGCAGAAGAAACATTAAACATTACAAATTTACTTATCTGAATCTCTTCACTGGTAGTGTATACAGTTGAATTTCTACTGTGCAAATTATAAAATATTGAAAACTAGTATTGGACACTAACTGTGGAAAAGCAGGATGTGCACTCACTTGACTTGGACTGTCCGTCTGAGTGCTTCTCCATGTGGAATGAGGAAGAGGATGAGGGGGATGATGAAGGACCGATGGGCTGGTCACTGAACAGGTTCTCACATAACAGGCTTCGGCACAACTTCTTGAGAAAACGCAGTACGTAGCCCACACTGTTGACCACCGGCAAACTCAACAGATGCTGTTTACCATCAAAAGTGGCTGATGAAGAGAAACAAGGAGCATTTAAATCCAACTTAAAACAGCTTTACAGTAAAACTCTTCTACATGTTTGTATAAATTTTCAATAGCAGATGCAGATATATGCTAATATATGCATAAATGCTAATATATGCATAGGTCCCATTTTGATTTCGGCATTAATTTACAAAATAGATATTTATATACACGGAAAGCATATTAAATGTAACTAATGCCTGTTTTAATGTTTCAAAACGTTTGTCAAAATAAAATCTCAAAATATTGATTAAATATGATTCTATCGTCATTCAGTCTAACAGATATATTTATGTAAATGAAATAACATACAAATACACCTTAACAGTATATACAGTGCACAGCATATATGAGTACACCCCCCACAAATCTCTCATTTAAATTCATTTAAAAAATCATTTAAATTTTCTATAGGATGCTTTACAATATTATATTTGTGCAAATACATTAGTTTAGTCAGTACTGAAGCCAAATCTAGAGCTAATCTAACAAAATAACTTACAATAATGGTTCAAAAATTTGTAGCCCAAATTTATGTTTGGGAAAAATATGAAATAAATTTTCAAAACAAGCTAAAATCAAGAGAAGCAAAAAAATATATAAACTTTTGTTGAAATGTTGTAGTTTGTAATTTTCTTTTTTTTTTTTTTGCAATATTTTGCATGGATTTAAATGTATTACCTTTCCATTTCTAAACTTGTTCTGTGACTAAAATATTATTTTAATAAATAAATCTGTTTAATAAATCTGTTTTGTTCAAATGCACCAATATATATTACCTACATTCATTTAGAAAGGGATCAAAATATTCATTTTTAAAATGGGTGTACTCATATGCTGAGCACTGTATATATATATATATAATATTCATTCATTTATTCATTTTCTTTTCAGCTTAGTCCCTTTATTAATTTGGGGTCGCCACAGCGAAATGAACCACTAACTTATCCAGCATATGTTTTACGCAGCGGATGCCCTTCCAGCTGCAACCCATCACTGGGAAACATCCATACACACTCATTCACACACATACATTACGGACACGTTCGCCTCACAGCAAGAAGTCGCTGGTTCGAGCCTCGGCTGGGTCAGTTGGCGTTTCTGTGTGGAGTTTGCATGTTCTCCCTGTGTTGGCGTGGGTTTCCTCCGGGTGCTCCGGTTTCCCCCACAAGTCCAAAGACATGCAGTACAGGTGAATTGGGTAGACTAAATTGTCCGTAGTGTATGAGTGTGAATGGGTGTGTATGGATGTTTCCCAGAGATGGGTTGCAGCTGGAAGGGCATCCGCTGCGTAAAACATATGCTGGATAAGTTGGCGGTTCATTCCGCTGTGGCGACCCCAGATTAATAAAGGGACTAAGCCGAAACGAAAATGAATGAATGAATATATATATATATATATATATATATAAAACCTACGTTTTTATAAATGATTTAAATTTGATTAATTGGTGCTCAAGGAAGAAAAAACAATTGCATTACTGTCAATGTTAAAAACTAAAAACACCTGTACTGCTAAGTTCAGTAGTTATTCAGTAGAAAAGTAAAAAAAATTCTAATTCAATTACTTGAAATAAACCTTTTATAACCTTACAGATGTTTTACTGTCACTTTAAACCAAGTAAAAACATCCTTGCAGCATAAGCATAATATAAAGGTTGTACATATAAAGAACATCTACAATGAACATTAGAATGCTAATCCTAACCCTAACATACACATTTGTGTTGTCATGCAAATGAACCTGAGATCTTTTCTCCCCCGTAACCCTCGGTGAGCAGCGTGAAGACGGCCTTCTGCTGAAATGCACTGTCAATGCAGCCCTGAACCGCCTGCTGCAGCACCACTGAGGGCCTGGCAGGACCCAGATGATCCGGCAGCTGCAGCACCTTCTGCCTGTCCAGGTTAGGACCCGTGTTCACTTGCTTATTCACGTAGATACACACTGTAGTGAGATGGGGGGAAAGCCAAAACAGAGAGATTTTGACACCAAAATTCACAATTAGCAATAACTTGTGCAAGCCTGTTTTTACAATGGAATATGCATGATAAGAAGCTGCTGTATTTGCATATATTTCTTATCAGTTCATGTTAAGGCCATTGTCTAATTAGCTTAGAGAAAGAAAAAAGCTAAGTTCAAAACCTCAGTTAATTGCATCACTATGGAGGGCAATTCATTTGTTTTGTTCTGCTCTTGCATTTAATTTTTTTTCTTTTAGTATTAATTAAAAATTTGCTCTTTTGGTTAGGTAGTGTGTTCAGCTTAAGTGTGTAAGTTTATATGTTTTGCCTAAAGTCTTTATGAAATCAAAATGTAAACTATTTACTTTGTTAGCACGCATTGCTATTCTTGAGGAGAATGATTGATCTGTAAAAGTTAATTCACAGGGGTCCAGGGGGGCAGCATAGTTCACAGAGCGGAGTGTGGAAGCTGATATGCCTTCACGTCAATATAAAATGTTCCACAAATAATTCTGTGTAAAATATATTAAATCAAATAAATTAAATCAAATGAACAATTATTAAAAATGTAATTGACAGTATAGTCTACCAGAGTTATTGGATATTTTGTGAACTGTTTTTCTGCCTGTGAAACTACATTTTGTTAGAGATTGGGGGTAGAGATCTCTTGGGGTTTAATACAAATATAGATTTTTTTGATTTTTTGGGCAGCATGAAGATGAGTAAAAGACAGAAGTTTGTGACCTTTGGGGCCAGCTACTTTTAAATAACTAATTTATAGATGATGCAATTGTGCACACAAATTGTGCACACAAATAAAAAAGGTTTATACATTTTGCCTAAATGTATTATACATTTAGTCATCATAAAATCAGATTGTAAACTAATTACTTTGTTAGCACACATTGCTATTCTTGAGAAGAACGATTCATCTGTAAAAATCCATGATTTATAGATGATGCAATTGTGCAACATACATATTGGCACACAAAGCACGTCTTCCTTATTGACAGTCAAATTGGCTTGTGAATTCACCTTTAATTCCACCGACTCAAATATTTGTCAAGGAATCTTCAAATATTTGAGGCCAGGCCACATTTATCGATCATTTCCAGAAGTCAGGAATAGAGAACTGCATTTTATATAGAAAAAATGCTCCAATTTAATTTCCATGTCAAAGAAAATTTGAGTTTGTTTCTTCTGTTGAACACAAAAGAACATAGCATTAAAAATGCTGGTAGCTGGCGCCCATTGACTTGCATGTTTTTTTCCCTACTATAGAAGTCAATGGGTGCCAGCAACTAGCATTTTTCATAATATCTCCTTTTGTTTCTTTTTTAAAACCACATGAGAGAGAGTAACAAATTATTTAAATAGTTCCACAGCAATAATTTATCCAAATTACACTTGTAATTAGAAATACAATTACAGGATATTGTTTGTATTTTGGGGCAGCACAATGGCGCAGTGGGTAGTACAATCGCCTCACAGCAAGAAGGTCGCTGGTTCGAGCCCTGGCTGGGTCAGTTGGCATTTCTGAGTGGAGTTTGTATGTTCTCCCCGTGTTTGCATGGGTTTCCTCCGGGTGCTCCGGTTTCCCCCACAAGTCCAAAGACATGCAGTATAGGTGAATTGGGTAAGCTAAATTGTCCGTAGTGAATGGGTGTGTATGGATGTTTCCCAGTGATGAGTTGCAGCTGGAAGGGCATCCGCTGTGTAAAAACATATGCTGGATAAGTTGGCGGTTCATTTCGCTGTGGCGACCCCAGATTAATAAAGGGACTAAGCCGAAAAAAAATGAATGAATGAATAAATTTTTGTATTTTCTTATCATTACATTTTACAACTTAAAAACAGGGAATGTTACAAATATATCCACCCTGCTCTCTTCTTAATGTATTTAAAGTAAATCACGTACTATAAATCACACCTTAAAATCATCTGCTGTTTTATGATCCAGCTAGCGTCAATAAACGTTTGACTACCCCAAATAAAACCAGCCCCTCTCAATATGAGAAATTACTCTACAAGCATTCATTCACCCCAAGAGACTTAAAAACAAGGAAAAATACAAGCCTCAGTGATTCAACTGAACAAAAAAAAAAGAAAACAAAAGAAGAAAATAATTGTTCCATTAGAATAGAACAGAAATATGAAAAATGCCTGAAAGAGAGAGAGAGCAGTGAGTGTAGGAATCCACCAATCACTCGCCCCCCTCCCAATTCCTCCCACACAATCTGTCCCCACTGACTTCCCTCGCCCGTCTGCAGCAGGCGGACGCTTTAATCTGACAGATTGCCATGCTGAGGGATTTCCTCCATCGTCTGTCATCTAGAAGCGCCATGACCACGAGTCAGACACGCACACACACGCACACACACACACACACACACACACACACACACACACACACACACACACACAGTCTTCATGCCGCCCGTGGCTTTGAGTAATTGAGACAGAAGTCGTCTGTGCTCCTGTTTGAGAATGTGTAACAGGATAAAGTCAATGAACATCGAGTGTAGGAGTCCGAATATTACGCACAAGCCTTAAAATAGATAACTGATTACGGACATGCCAGACATGTAGGCTCACAGATGGTGAAAATGCTGCACGCTCACGAAAGCAATCATTTAGGCACAAATAAACACAGACTTCACAATGAAATTAAAACTGATCATTCTTATTATCACTGAATTTCGCTATATGTATTAGCTGCATAATTAATTGATCTCGAATCAAACACCCAAGTTCTCCTTCTTCCTAAAGCACAATGATTCACCTATGCCTATTAAAACTATGATATGTATAATCACAGGAGACATTTGTCCTGTTTAGTTATGAATAGCAGTTTAACAATACGTTTAAATCATGAATCAAGTCCCATCCTACATCTTGTTCGAGGAGCCATTTCGCTCTAATATGTCACAAAAGAGAAGAAAAGACATCAACTTCACAGCTTCTTTCTCATGTTGACTTTGACAATGACCTGAGGTCATCAAGGTTATGACCTCCACCAGCAGCCACTCCCTCTGCGACCCCCACAAAAGACATTACCCACATTAGCTTTTCCTCTTTCTTTTTTCTTTATAGAATTAAACAAAATGCATCTGTCACATTTATGATTGTGTTCAAAATCAGGATTTTTTTATGTATTAGAGGGACCAAACAAAAGTGTTACTTTTCCAGCACACAGAGAATTAAATGCTAAAAAACCCTGGTGGGCAGACAAAAGCCTCTTGTACTGCAACGGCTCCCTGCAGCAAAGGGATTAAGCTTTGAGACCTGAGGACTGAGCTCAGGCACACCGTCACAGCATCTCATGTTTAAAGTAGTTCAGCACAGTCTGAGAACCAGACTGAGATGCAGGCTCAAGCTAATTCCAAAAGCACTCACACTAGCTATGTTTCTGTCCAAAGATTTTTTTTCTGTGCGCAAAACTGGAATATTGAGAACAAAGCACTGTTTCTATGCAATAAGTCAAAGAAAACAAAAATCATCACTGCCTAATAAACTGACAGCAAATATTAAAAAGAAAAATGGAATTTGCTGTGGAAGGAGAATCCACTGTGGGCCTTTTTTATTATATATTATATATAGTAAAGCTAAAATGCAATGAACACGGGGTGGCTTTTGGATGCACTAGACTGCTCTTTGGGAGCGCAGCAGTTCTGGGAGGTAATAATAGTGAACCACTTTTATGACAGACGTTGGCTAAGGGATTTCAGAATGACCAAAACAACATTTCAGATGTTCTACAATGTGTCGGTCTGCTGGTTTGTCCATTAATGCCATCCTATCATGCCCATTTTTTTATGACAATCTGTAAAAAAAATACTTTTTTGATGCACATGCTGGAATCAACTTAGTTTATGCATATTTGCATATATATGCATATTATCATACTCCGTTTTTTTTTATTATCCTATGCACATTTTTTAAGAATATATGCGCATCTTGTTGTTTTCATTAAGCATTTTTAATGGGATATTCCAGAATGTGCATAAAAATAGGTGGATGGACACATAGCTACTGTAATTGTGCTGTGAATTCATTATATATTTTTTTAAATACCAACATTTTTTATTCCACTGAAAAAAGGCAATTTAGCAGGACAGATTTGATCTCTCCATTGTAATAAAGAGATAAATTGGATGATAATGCCTCTGAGGCAAGAGCAGTCAGGTCCCTCAATAATGTCCCCTGAGACTCGCACACCTATTAACCTTTAAAATAAAAGATGTAACTACTCTTTTCTCTCTGTTCCTTTTCCTGCTGGTGATGGATGTTATTGCCAATTGGATGGGCAGCCTGTGTGGACCACAGGGTCTTGACCTCAAAGATTAAGTGAGTCTGCACTATATGAAGTTTTTACTGGCTACATTCACACAATCTGAGTTTAAGATTGACAATGCTGTATGGATAACATATATGGATATATTTGTTAAAATGGATATTATTATTTTTTATTATTAAGTATGCATCAAATTGAATGACTTTTACATTGTTACAAATTATTATTTCAAATTAAAAATGTATAAATAAAATCTTACACACTACAGACTTTTGACCAGTAGTTTAATTGAGCTCCCTTAGTGATTATGTAATTAGGATTCAAGTTTTTTTTTTTATTATCACAATACAAAGTAGAGTTGAATTAGAGAAGTAACAGATAAGAAATAATAACTGGCTTGGGTGTTATAAAAACAGTGACGGTGGTCTTCTCGCAGCCTCTGAGACTCACATCTCATCGTATCATCTTGATAAAAATAACAGTTATCATAACCCCAATATATGGGTACAATTACAGTCCCTGTGGGCCACTAAAAAGAGAACGAGACGGCACAAGATCATAATGAGACTCCTCTGAGCGCTGTGATTTCTCTAATGCTCACATTTTATTATTCCCTCAGTAGTTGAGCTGGTTAGAATCGTCTGGGATTGGCATGGCAGTGTATTTCAGTGGTAGTGTTCAGATGTGCATTTGTTACCTGTGAGGACCTGCGGTGTGGCGGAGTGAGGGATAGTAGCAGCATCCTGCGGGATTGAGCTCATGTCTGGCTCTGGGGTGCTGCTGGGAGGAGAGATGGCCAGAGGGGTCATCAGACGAGACTTCAGCTGTAAAAAAACACATAGTATTATTATTGTTTCTATTATTATGTTAATGTTTTAATATATATTGGTAATAATAATAATAATAATAATTGAGTTATTTTTTTTCTAAAGATTCCATTTGAATTTTTATTAAAGATAATTTATTATTTATCATTTTATTACTGTATTAGCTTTGTTAATATTACGTCTGTGTATATAAATTAAAATCAGTTTTTACTTTATATTTTTATTTTTATATTTCTTCAATTAGTGTTTATTTTATTTTGAGTAACAAAAATTGATATACTTTTATGTTTTAGTTATAATAACTTTGCTGTTGGAATGAAATCACAAAATGAAATGTACCCATCTACTACTATTTACATCAAGCAACAAAAAATCCTTCATTTATTTGAAGGTTTTGGCACTCTGACATAGACCATACATCGTTACCTTTTATTGTGACAAATAAATTTATTTCCTAATACATGGGATAAAGCTCAATAAAGTAGTTGTATATGTATAAACACACATATATGTACTGTATACACAGATAAAATGTCCCTAACACTACCATGAGCAGCAATAACCATTTTTATTTGAGATAAAACCGAACCATTTGTACTTGCCTTACTGAAAATCTGCTAACATGCACACTCGCAGTGTGTTGCTCTTTAAATCAGCAACAGCGACGTTATGAGCTCTGTGCTCAGACACAGCTAAAAATAACCCAGCAGCAGACTGCAGATACATCAGTCAAAGCACAAGCACCCAATCCCCTCCTTCTCTCCCACAGTCAACATCAGATGAGCCCACCTATGCACAAACTCACACTAGACATTACTCTGTTCCTCTACAGTAGCCACACAATCGTGTTTGCAGCAGTTCCTATTTAAAAGCACCAGGCTGATGCATCTGAGCACTGGAAAGGCCTTATCTTTGCAGCAGACACATACATGCTCTTATTTAAATAGACTGATATTTACTGACCTTAAAGCCTGGCTTCCTCCCTCGCTTCTTAGGCACTTTAATGGGTGGGAGGGACTCTGGGTAGCGGCTTTGATATTCCGGGTGCCTCTTCAGGGGTGGACGACCCCTCTTGCGACCTGGAACTTTTCCACTTGGAGGCGGGAGGAAGGAGGGGCTTATGACCCCAGGTGACTGCATTTCTCCACCCCCTGACTGAACTGATGGAGCAGTAGGAATACTCATCAGACCTGAGAGAGGAAAATACAGTGTCCAAGTCTGAATGTACAACACTTACATTTATGGTCAATTTAACAGGCATTTAATCATTTTCAACACTATCATTTTTATATAATTAATAGGTGCAAAATTGTTCTGGGTTGTTTCGACCCAAATTTTGGTAAAATATGGACAAACCCAATAGTTGGCTAAGTTACAAAATGCTATTTAAAAATTTAGCCCAACCAAGAGTCCGTATTTTGACCAAAATTTTGGTACTTGTGTATTACATGTCATGTTACATTTTTAAGAAGTCAAAAACAGCAATAAAGACAAAACAATCATTTTAATAACACACAACCATGGGTTTATTACGCTACTCTTCAATGCATCCAACAATCAAAACACACACACACACACACATTTCTGTAGTCAGTATGAAATTCTGGGTTCCCACACCTTTTGACCAATGAATTTCCATTTCCGTGATTACTGGACAATTTTAGTAATCTGAAAGAAAAAAAATTAGAATAAAAATATAGCAATTTTAGCTGATTTTTGAAATTAAGAAAAGTACCAAATAAATTAATTACAAGAAATTCAATCTAGCTAAAATTCTGTCTGTCTGTCTGTCTGTCTGTCTGTCTGTCTGTCTGTCTGTCTTACATACAAATTTCAGTCTTGACCAAACATTAAATCTTGGTCTATTAAGTGTTTACTCTGTTATTTTTAAGACAAAACCTAAAGATGCAAAAACACAACATGTGATGGTATTTTAATCAGTTGAAAACTTGAAAAGAGCTTATAAAATGTGCACAGAAGTTAAGAAAAGTATGTAATGAGTAACAGAAGACAGAAGACAGAAAACAGATATACTTGAGCATTCTGTCCTCTTTATGCTTTATTTATTGATGGTTGCTTGCATCTTGTTTTTGGTGAATTTAGACGTCTTTGTCACTGTACAGTACATATGTTCATTTTTAAGTTAAACAGCACAAGAGTGAATTCCTCTGAAAGCTTGTATGCGGTGCTTCAGAATGCGGCGTTCATACTTATCCAAATAAAAAGTACAATCTGTACTGGAATTCAATTAATCCAACTAAACAAGACAAAACAATTTGAATTCAAATAAGTCAATGCTTTAACAAACATTTTCAGAAAGCAAAACTGACAAATATAGAACACACTGCATGACCACAGTGCATAAACCGAATATTACCTGTTACTGAAACAAACATGAGTACCTGTATTACAGCTCCACTGTCAATTACAAAAATAAACACTGCATGAAAATATAATTGCACAGCTATAATGGGCCCTTTCCAAAAGGCGGTGAGGACATGTTTAACAGTCTTCAGAATTTTAAATCCTTGATAGTTTGTAATATTTAGATTTTTTTGTAATAAAAAAGCTATACTCTGTATTATATAATCTTTGCATCAAACAAAAAAAAACTAACTAGCGCTTATGCAAGGTGTTTCTAATGCAATGTCTATTGGCAGAAAAATAAACAAAAACATTTTCTTGTTTTGAAAGTTGTAAAAACACTATGGTGGAGTTTTTCTTTTATTATGTGAGTGGATAATGCAAAAAATAATAATTATGTGTGGTACTCTCTTGTTTATGTTTTCCCAAACTATGATTACTTCTGCTGCTGAGAAACTGAGAAATGTGAAATTTCCTATTGCCCAAAGGATTTTTTTTAAAAATATTTTTATTTTAGATATTTTATTTTAGAAATATAGCCTAATTAGGTCATCTCAATAAACTGGGATAGTATGACTTTTTTGAAGAACAAAAGCTTGATGGTGAAAAAATAAGGTGGCCTAACGTGTGAAGAAGCAGACACAGAGCCACATAAAAGCATCTTCTCTATCCTGTGCTCCTCCAGCTCTCTCTCTCTCTCAGCGAGCGAGCGAGCGAGCGAGTCCCCCTCCCCCAGCCCTCATTGAGTCCCATCCCCTCCCCCTCCAGCTGTGGCCTCACCATCAGCTTCTCCTGCTCTCCTCCTCTCATCCTTCCTTTAACGAGTATTCCCTCAAACTCTTTGAACCTGGAGCTTCTAAGATAAAATCAAATCATTAGGACTGAACAATGATTTCTTTTGGACAGAGAAATTAATAAAATACATTACATATCACTCTAAAAAATATATTATTCTGCAAATTGGTATTTGTCATCCTATTATTATATGGTATTACAGTAATAATAAGCAGTTTTTTGTAGTGCAAATTGGGAGGGAGTTCACTTTGCACTTGTTTACATCTGCTATTAGCATTTTGTTAAATCAGATCATCAAATTTCAAATTTGTTTGTCTCATACACAGTATGAAATGCAGTGTAATGCATATAAATGGACAAAGACACCTGATTTAATCTCTTTTGTTTACTTTGCATTGCTTTTCTCTATTCTTATTTTCTCTTTATATACACTTGCACAATTCACATACATTATTGTAAAAGGAGAAAATAGAAAATAATATGGAGGGCCATGGCTTTCATTTCTGCTCTGATAGCCACAAAACTGTCAAATCTCATCTGGCTAGTATGTAAACATGTCTTCGAATCTGTATTTTTTGCATTAGTTTGGATGCATTTGATCACATGAGCATTTAAATTACAGAAGCAATCCAGCCGAATGTATTTTAGACTGCCTCTGGAAGTGGTCAAAAAGTGGACAAACTCAAAACATTTTAGATCCATTTTACACCTGTCTTTAGCATTGTTTTCTTATGATCAGATCAACAAAAAGACATCTCGAATAAACCAGTTGTAAAGAGAGCCATTTGATATTCTGTCTAAATGTAATTTACACTCTTAAAAATAATGCCTGGTGATGTCATAGCGAAACTATATAACAGCTGCCATAGTGGTTTTGGTTCTACAAAGAACCTTTTAGCAAAACGTTGTTTAAAGACACACCTTTTTTATCATTTTGTGAATTACATCAATAAATCAAAGAACCCTTCCCCACCTTAAAACCTTCTATGTGGAATAAAAAGATTCTACAAATGTCAAAGGTTCTACATGGAACTATCAATGCCAATGAAGAAGCTTTATTTTTTTTTAAAGTGCAGGTATAGCTAATCAATTTTCTTTCTGAAGTGAATAAAATAAAATAATAATACCAATAAAAATAATACTACTAATAATGTTTAATTAAAATGATTTAGTTATAATGTCTTCTGGAATTTTCTGTAACAAACAAACTCACATTCAGTCTTTAAAGGGTGTGTGGTAAATATACTATGCAAACAGATATATTATAAGAATGATATGAATCTGCTTTTCCCAATAAATAATAAATGGCTAAATGAAAAAGAGCACGGATTTTGAAACGTCATTGAAAACATTGAATATGTTACTTATTTTGGCGAAATATAATGTTTCTATAAATAAATATTTTTTCTACAAGAAAAATAGAAATGACCCTAATTCTAAATTGTTCTTATATGCACTTTCTAAACATCGGATTATTTCCGCTCACCTGCGCTCTCTCTCTCTCTCCCTCATACATCAGGCAGGCCATGCGTAATTGCATTAATCTATTTCTCACCGCCAATGTCCTGTTTCCTAAATCAACAAAAGGAAACCCTTCATTTTAATCCCGACGACAAAAACTCGACGACTGGCAAAAGCTTTATCCTGGGAAAGATTGCCATTAAAAATAGCGCGTCAAAAATAGAGCCCCATTCCTCATGCGCGTGTTCATGTTTACGAGCGGCGCGCGAGCTTTCCTTCCTTTCTTAATCTCACCGCCAAAATCAGAGGCACGCAAACATGCTGTAAATGTACGAGCACTCACCGAGCACCCAGCACTTGAGCAGACCCGTTATCAGCGGTGTCAAGAAGAGCGTCTTAAAGCTGCTTAATTCCGAGTCTCCGTCGCTTTCACGGAGCGGCCGCTTCTGAAGCCCCAGCAGCCCTGAGCCTCCAGCGCGCGCGCGCTCTCGACAGACACCGCCGCGCGCGCCAACCGCTACATCGGCCCCTTTTTGTCGTCATGGCAACAGGGCGCCTAACATCCTCTCTGCCACAGTCATAATGCTGATGCGGAGTCATTTACAGCAGACACGAGCTCATCGACTCAATTAGAGAAAACATACAGTCGCCCATTATTAATGATAAGGTCATTTATAGCACACATTTTATTACATCTAAAAAAGACAATTAACATACTGCATAATTAATAATTGTCATTATTTTAACGAGTAACTGATTTATTTAAAATATTGTATTTATAGTCTATATATTTCACTTTTACTTACATCGTTAACATTAATTAAATATAAAATGTTTTATACTTAACAAGCTTTATATGTAAAAGCTAATGCTCAAAATTATTTTTTGAATGTACTAAATTTGCCAAATCTCCCTCTAGACGAAATCTACAGTAAATCTAGAACAAGCCACAAGTGGGACATTAATATACCATTTAAAGCAGACTCCTAACACACTGGCGGCTGCCAAGAGCTAATGGACTGAATTAAAAAAATAATAATTATTATTATGTGCAGAGATTTTCTATCAAACATTTTATTCAATTTCCTAATAATCTAAAACATATGGGCATACAATAATCCATACAGTATACATATAACTCAGATTGATCTTTTGAATGCTTACTACTAAATGTATCAATTCTTCCTTTAGCTGAAATCTACAGGCAAAACTATTTTAAATAAAAAAAATTTTATTTAAAGCAATTCCACTCATTGCATGTTAACGAATGAGTTCATTCATTCATTCATTTTCTTTTTGGCTTAGTTCCTTTATTAATCTGGGGTCGACACAGCGGAATGAACCGCCAACTTATCCAGCACATGTTTTACGCAGCGGATGCCCTTCCAGCTGCAACCCATACACACTCATTCACACATACACTGCAGACAATTTAGCTTACCCAATTCACCTACACCACATGTTTTTGGACTTGTAGGGGAAACCGGAGCACCCGGAGGAAACCCACGCAAACACGGGGAGAACATACAAACTCCACACAGAAATGCCAACTGAGCTGTGATGCGATTGTGCTACCCACTGCGCCACCGTGCTGCCCTAACGAATGAGTTGAGTTAACTAATTTAAAAAAACAGATTTAAAGAAAAATACATGCAAAGCAGTTTATATAATTTTTCCAGTGTATTTTTGTACTGTAATTTTACACATAAATATAGTTGAAGTCAAAATGATTAGCCCCTCTGTGATTTTGTTTCTTTTTTTTATTATTTACCAAGTGATGTTGAACAAACCAAGGAAATTCACAGTTTTTCTTATATTTTTCATCTGGACTTAGATTCTAGTCTTATTTCTTTTAGTTTGGCTAGAATAAAAAAAAAAGGTTTACGTTTTTTAAACAATTTTAAGGTCAATATTAATAACCAGATTTATTTATTTTTTCAATTAGCTGCAGAACAAACCACTGTTCAAATTCCCCAATTATCCTAACTTACTTAGTTAACCTAATTAACCTAGTTAAGTCATTAAATTGCACTTTAAGCTGAATACTAGTATCTTGCAAAGTAAGTAGAAAAATATCATGTACTGTCACCATGACAAAGACAAAAAAAAATGTGTTATTAAAAAATGTATTATTAAAACTATTGTTTAAAAATGTGTTGAAAAAAATCTTCTCTCCCTTTAAACAACAGGGAAATATTTTTTAAACTAATTCAAATTTCACTGGAGGTCTAATAATTTTGACTTTGAAACACAGCATTATCATTATTTAGCTAAATGTGACATTCTGGCTCTAAAATTCAGATGGCTTCCTTTGAACCACAGAGGACCCATTGCAGTTTTAGTATACGAGTAGGCTGCTTAAAAATTACATTGCACTGACACTGACACTCTGACACTCCGCTGTCATATAGGTTTTAATAACACTGTGATTTTAATAATATACAAACAGCACAATAAAATCCAAGAAACAGGCAAATTAAACACCACATATCCAGGCATTCGTGCAACCCCAGCACACATGCATGCATTCATCCAGACAAACGCAGGCAGACGATTGCAGGATATGCAGTTGAGTAAATCCCTGAGGAGTTATGATTGGAACTCAGAGATTATCCAACACACAGAGTCCAGTCACTGTCTGTGAACTGAGGAACGCTGGGAATGTGTGGAGCTCATGAACGACA
>CAIGQW010015581.1:10342748-10354048 GCA_903798125.1 Danio choprae | reverse complement strand
CACACACACACACACACACACACACACACACACACACACACACAAGCAAACACTCACGCAGACACTCACGAACACACTGGATCTGCTGACTGATGTTCGACACACGGGACAAAGATTAACCACTTCAGTCAAATGAGATTTAGTCAAAGTCAGGCGGCGAGACAATAAATTACATTTCGGCTCTTCTTAATCAGCACTGGGATGGTACAGGAAGGCCACAAGCACTTTCTAGTGTCAAATAGACACACAATTAATGACCACACACCTTCTTTCAATAGACACATCGCTGTCCTCCCATTTGGACAGTTGCATGTAATAAATTACATTAAATAGCTTTAAAAAAAGATTTAATTAAGAAAACCTTTTATTAGGATTTATTAAGGTTAATAACAAGGTAAAACAAAATAACAATGTAAAATAAATTTGTATTAAATAAACAAATATCTAAAAATGAGATTAAAGCGAGCAAATAGTTTAATAATTCAAAGCTAATTCATTCAAAAATGTTTCATGTTTAAACATGCACTGAAAGAAAATTCTGCTAAATTGTTGCAAACAATTTATATGTGTTAAATTTAAACAAACAAATCACATGTAGTAATGTTCAACTTAATTTGTTTGTTTAAATTCAGCCCAAATGAATTGTTTACAACCACTTAACTTATTTTGTAAATCCAAGGAATCCTCTTTGAATCATTTTTTTCAGTGTGTGGATTAAAACAAGTTAATACTATGAGTACATTAATTATTAGTATTTATTTATTTATTTATTTATTTATTTAAAAATGACACCTGGTTATTCTATCAAATGTCTATTTCTTGACACTTAAGTAAAACTGAACAAAAGTGTCTAAAAATAAATATAAACAATGTCTGAAAACATGGCACTTTTTTTTGCTATTATTTTACACTCTAAAATTACAACATTTTTATTTTAAATTTGGAAAAAATGTCATCAGTAAATGAAAACTACTGTAGTAAAAATACTGCTGGGCTAAAATTAATTGCAATTAATCGCGTCCAAAATAAAAGTTTGTTTTGACATAATATGTGTGTGTACTGTCTATATTTACTATGTATATATAAATACACACACGCATGCATATTTGAGAAAATATTTATTTATATTTAGATATAAAAAAAATATATGTATATGATACATTCATTCATTCATTTTATTTTCGGCTTAGTCCCTTTATTAATCTGGGGTCGCCACAGTGGAATGAACCGCCAACTTATCCAGCATATGTTTTACGCAGCGGATGCCCTTCCAGCCGCAACCCATCACTGGGAAACATCCATACCCATCCATACACACTCATACACTACGGCCAATTTAGCTTACCCAATTCACCTGTACCGCATGTCTTTGGACTTGTGGGGGAAACCGGAGCACCCGGAGGAAACTCACTCGAACACGGGGAGAACGTGCAAACTCCACACAGAAATGCCAACTGACCCAGCAGAGGCTCGAACCAGCGACCTTCTTGCTATGAGGCGATTGTGCTATCCACTGCGATACCGCGTCGCCCCTATATGATACATAATATATATAAATTTAAATATCTATGTAACAAAATTGTTTTGTATAGTTTTGTTTATGTCATTGTCATACATAATGTATATATAACACACACACACACACACACACACACACACACACATTATGTCAAAACAAAGTTTTATTTTGGATACAATTATTAGTGATTAATCTTTGCCCAGTACTAATAAAAACATTTTAATAAAATGCAAAACTATAAATGGTAAATCCGGAGAAAGTCAGAACTTTTTAACAACAAACTGTTTAAAATAACTGAACAGAATATGTACCAATCAAAACACAACATTTTCACAATAGTTACATATAGTTGTTGTTTTTTTAACTCACAACAAAGAGCCACATTCTTTGAACACAACAAACAGATTAACACAGAAAGCGCAGCAGCAGCAACAAAAGTTTAAACTACAATAGATGTACACAAAATCAAATAGGTCATCAGCAAAATCAATAATCTATGGGGGTTGCCATGACAACAACACTTGCCTATGCAAAAATAATAGCCCGCAAAGAAAGAACGAGCGAAAGAAAGAAAGGTTATTATCTTTGGGACTGGTAAAGAATCTTGCTGGCAGAGCATTAGCTGCTATCACAGAAATCACATCCGCTCTCATGGCTGAGAGACAGTGGTTTCTATGGAGTGTCTTACAGCAAACCACCAACAATGAGCAAACTCAGGGAAACTGTAGCAGATACACAGCCTGCCTGACACACAGTCTTCACAAAGCCTCTATACAGAGCGGTCAGCGGTTCAGCAAGCTTTAAAAGCAAGTCAATTGTGTACTGTAAGGGTAGCTTAGCTTAAGCCAGTACTATAGGCCTTCACTAAATTAGGTAATTAAGCAGCTTTTATAAAAACAACTTTACTTGTGGGTGTCTTGAAACTTGTTTAACTTTTTACGTTTTTAACTTTTATATTTTTTTACTTTTTTAAATATATTTTTGTTTAAGTTAATGCAAGCTATTTTTAGTTAAAGCGATAGTTCACCCAAGAAAGGTTCCAAGGTTTATTTATTCTGTTAAACACAAAAGATGATGTTTTGAAGAAAGCTGGAAAACTGTAACAATTGACTTCCATAGAAGGAATATATAGACAATGGAATGGTTTCCAGCTTATCTTCTGTATTGTTTAACATAAGAGAGAAACCCATGCTTGAAGCAAGTGAAGGATAAGTGAATGATGACAGAATTTCCAGTTTTAGGTGAACTATCCCTTTAAGACAGCTCATAAATGCAGTTTAGTGTAGATCTAGCCTTAAGCATTATGTCTAAAAGCAATCATATATGAGTTGAAATAACATTTGTGACAATAAAATACTACATTATGGGTATATATCATTACATAAATAATGATCCAAACTGCAAAAACTACAAAAATTTAATATTTTAAAGGGCACCTATTTTACCCCTTTTTCAAGATTTAAGAAAAGTCTTTTGTGTATCCAGAATGTGTCTGTAAAGTGTCAGCTCAAAATACCCATCAGATTATTTATTATACCTTTCTGAATCTGGGAATTTAAGCTGATAGGACATTGTAGCTGTTTTTGTTGCCTGTGCCTTTAATGCAAATGAGCTAGTTCTCCCCACCCATCATTCCCATGTATGTGTCAGAGCCAAAGAGATCTCTCTGTATTGCATGTAGCCTTAATGTAGATGAACAGCACAGTGACAGACAAGAATGAAGCAGATCTCCCTTACTACAGTATGAACTTTTGGTTAATGGTTATTTGATATATTTGTTGTGGAGTTAATCAAATAACTCTGTCTGTCAATCAATTTGAAACCACACTCCTACGTCATGTTGCAGTGGGCCTCAGAATTGCAGGCATTTGGTTTCAATTTAAACGTCAGGAAATATATAAAAAAAGAGACTTATTGTGTTTCTATCACTCCAATATGACTGTGGACACACTATACTTACACACAGTTCTGTCCAAACAGCTTACAAAAGTTTATTTTCATCATAGGTGCCCTTTAAAATATGTATATATATTCCAACATAAGTCTTAGGAGTTATATTAAAAAGATTCTACTAACATTAAAAAGGCAATGGTAATATTTCACAAAAAAATCATTAAGAGTAACAAAAGAATTACAAATAATTAAAGAACAAAATTTTTATTTCTTATATATATAGTAAAACGTGGGGCGGCACGGTGGCACAGTGGGTAGCCCTGTCGCATCACAGCAAGAAGGTCGCTGGTTCGAGCCTCGGCTGGGTCAGTTGGCATTTCTGTGTGGAGTTTGCATGTTCTCCCCGTGTTCGCATGGGTTTCTCCGGGTGCTCCGGTTTCCCCCACAGTCCAAAGACATGCGTTATAGCTGAATTGGGTAAGCTAAATTGTCCGTAGTGTGTGTGTGTGTGTGTGAATGAGAGTGTATGAATGTTTCCCAGTGATGGGTTGTAGCTGAAAGGGCATCCGCTTCGTAAAACATATGCTGGATAAGTTGGCGGTTCATTCCACTGTGGCGAGCCCTGATTAATAAAGGGACTAAGCCGAAAAGAAAATGAATAAATGAGTAAAATGTGATCATACAAATTTGTATTATATTAATTACAAAATAGCAAATTGTTTCTGTGAAATATCACACTCAGAAAGGAGACCTTCATGGCTGTCTCACTGGACTGCACTGTGAAATACATTTACAGAGCCCATTTAATAGCCTGATACAGAGCTGGACACCATTCACCCATCCAGCTGATCGCTATATTTAATTTCTAATTACGCCTGGAATACAGAAGCCAATAAATCAAAAGTTAATTAAAGTCATGGATTCATCTTTAGTGCAACTCAATCATCTCAAATCCATTAACATTGTAGATGAGAGACAAGTACTGTGTGTGTGTGTGTGTGTGTGTGTGTGTGTGTGTGCGTGTGCGTGCGTGCGTGTGCGTGCGTGCGTGTGTGTGTGGGCGCATATGTGGGTGCGTTTTCATGTATGCTTCTACTGTATGTAAATGAAAGAGAAGGAGAAAAAATTCAATGCCACATTACCTTAATTTAAAAGATTTTACATTTTAATGTTTCAATTTAAATTATTCAAAAATAATATATATGTACACAGTGGGTAAAATTTTCCTGCTAAATATATTTCTAAAGAATGTTTTTTTCTTTTTTGGAAGTTATCCTGCAAAATAAATGTTAAGCAAAATTGAAAACTAGCTTTTTCTACAAAGTATCATTCATTATTATCATCACTATTTTTAGACAATTACAATAAAAATCGAAATACTTGGATTCGAACCAATTTGCTGAACTAGCATTTTATAATAATTACACTGTTTTAACACATTAATGTAATCCATCAACAAAACACAAATTTGACTGGAATAAAAGGTCAAAGTGAACTAAACAGAGCGATCACCAACAATTTCATCAGTTTCAGAGTCACATGTGTGGAATCGCCTGCAGCCTTTGACTGGAATTTATACGTAAAACATTCTCAGTGATTGCGCACATGCAGAAAATATGTAAAACAATCTGCACACACACACACCCACACGCACACACACGCACACACACGCGCACACGCACACACACGCGCACACGCACACTCACGCGCACACGCACACACACGCGCACACGCACACACGCACACACGCACACACGCACACACGCGCACACACACACACACACACACACACACATCCATTCACTCAACCCAAAATAACAAAAGGATAAAAGCAAGCATTGTCTGCCAAGTCCTCCAGCCAACGCCTAGCATCGAGGAGGGGATTTGTGAAGAAGAAAAATAAATAAATAAATTGAAGTGTTACCCCTCACAAACAACAGCAAGAAGTTATTTACTTCATACATGGCAAGTTGCCATAGCAACAGACAAGGGAATCTTGAACCATGTTGTTGAAATAGCACCAAAAATTAATATACGTGTAAGACCACTGCAGTGCCTACTATTTCCCTCCAAGAAAGATAAAAAGAAAAAAAAACATCAATCTCTCTTCACTCAGCATGAGAATAGGGACTGCAATAATTAAGAATGACATACATTAATCTTCATTAATCTTTTTGGAACCAAGCAGCGCAGAATCCCGAGGTTTCAATGTAATAAACCGAGGAACTTCTCCTTCTTCCTCTCCATCTTATCCTCTCTAATGCTGCATTTTTTCCTCTTGTGCCCAATTACTCTTCTCTCAAATCTTTCACCAGCTGGCGAACCATCGAAATCCCTCTTAATTATGGTAAAACCCAAAGTTTTAAACGAACAGGTCTCTGTATGCACATATAGCATTTTATACACTGACCTTTTTCGGTCATAAACAGGAATTGAGGAAACAACACCAATTGGATTGTAACAAGCCCAGCTGGCCATCCACACAGTGTGTTTGCTTAATCACAAATAATATCTTACTTTGTGAACAAGTGGGAGGAGTCCTGTCTCGAGGCCGCCGCCCACTCTGCACTTCCTCTCCCAGGTCAACTAGTTGCCACAAGCTCCTCCCCCTGTCGTCACGGCGGTCGAGGCGAAGGCGGAGCCTGACGCTCTGCACACCCAGGACGCTCGGTATCCAGGAGACAGTGGAATCCTCCAAATCCCTGCCCCGCAGTCTCATTCCCACAGCCACTGGCGCATCTAGCAGATCATTACACTGGACACACACACATGCAGAGCGTCAGAGCAGAACGCAGAGAACACACACACACACTTTACATTACGATAACGAGTGGTCTAACATCAAGCTGAAACCAAATGACCAATATGTTAGCTATGGCACTGGTATTTTATTGATATCATCTGTGAATTTACAGGCTAAATTGACAAACGTTTTGAAAAAAAAATAGATAAATAAATAAATAAAATTGTGGAACCAGTATTTTGTAAAGCAATTTTAAACACAAAGAAAATACAAAAATGTAAAAACGGCATAATGATTAAAAAAAATTATAATTAATTCATTATTGGAACAGAACTAGTGGTATTATGAGTCAAATTTATCAAATTCTGAAAAAAAGTAAATGAACTAAAACCCTAAAAGCATTAACAGAAATAATATAAAACAAAGAATAAATGTTTAATAGTAGTTAGTGTTTTCTAGTTTAGGGTTGCTTTTCCCCATTCCCCATTGCAATTTCCCCATTACTTTAACAAAATTTGTTCATTTTTCAGAAGTAAAATAACAATCAAAGTAAGATTAATGAGATGGTCACTTCTAGTAAAAAAAAAACCTGTAAGTTTTAGCTAAGCACAAAAAGCTCTGAGACTGTAATTGAAAAATAGTGGGTGGGTGGGTCAGATTTATGGAAATCTAATTAAAATAAACAACACTATAAATCTATAATAGAACATTTAAAACTCTAACAGTATCAAATGATACAAAAATATTACTGCCAAGAACTTCTGGCCAACATCAAGCTTAAAACAATAAGTAGCAAAAAAAAAAGAAGGTTTAAATTCATTTATTTTCCTTCAGCGTAGTCCCTTTATTTATCAGGGGTCGCCACAGTGGAATGAACCGACAACTTATCAAGCATATATTTTACACAGCGGATGCCCTTCCAGCTGCCACCCAGTACTGGGAAACATCCATACACACTTATTCACACACATACACTACAGCCAATTTAGTTTATTCATTTCACCTATAGCGCATGTCTTTGGACTGTGGGAGAAACCGTAGCACCCGGAGGAAACCCACGCGAACAGGGTGAGAACATGTAAACTCCACACAGAAATGCCAACTGGCGTAGTCGGGACTCGAACCAGCGACCTTCTTGCTGTGAGGCGACAGTGCTAACCAGTGAGCCACCGTGACGCCGGTTGAAATTCAATAGCTATTTAATCTATGGCTGATTAATTTCTGTGTTTCTGGTTAAAATTATTTTAGAGGAACAGATCTTAACCTAATCCACGCTTGGACTTTAAAAAACAAATTCCAGCATGTTTTACAGTCACCAGAGTCCAGTTTCACACATAAAAGCAAGCACAAGTACATTTTGAATGGATGTTTTCATTGACCTTAGTTCAGGGTATTGAAGGAGTTGTGCATTAGAGCTTCTCAGGCATCTCTGTCAGCAGAAAAAAAGATCAGACCAAGTGCTTTGTTTGGCAAAGGAATATTTCTTGGCAGCCATTCCTGACCCAGGCACTGGGTGGGTATTCAGCTTGATATTCAGCCGAGAGGTGATGCAATGCTTCTTCAAAGTAAAGATGACCCAAAGTAGTCAGGACGTTAAACACATAAACACCACACATGCAATGTAAATAGAGCTTCTCCACTGCAAAGCTATGCATGTCGCCTGTGGGATGAAGTCATTTACGGCACTGAGTCAGTCATAATGTCTCATTTAATGTTCTGTGCTTTATCTTCCAGAAACTTTGACAACCGCAACAGAATGTTTCTCATGGATATAATTTAGAGGACACTGACACCGTAAAACCAATGAAAGAGAAATGCATCCTCCAAAGCTCCTTCATAGCTTTTTGTATTTAATTATAGCTCCCGATTCAAAAAAATAACCATAAATAAGTTGGACAATAATGGATGTGGGCAGCACGGTGGCGCAGTGGGTAGCACAATCGCCTCCAAGCAAGAAGGTTGCTGGTTCGAGCCCGGCTGGATCAGTTGGCATTTCTGTGTGAAGTTTGCATGTTCTCCCCGTGTTCGTGTGGGTTTCCTCCGGGTGCTCCGGTTTCCCCCACAATTCCAAAGACATGCGGTACTGGGGAATTGGGTAAGCTAAATTGTCCATAGTGTATGTGTGTGAGAATGAGTGTATGGATGTTTCCCAGTGATGGGTTGCAGCTTGAAGGGCATCCGCTGCATAAAACATATGCTGGATAAGTTGGCGGTTCATTCCGCTGTGGCGACCCTAGATTAATAAAGGGACTAAGCCAAAAAGAAAATGAATGAATGAATGAATAATGGGTGTTATCATATGTATGATGCTATTTCATGTTTAGCTAAGGCTGTAAACACAAAAAGCACATGAAATACCAGAGAACCGACAACTGGGACACATAAGGATTTTTAAAAGAAAAGTGATTATGTGTTGGTGATGATTAAAGGTATAGTCCACCAAAAAAAAATTGCCCCCTCAAGCAATTCCATTTTCTGTTTTCTGCTGAACACAAAAGAAGATATTCTGAAGAATGATGGCAACTAAACAGTTTTGCTTCCAGCTGAAAAATGTATCCATTAATTACCAGGCTCCATATTTCTTGATTCACAGTTTTTTCAGTTTATTTATTGCACTTAATACGCAAATACACTTCACTGAACATGTACTATTATTACATGTAAATACTTTTTTTTTTTTATAAAGACAATATACTGTACTGAAACTGCTAACTTCGTTTATATACTGCCCACCCTATATTTTCACTCCTATGTAATGTAATGATGTGCCCCTTTTGTGAAGCTTCCTTGGAATGATAATTATTGTGAAAAGCACTATACAAGTAAAGTTTAACTGAATTAAACTCCACTTTATTGACATTATAGAAACAATATATTGTATAAAAAAAGAACATATAGAGAATTAGACCAGTAAAATAACTGAAAAAGTGGCAGTTTATTACCAGGTTTCTGTACTGTAATTTATAACACCAATACAGACAATATATATTACTACAAACTATTAAAAATGTCAATAGAAATCACCTTTTCTAACTAAAAGTATAAATAAATAAATAAAAACAGAAAAACAGGGTTTTTACAGTGTATTGTATTGACAAAAATACAATAGAAGCCAACAGGAACTTGGAAATGGTTTGGTTACAGTCTTCAAAAAACATGCCTTTTTAATACAGTAGTTTAGTACAAGACGCATCAATTTCCAGTTTATTACACATACTAAGAAATGTAGTGACAATGTAGCAGTGTATACAATGTACTTATTCTCCAAAATCTTTAGTCGAAAAGTCAAATACTTGCTAATAGAGTCTTTCAAACTCCGACAAGCTCTGCTCTGTATATGAAGGTCTCTCAAATTTCAGTTCATCATAACCACAAATAACCATTTCCATTCCTCTCAGCGTCAAAACAAAATGTGCAGCATGAAAATCAAAAACTTGAACTGGAACGCTAAATGACTTCCACTGACCAAAATTAATTATAATAATAATGGGGGGAAAAAAGAAAAATTCTAATTATCCAGCTGCGTCAAACAATAGAGCTTTTGTTTGGAATAGAAATTGGACTAGGAGGAGAATAGATGACTTTTGAGCAAACAAATCCAGAATATTCTAATTCAGGCATCCTTTGAGCCATTTCTTCACAGACTTAAGAGAAAAATTAAGCATTTCATTCACATAAGGTTTATCCATTCAGATGTGGTTAAAAAAAAAGTGCCATATTCTAACCCGGTTTACTGGTTGGTGCCATTTGCGGCTTTATTGATGCATTCGTGAAACAATCCTGCATAAGGACATTGGGTTTTAATTGAATGAATCGTGAACCCTTTTACTCAGGCGGTTTTGATTAGACATTTTCCTGCAAGGGGAAACATTAGAGCGTGCGTATTAATGGAAAAAGTCAAATCCCTGTTAATTCTGTGCCAGATATTCAGCCAAGTATTGCAGCATTTAATAGAGTATTACAGAGCATTGCATGTTTAAAATAGCTGGTTGCTTAAATAATGTATCGACTGCACAGACAAACAGTCCTACAATTTCTTTGATTTTTCTTTTTTCGGCCCCTCCATTACTCATTTTAATTTAACAGCCAAATCGATGTGGTTGCTGGTCTTTGAATGTGCTGTAAGTGAGATAACTCCAGGGAAACACTGTGGAGAAGACTAACAAAGGGTTGTAAACAGTGACCGATGGGCGATGGAAGCCATTTCACCAGGGGGTTGAACGCTAATAATATACCATTCCTAATTGGGCCCTATGAATTCTGCGATGCGGAAAATGCAGATTGAATTGAAGAATCCATTCATAAAATGGAATTTATAGTAGAATCCAGAACAATGAATTTGAATCAATCATGAATTAATTAAAAGTAGCGCTGTATACTGAATCAAGTCAATATATAGACTAGTGTCTGTGAATGTTAAACAGCAAAAACAGTATTTAAATAAAATATGTTCTTCTCTGTGTAAATGTGATTCCATGTGTCAAGCTCACGTGATGCTTGTTTCTTCCTAATTTTGTCATTAACAGCTATTTTTTGAGCCAGAAAATCAATTGTTCTTTATTATTTGTTGTGATCGAACATCATACTAATCAAGCAAATATTAATTTCTTAACTCTTTTAAAGTAAAACATTGTCATTGTTTTGTCTACAAGTTCATATAAACAAGTCCGAAAACATGGCATCTTTCTGTTATTTTGACAATTTGTTAAAAAAATCATTTAAAATTTGGAATAAATTGCATCAGTTTACCGAATAAAACTAAAAATATGTCAAAGTCAGAGAAACTGACAATATTCAAGTAGTCTACAGTACAATATTCAAGTACTGTATTTTCTCATGTCTGTATCATTTGATAGTAGTAGTAATAAGTAATAATAGTAATAATAATAATAATAATAAATACTATAACATTAATTTTAACAAGAATAAAAGGTAATTTTAGTAAAAAAGCTAAGTATTTGATAGAGTTCATTGTTCAGTGTAACTCTTTTAGTACAATTGTATAAACATAAATATTTAAAAAACTATCAAAATGATTTTTTTATTATTCAGACAAGCATTTTTATTAGTAAATCCCTTAAAATGCAATGCTAAAAAATAAAAAGGGGAAATATATATATATATATACACATACATACATACATA
>CAIGQW010015581.1:10325019-10335212 GCA_903798125.1 Danio choprae | reverse complement strand
AATGAATGAATGAATGAATGAATGAATGAATGAATGAATGAATGAATTGAGAAGCAGATAGAGAAAAGGTATTTTCCCAATTTAATCTCAATGGTATCAAAAATTCAGACTCATTTCTGGAACTTTTTTCCTGTTGGTGAAACTAAAAACTGATCTTCAGCTAAATATGAAATTAATATTCTATGAAATTATAGGCCTATTATTATTATTATTATTATTATTATTATTATTATTATTATTATTATTATTAGGAAACTGTAGCCTAATAAATATATAAGCAAACAAACGCAAGCATATGCTACAGTTCAAAAGTCAAAAATTACAACATGCCATTAAAATCATTAGATTGTTAAAGATCTCAGGTTGATACCTCCAAATGTTACATCAATATCTTCTTTTAAACGTGCACACGGCAAGTTATTGCAGCCTATAATGTAGATTAATCACCAGTCAGACAACATCCCAATGGCCATTTCACATTTGCATCGGTGGTGAACTCGCATGTCTCGAATGACACCCACACCAGGAATGATCCACCTGAATAAAGCAGCCGATACCTAAATGCTTTACCTCAGCTTGTCGGCGGCTGCAACGCGTAGACTGTCGCCTGTCCGAGTCGTGCCGAACAATTTCCCCGAACCGCTGCAGCTGGACTGCGGGCTCGATTTTCCTCCCGCGCCGCCGGTGCAGAAGTGAAGTCGCGCGAGGACCGCGGCCAGAGCTGCGGGAGCACGAAAAAACAGCCGGTTTCTCTTGCACGCAGACACGGTGCCAAACCGATCCGCACCCCGGGGATCT
Organism: Danio choprae; assembly: GCA_903798125.1. Lineage (NCBI taxonomy): Eukaryota > Metazoa > Chordata > Actinopteri > Cypriniformes > Danionidae > Danio > Danio choprae. Next base: position 10,334,414 of record CAIGQW010015581.1, on the reverse strand, counting down.
AATTAAACGGCAAGGCACGGGGGCGTTATAGTGAAACGTTTATATATATTTCGCCTAGGTATGCGAAACGACGTAGAGTAAAACACCCGCACAGGATATCCGACTGCATCCCCAAAAATCTATTGCATAAATAGTGCATGTGTGTGTGTGTGTGTGTGTGTGTGTGTGTATCTGAAGCTGGAAATCTCTCCTCGGTTCTTGGGTTTTGGAACAAACCCACTTGAACCCACATGAAGCTTGTTTGTCAAATTCCGTGGAGGATTGGGAGCTATTTTAAACAGTGTTTCAGATACGGATGTTTTGTCCAATAAAGCAGTGTGCAACGTCGTTTTTTCTAAGTTATGATGTTTATGTTGTCCACAGACTCATAATTATTAGAATTATAACCAGTGTAACTATCAAATAAATGTGTCGCATCAACAATTGTTGTAAGATCCCATATCATCAAACCCACTGCTTATCAGTTTCCTTGTATAGGATATTTAATAAAAAGCACATCTTTTTATTAAATGCAATGCAAATTTCATTTAATTTGCTCTCAATCTTAAATTTACAAACAACATAGCAGTCGTACACGTGTGAATAAAGCATGGAAAACTATTACAAATAGTTAGCCTTTATTTGCGTAAAACATTGACTAGTTTAAGACCTCGGTTCACAGGGATTTTGTAAAGTGTTTAAGGGTTTCAGATTTATTCGGATCAACGCAAATATCTTTAGAATGAAAAAAACAACAACAACTTTCTTTTATCGTTGTTTCATGCATTCACTGGCACGTCTGTTTATTCGCTGATTCATTTATTTTAGAGTTATTGGTTTGAAAATTATATATGTCGCTGTTCTTTTCTCAAAGCTATTGAAAATCAGAAGAGGGAAAACAGAAAGATTCGCATATGCTGGATTTGGGTGTTGAATATGTATTGCAACCTGTTCCGGACACCACACAAGGTCAGTGGGACTGAAACCGATTTTGTTTCGCACTGCTAAACAGCCCATATAACGCATGACAGTCATGGCTTACGTGTTTTGTGGTCAAAAGAAGAAGAAAAAAAGACCACAATCCGGCACATTAAATAATATGCAAACGACTGAACACATGCAACGAAGATCAGATTCATATTCAAGAACGGAGCGAATAGTTGTTGCCTTTCTAATCTAGAGCGAGTCTAATTATTGTCCACATTATTATTTTTGTTGAAGCTCCACAATCGGCTAAAATCATTTTAGAACGACAAAATGATAGATTTTAAGTGGATAAAAAAGAAAAAAATGATGAATTACTCAGGAACTTATTTACAGTTAGGATTTATACATAAGAAAATGTATTAATAAAAAATATATATAGATATTTTGAAAAATCCTTCAAAATAAAATAAAGGATTTATTTAAAAAACACATTGTAAAATGATGGATTCATAAATTCCACATTAAGAAAGTTTGCCTTTTGTTTAATTAAAATGATTAAAGTCCAATTAGTTAAGTTGACCCTGCATGGAGCCCTCACTAGAGGAAAAACAGGGTTTGTCTGTAGAATTTCCTTCAGTTATCAGATCATTAACAAATATTCCTTAATTTAAAATCCTTAAAATCTGTACTTTTTTTAATCTCCAAAGGCCCCATAAGTACCTTCAGAGGAATAAAACTTATTCTAACAAGTTACTTCATAGTTTTAAAGTGTTTGTTTATAGTTTTTTAAGTGTTTTATAGTCTATGAAGCCCAGTATTTTTCAAATGATGATGCAGTTGCAGAAAAATAAAAACAAATACTAAAATCATTTAAAAAGTTATTTTATTTGAAATTATTTAAATACAAATAATATATATTTTCCATTTACAATGACAGTTTTCTTGTAAACAAAAGTGGCAGATACTGTTTACTAGGCAATTCACCCCTTTTTTTCTGGCCGGTGAGTTTCTCTGTGTGTGTATGTGGAGACAATTTCTCATCATCTGTGCACTTCAGTACACAGCATAAGTTTCTGAGGCTACAATCTTTTTTTTTTTTTTTTTTTTTGGAGCTAGAACACTAAAATGTTTATTTATCTGTAAAACCATCATCATTTTATAAAACTTTGTGAATGTGAGTTACATGCAGCCAAAATGACACTTTCCCTCCATCGGTAATTGAATAGTTTCTGCTAATGTGTGGAAATAAGTCAAATAAAATCAGATTTTCTACTGGCGTTTGCAATTTTCCAATTGTAACAAATTAACTATTGGGAGCAAACAACAAAATCCAATTTCATTCATAAAGTCAAGATAAAAAAAAGAAAGAAAAGAAAAAATTAACAATAAATGGAGAGATTACATTTTATATGCATTTCTACATTTCAAATAATATCCGTCAGCTTAATCTCTCCTCAACCAATTTTACAAATGAACAGACCAGAATAATATTTTCACAACCACTAAACCAGCACTTCCAATACACTGTCAGACCTTCCACTGGTGCAAAATAACATTTCAATTGGACGAAAGTAATCATATCCCAAAAACGCCCTTAATGTTGAGCCCTATTGCCATCCACACTTAAAAACAAAATGCGAAAAACTTGCAGAAATAAACATTCCCATCACTTGTACTGATGGTTTCATTTCACAAACCATTTGCATTGCCTGAAAATTCTATACAGTGAATAAGGCGTTTATATTTGATGAGAGTGGAATGTAAGATGATATCATCTAAATCAAAGAAATAAAAAAATCCACATCTGAGACGAGGCAAAAAGATCCAATTTCTTTTCCGATGTTTCTGATTTTGATGCAACTAAATAGAAAAAAAAGCCTGTACTTGTGTACGTTCATACTGAAAATACAGTCTCTGTGACAACTGCAGTTGTCTATTCTCAAAGCTGAAAAAATGTATTAAAAAAAACAACAACAACAACAACTTGGGTCATGTTATTTCATAGTGCCAAGAAATCCTTATTTGTGGAACAGCGGGACAGCAGTTCTAATTGCGAGTTAAATCTGTAGGAATGACTGCAGTCATTTTTCATGAAGCTGAGAAAATATGACAAAGCTGGAAGAAGAAATGTGAGATTCTTAAATGCATTAAACTTCCACACTTCATAACCAACCAAGATGATGGTCACTCCATCCCATGCTTCCTGCCAACGCTCAGAACGCACATCCACGTCTATGTGGTTCACTCCAGATTACAGGATTCACACAGCCTCATAAAAGTGGAGACACCTGGTAAATCTGATATCTAACAAACTACAGAAAACTACAAAATGATAAGGTAGAAAACCCTTGAAGCATAAACAGTGACATTGAAAATGACAGTCATGAGGTGTGTGATTTTTTTTTTGTTTAAAGCGGAAATCTGGTTTTATTTTTTTCCGATGCATCTTTTTCGTCAAGTGGAGAGGAATCTGAAGCACAGCTGGAGCCCACAGATAACGACTGGATGAACGCAGAGAAGGAGAACCGAGTGTTTGACTGGCAAAATAAATGTGATTCATGAGTGTTTTAAACAGGATCATGGGGCGTCAACGTCCTTGTCTCCTGTTTGCCTCTGGTGTGTATGCTGGCCCAGAAGTCTGGGGCTGTGTGTGTGTGGGTGTGTGTGTGTGCGCATGAGATGGGCACATGGGTGTATGAGCTGTGCTCAAGTTTGCATGAAATGATTTTAGTCGTTGTCTTCTTCGTCTTCCTCAGACTCCTCAATGCCATCACTGTCCTCCTGGTCATCCTCCTCTTCCTCAGTTTCTGGGATGTCCCACTGCGGGTGGTTATCCATCATGGCCTTTGCCTCATGAACCTCCAGCTGACAAAAATAGGTTCAAAAAAATTTATGGTAAGATCATAAAAACATTTACAGTTAAAGTCAAAATTATTCACCCTCCTGTGAATTTTTGTTTTTCTTTATCAATATTTTCCCAAATGATCTTTAATAGAGCAGGAGATTTTCCACAATATTTCCTATAATATTTTTTCTTCTGGAGAAACTCTTATTTGTTTTATTTCAGCTAGAATAAAAAGCAGTTTTAAAAAATTTTACAACCATTTTTGGTCAATATTATTAGCCCTCCTAAGCAATATTTTTTTTGATTGTCTACAGAACGAACCATTGTTACTATAACTTGCCCAATTACCCTAGTTAAGCTTTTAAATTGTACTTTAAGCTGAATACTAGTATCTTGAAAAACATCTAGTAAAATATTATGTACTGTTATCATGATAAAAGAAATCAGTTATTAGAAATTAGTTATTAAAACTATTATGTTTAGAAATGTGTTAAAAAAATCCAGCCTTAAACAGTATTATTATAGATAATAAATTAAAAACTTTTTATTTCACACATACTGGATATGGTGGCTTATGAGGACTGTCCATAAGCATAATGTATTTAAAATATAAAATAAAAACCTCTTTAAAAAAATTATTTAAAAAACCTCTTATTATACGGGCCTTACCCAACCCCTTCCCCTAAAGCCAACCCTCATAGGAAACTTTGAATGTCAAAAGATCGAGTTTACTATCATTTGTAAGTTTTTTGCATTACAATGACACATGACATGTCTGTATAAACCACCTCAACTTTGTAATATCTAGGTCATGGCCACGTCTTTGTACAAATGTGTCCTTATAAATATCTATATATATATATATACGTACGTATATATAGTTCATAGTTACATAGTTCCGCCATCCGACTGTATTATAATCAGGCCAAAAGGCTGAGCAAATGTGTGAATTTCTCAAAGGAGACATCGCATACCTCAGGACATTTCACATTACCGCAAAACCAATACAGAAATTAAGGTCAATCAAGTTGATCTTTCCCTTTTGTATATTGTACTGTATGCAGATATACTATGTCGGAGTTTGCTTTGCTTGGGCTTTTATGGGGTTTAATGTTCCCGGATGGGGCAGTCAGAGTAGTACAAGCAGAACTGCTGATTTATTTATTTTTTTCTTTCATGCCGTTCTGCATTATAATCCTGATCAGTTAAAAACAGCCTAGTTTTTTTTTTTATCTTTATTTTTCTCTCAATCGCCAAGACTTCACAGTACTCTACAAAACAAAATAAAGTGACATTTTTTTTAATTAGTAAATGCTTTTACAAGGCTGTTATAGTCTGTAGATGTGAATCCATGGTGGAACAAACTAGTTCCTCACGCAAAGGGGTTTTTGAGACCCTTTGTGGGTGTTTTTATTTACACACAACTGTATCAATTGTATAAATGCAATATCACACTTTGTTTTACTTTATATTATTCAGTTTCCAGAAAACAAAACAAAAATAGTAAGCAAAACTGCCGTTTCCAACATTTGTAATGATATAAAATGCCTTGAATAATTTCTGATGGATACTGAATCATGGAAATAAATTATATATTATAATATTATAAATGTAGATAGATAGATAGATAGATAGATAGATAGATAGATAGATAGATAGATAGATAGATAGATAGATAGATAGATAGATAGATAGAATGTCACTGAACATTTGATAAAAATGACAAGCAAGAGCAGAAAAGTACTGACCTTAAGTGGCTTGATCTGATCTAATCCCATGAACGAATCTGATCTGAGAATCACTGAATATTGATAGTTTCCAGTTTTGGATGGAGCAGGGAATTTCAGTTCAACCTGAGAAAAACAGGAAGTTATATAGTCACTGGTTGCTTTCCACAGCTCAGCAAAATATAATAGACTTGAGTAATTGGGAGATCTGGGCTGATTTATGACCCCTGTGTTTACATCCGTTCATTCTCCTGGTCCTCACAGAGAGGAAGCTCTCGCTGTCAGACTGAATCATGACAGGCGTCTGGCGGCCCAAAAACCAGACACACACTGCAGTATGAAGGTTGCCTGGCAACAGGCGACGGAAAAAAAAAAAGAAAAGAAAAGAAAAAAAAGTGCTGCACTGGTGCTCCATTCAGCCACACACACACACACAGACTTCCGTTTCACTACATATAATGACAGCACACTATTCTCCAATTCATTTCCTACAGTTGATTTTGCTATGAGAAATCCCAGTTCTAATTGTCTTGATTTTCCCATTGTTAGATAAAGAAAAAAGAAAAAAAACACCTAATTGACAAAGCATTTACATACACTTCATCCACATCCTACTGCCACAAATGGGAACCAATGAATATATGTTTGGGTTCCCATTCTTTTAACAACTTCCAATGATCAGTCATTTGTGAGATTTAGAACAATTCACTCCATGCACAAACGTTAATAGTAACTAATATAAAAAATATGTAGATTAACTTAAATTTCAAATGAAATAAAAATATCAGATATGTAGTAGTAGGGCTGGGTGACTAATCGAATGTGATTAAGTGCATTTCGTCGTTAAAGCCAGTGTTAGTAAATCTCCAGCACATGCTTTTAGATTTGACTGTATATTTAGGATTTACTATGCAGCTGTGTACAAAATGCTGCTACATTAGAAAGCATGTGAAAATACCACATTTAATAACATGTTTTTACTCCAAACTCACTTCATAAATTCTTCATAATAATGAAAGCACTTAAATCTTCTGTTTATTTAGCAACAGCTATAAGGATTTCCTGGGTTTCTTCTTTGTGGCGAATTTGGTGTTTGGCATGAGAACGGCCTCTGGCCTTCAGAGGAGATTTACCATCATTAAGATGCACATGATAATAGTAGCTTTGATTAATCAAATTTCATGTCTTTCTATTTTTCTCTGTCTCGTTTTATCTGTCATTCTGTACCGTGCTATTTGTCTGTCTGTCTATCTTTCTACTAGGGCTGTGTGATTAGAGAGAACAATAGACAGACAGAAAGATACGATACACAGAATGACAGATCGAACAGTCGACAGATTTATAAACCCATAGATAACCACAATACTGATCTTCCATAGTTTTGTTTTTTCCTACCATGAAAGTAATTAAATACATCAACCTCTTAGTAACCAACATTCTTCAAAACATCTTTTATGTGCAACAGAAGAAACTCTTACAGGTTTGAAATAACTAAGCGAAAAGTCAATAAAAATGTTTGGGTGAATAATCCCTTTAAATCAAATTCAAACTACTTTTTAATAAAATACAAATACCTCAAACAACACTGGATGGTTTACCACAAGGTCACTCTTTCAGCGATTCTCAGTAAAGTGCTCACCTCCTCTGTGTCTTTGAGTGTGCACACGTGGTTGGGCATTGACACTAGTGTCTGTTCCTTCCGGTCTGCAATGTAAAGCCACCACCACTCCTGCTTCTCCTCAGGGAAGAACAGGCTGTAGACTGGATGAGTGACCTTAGACTTGGTCTCCAACAGTGCTCGTTCACGCCGCTGAATGCTCTGCTGTAGAGCCTCCCATTCCTACAGAAAAGATGCTCTAGTTATGGAAAGCTGCAGAAAAGCGGCAGACATTCTTCCAAGAGATAAGACACACACACACACACACACACACACACCTCTTCGTCATCTCTGGCAATCTCGTCGCCCTCAGTGTCGCTCTGCTTGTCGCTCTCATCATCTCTCTCACTGGGTGAGTCCTTATTTCCCTCTGCTTCGTCTGATTCACTGCCTTTATCAGACAGATCTTCCTCTTCTTCTTTTGATACAACTTCCTGTGAACAAAATAATATTGCAGAAAATGATATGATATAAAAAAAGATATGCATTTATTCAAAAGATTGAAAAAGACAAGTTTTTATAATTTTTGAACAAAGACGCTTATGCTCAACATCTTATTTAATAAAAAATGCTGGTTGTGACGTACTGTAATATTGTAAAACAAAAACTGTAATAATGTTATATATCATATATATATATTATACATTTAAAATGTGATTTATTCCTGTATTATCCAGCTTAAATATGCATCATTATTCCAGTCTTCAGTGTCACTTGATCTTCAGAAATTATTTTACAACACCAATTTGATGCTCAACATAATATTTTGTACCATTCTAAACATCTCTAAAATCCCAATTGATTAGTTTAATGCATCTTTGTCAAACATAAATGACTACTGTATCCAGAATAATATTAATGGCTATTTTTATCAAAAAACAAATGTAAAATGTACTATATCATATACAGTATTCTAGTTTCCTTACATTTCCAGCCACGTTGCCATTGGCCTGTTTGGCCTTGTCTCCCTTCGCTTGCTGTTGAGTGACTGGTTTCTTCTTAGTCAGTTTCTTCTTTTTGGACTTGGCAGCTTTTTTAGCTCCTTTATTCTTATTTTGCCAAACCTTTGTTTTGTTTTTGGCATCACCTTGCTGCAAGTAAGACGATCATTAATAGAAACCATTGAACGCAATTTTGAACAAGTGACAAAACATAAATATTGGTTAAAACATTACTACCTCCTCTGTGTTCACTTCTTCCGCAGGCAGCGGTGCATTCTCCTCTTTCTCAAACATCTCCTAAACATAAATGATAATCTGAAGTTAATTCTTAAGCCAAAAAAACTAAGAAGCTCAGCACTGACCTCTTGTGGATGCCTGCTGCAACTAAAGATGTGCCATAACTAGCTCACAAAATTCATACAACAAAAAAATTAGGCGCTTATGCTGGATATAGAAATAAGAGCACCCCAGCTACACATATGGATGGGAAACTGTGAGATGTGAAGCACTTACAGACATTCTCTTCCTTGTCAAGATGACCGTGACTGTGACAATGGATCCTGCAGTGATGTTATTGCTATCTTCATCATCCAGCACTATGATGTAATGAAACATACACAGAGTTCAAGGCTTTTAATTAAACATAGATGTATTTATTAAACGTGTGAGTGTGTAAGCACTGCTTAAACCAACCTTGAAGTTTGGTTTCCATGTTGATATAAGGGAAGCTGCCGAGGACTCCAATGACCTCATCATACTTCTCCTCTCCCAGAAATCTTAGCATGTTCCTCCTGTCAGAGTCTTTCAGGCTGACCAGATCCTGCAATGTTCGCACTTTATACTGAAAATTAGAAAAAGAGCGAAGATCCATAATTAGACATTTGGATTAAATTTTTACACAGTATTTATAGTCTAACTAATGCCCTTTTTATTTGAGAATGAGTGGAGAAATCTTCCATGGGTTGTAACGCCTTTAAGAAAGATGTACCTTCTTAGAGATACAGTATCGTAGGTGCTCCTCTTCAAAATGGGGAAGCTGCAGCAGAGGAGATTTAGCCTCCTGCAGACCTTGAACCACCATCTGAGAAAGCTTCATGCAGTTTTCTATGGAAGTCAGCCTGGGAGCCCGAAGGCCTATTACAGTAAAACACCAGCAAAACAAGAACTTTAAAAATCGCATGTCATATTACATACATCACATTTCAAAAGTTTGGGGTCAGTACAATTTTTACATTTAATAAAAATTAACCAAGGTAATATATATATAGATATATAAAGTTCTTGTTTTGCTGGTGTTTTACTGTAATAGGCCTTCGGGC
>CAIGQW010015581.1:10301444-10320019 GCA_903798125.1 Danio choprae | reverse complement strand
ATATATATATGGTTTATTCTCATTTAATTAAACAGATATTAGAATCTCATGTGCAAGCTATTTCAATAAAATGAATAGCTTAAAAACACCAAGAGGACAGCACAAAGCATTACATCATAACAGTACTTACAATGAGCTAAATGGGATTAATTGTTCTGAAATGCACACAAACATAATCACTTACTTAAGTGTTGGAACAATGCTCTGCTGTGATTTCATAAGCCGAAGGCGATACCACAGACATCTTCCATGAACTCTCCGTAAACTCTTCAATCGCAATTGCTCTGTGGATTCATTTATATAGCAAAAATAAATAAAAAGCAGCATTGTGCAGCATAATACAAATCTACCACAGATCCCTAAAAACAAAACAGTACTCAACAACATCCTATTAATGTCGTACTATGCTATTTTTATATATTTCATGGTACTGAATGTTTAATGCTTTTTAGTTGAAATATCATTCATTCATTTTCTTTTCGGCTTAGTGTCTTTATTAATCAGGGGTTGCCACAGCAGAATGAACTGCCAACTTATCCAGCATATGTTTTACGCAGCAGATGCCCTTCCAGCTGCAACCCATCTCTGGGAAACACCCATACACTCTCATTCACACATAAACTACGGACAATTTAGCTTACCCAATTCACCTATACTGCATGTCTTTGGTCTTGTGGAGGAAACCCACGCCAACACAGGGAGAACATGCAAACTCCACACAGAAATGCCAACTGACCCAGCCGAGGCTCGAACCAGCGACCTTCTTACTGTGCGGCAACATCGCTACCCACTGCAGTTGAAATTTGGTAGCATTTTATATTTTTATCTGAATGTGATCCTGTGTGCCCATCTTACTTAGAGTCAGATTACAAAAGATGCCTGACAATATGGCAAAATGTTGTTATACAACAATAATGAAAGAGAGACAAAGATTATTGGGCAACAAACCATTTTACAGCTGGGATGGAAAATACTGAGCCTTAAGTTATTATCATTATTTCTATTTATCTACTTTAAACAAATGTGCTATGCACACTGCAAAGCTGTTTGAGTGATTTGCATTGTGTATACTGACGTTTATACTTAAATACTTCTATATGAATTTATTTCCATGCAGTATTTCTCTTTAAATATTTAACCTAAATGCTAAACTTGTCATGTATGACTTTCAGCTTGTTAAAACTCTCCTTTTCTTCTCTTTTGCCTGCATGCATTTTTTTTTGTAAATATGGCTGCATTTACTATTGTGAATCTAATAAAAGCATTTTGACAATAAAAAAAAACGTAAATGTACATTTCATGAAAGAGTGCACAATAATAAATACAGCTATGAAAAAAATTCAGGGATCACTTTGAAATGAGCAGTTTCTCTGGATTTATGATATAGTTATAATTGAGTAAATATAACTTTGTTTTATTTGGTAAACTACTGACAACATTTCTTCCAAAAACGTAAAAAGGTTACAGCATTTTTGTTTTGCATAAGAATAACAAAAATTACGTTTTCAGACATGTTTACAATCGCTTTTAGATGACACAAAACCACTGCTTTAACTTCAGAAGAGTTAAAAAATAATATGTGGCTTAACGATATTGAAAAAATCTAACATTGCAATATTTTTTTTTATTTTGCTATATATAGCGATATGAATACAATTTCACCATATGACTTAAAATCTCTATTTGGAAAGAATTTATAATGTTAGATCGACTGGGATGATTCTGCAATAAGAGTGCATCTCCATAAAATCTAATAATCAATGTATACCGTTTTTGAGGTCCACCAACACATTTTCATTCTTGTCTGTCCTATTTGCAGTGCGATTCTGTATTTGCATGTGATGTGAGTATTTTCATGCACATGTTTATTAAGAGATGAATTAAAGTTTACTATTTGCATCTCCATAAAATTTAATAAATCATCTATAAACTATAAAAAGGTCCCCCGACACATTTTTACTGTTGTCTGTGCTATTAGTAGTGCGTCTCAGTATTTGCATGTGTTGTGAGTATTTTCATGCACAACAATCTAAATATAATCAAGAAAAAGATACAAGGTTATGTTTTATTATTATGTTTGAGTCTAACAGTATTCAAGTACAGTAACTGAATGATAAAAATAAAAACAATTCAATAAAATGAATCGTAGTTACGGTCACAAATGGTACAATTTCTTATGCCTGAATGCCTTTAAAATCATTATACAATCACAGGCAAATGATAAATTATAATACAAACTCAACATTGCATATATCCTGCGATGTGACTATTGTGAACGTTCACATTGCTGAAACGATATATTGTGTGCAACCCTAGAATTCACCATGATTTCATATCACAACGTATTAAAAAAAAGGTTATTCTGAAGAATTTTCTGAAGAAAAAACAAACTGTAGGAATGTTAGAAACAATAAGAGGAAATGTTATCAGACCTTAACAGAATAAAACAAATATTAACATTTTACTCAAGCCCATACCTAATAAATCCAAAAACCAGAGAATTTTGCCTTTTGTTCTATAGCTGCACATTTCATAACACATGCTGAAAATACTGTGTGCCATTTAATATTATTAAAAACACTCAATGTACTGTAAACAGCGAGGATAAAAGAAAAGCTAGCATTTAAAGGGATAATGGCAACTACACTTAATGCAAGTAACTGGTGTGTAATTATGATTCTAGCAACACTCAAAAAGACATGTAACCTAACAGTCTTCTTGATAACTATGTGCATTATGACCAATTTCTGACACCTTAAAAATACTGTAAATATGCTAACTAACGTTAGAGGAGCTGAGTGAGGGTCAGCTGCTAATGCTACAAAACAACAATCCTGCGAGCCCTTCGTGTCACTGCTGAAATGAAACCTCTTCATTCGTTTTGTTCAATTCTGGGATGTCAACAAATCTTCCGTAAGCAGCTGTGGCAATCTGGCTATCAGGACTGACCATCAAGCGACAGGTAACTGGTTAGCTGCTGGTGTATTAGCATATGGGGCCTTACCCGCATTCTGATCCCGAGGCCAGATGTAATAGGTGGCTGGGATGACTATTAGTCCCACAAAGGACGTGAGGAAATAGAAAAAAGTGTTGCCACTGTCGTCGTACTGAAACTGCTGTCCGGCCATTTCGCAGCGGCAATAAACCCTGATCTTTTCTGCCGCCTTGCCGCCCTATCAGTCACTCCACTGTAGGACTACTCACATATGCGGCGAGGGAAGCCAGCATCCACGCACTTTCTGCCACGATAGCGATCGCCTTCAAAATAAAAGTTTCATGAGGGTTGTTTTATTGTACTAAGACTCTATCAGTCCGACTTGATCTTTAAACTATTTCGGTTTGTATTTTCTAAACTACGAATAATTTTATAGCGTTGTGTTAAGATTGTTGGTAGAAAGGATTACAAACTTTCTGCGCTCAACACGGCACAGGCTTTTATTGTGGCGTGTTAATAACACATCGCTTCTTGATGTCATAGTTCTGAAATACGAAAAATCTATGCGCCGTTTCCAAGTAGCAGTGTACGTGTTCTACGCATGCGCTCTGTTACTGTAGTAAGCGTTTTACATCATAAATACTGTATCTATGGTTTTACATATATCTTTTATATATTTTTAGTTGTTGTAATGCTTTCATATTGGAATAACTAACTTGAAAATTGTACATTTTTCGTGCCAATGTACAATTTAATTTTGGATTGTTCAATCTTTACACACTCAGCAAACCCAAAATGCCCTAATATATTTATATAGTTTAATAGTTTTAAGCGATTTGCAGATGAAATTTGGTTTAATAAGCGTTTTTGTCCTACTTCTTACAGCTTTTTGGGGGGGGAGAATACCAGTTACAATCGGTCCTCTGGGTTTGCCATTAATAGGTACTTGTTTTGGGTAAAATGCTAATTAATGGCTTATTTCATAAAGTACCAATAAGCTGTCTCCAAAAGCTGTCTTTAGGTCATTTATTGCACACACAAATGACAATAAATCAGCACAAAATGCTCATGTTTTCAGACTTAAATAAAGAATTTATGTATCTCTTTAAGGGGATAGTTTCCCCAAGTGCTTTTAAACTTTTATGATTTTTTTCTTCTGTTGAACATAAAGCAAGATATTCTGAAGAATGTCAGAAACCAGCAGCTATTGACACCCATAGTAGGAACAAAAAATAAGTGTGAGTCAATAAGCACTGCTTTCCAATATTCTTCAAAATATCTTTTTGTTGTTGAATAAAGTAACTCAAAAAGGTTTGGAACAAGTGAAGCGTAAGTAAATGATGACGGAACTGTCCCTTTAATTAAATCACATTTAACAAGTAGGTCATTTTAACATATAACATCCATTATCAGAATCAGAATGGGTTTTATTGCCAAGTATCATATGCAACACTGAAAATAATCATCTAATTATGCATGGATTTTCTTTTTTTAGTGGTTCGCCCAAGTGAGGCTGCAATGTCTTGTCTTTTGGATATTCCACCAAGACTTCCAGAGTGTCCATAGGGTAGTTCATGGAAAGGTTTCTGTGGTATATCATCATCCATGCAGTCCACTATCACATTATAGGTTTCTAGGTACATGTTGTATAAAATGCAACATGCTTTCACAGACAAACTGGTTTGGCAAACGGAGTGCTTCTGCAGACACCCGAGCCTCTGAAAACAAGATCTCAGAGTATGTATGGAGCCTTGCACCACTGCAAGAGCTGACCTCACTTTCTGGTTATAACATACTTTTTTCTGTCCAAACGTTCCATAATCAGGAAAAGGAGTTAGAAAATGCTCTGATAGTGGGAAGGTGGAGTCACCTAAAATGTGTTTGCCATGTAGCAGAGCCACAGGGTCTTCCTGCAATGCCTTCCCAACCTCTGTGGCCGAGAGAACTCTAGAGTTATGCCAGTTTCTAGGATGCTCTGCAGACACGTAAGTAAATCTACCCTTGTGGTCACAAAAAGCCATGAGTTTGGCAAAATACGCCCCTTCCGTGTCTCTATATACCTCTGGATCTGGTACATCAGTTGGCTTCACGATAGAGATCAAACGTGTTCCTACTACACAAAGAGTACCTGGTAACCCCACAGCCGAAAAGAACCCCTTCACACACATTTCCGCTTCCTCCGCCTGAGGCCAGTGAATATGATTAGCTAAGTTGGTAGTAAGAAGTGCGCAGAATTCATCCAGCTGATCGCAAATGAGAGACTCTGTGACGTGGAAGCGATTTGCCACACTCTGGTAGGACTCTTGGGTAGAAAGAGCCCACAGACTGGAGAGAACAGCATGCCACACGGTCCAGCCCTCTTGCCTAATGGCAGCCCATTTACACGGTGCCAGCAGCTGCACCAAGTCCTACAAACACAAAAAGAACAATCTGTTTACAAAACACAAATGAGGATTAGCAAGTAGGACTAGCATTAGATGAAGTACCTCAGTTTGAGTTGGCGTCAGCTGGAAGTGACTCTTAAAGTCACTGATAGTCAAGCTTTGCAGCACGGCATTGAAAACAACTTTTCCATCAACATCTTCTCTGACAGGTGAAAAATAACAATGTTAGAGCATTTATCAAATGTTTCATTATAAACACCATCTTGTGTCAACTTACCTTTTCGATCAACGTTAACACTTTCTTCATTTTTCAGCTTCACTCTACTGAAATATAAATTATTATTAAATGTATAATCACTACCAAACAGTGTAATCGACCAACAGCGAACAAAGATAATCTAGCTTTTTTTGTAAAAAATAACGTTAGTTAGGTAACGTAACAACTAAAATAACTAGCAACCCCGTTTAAAAAATATTAGCAGTTGATATGGATTGGCTGAACAACTGAAGAAATATATAAACATCCGCATGCTGTAACGATGGTGTAAACTGTTTGTTTACTAAAGTAACCATCATTTTCGAATAAACATTTTTATTCACCTGCCTCTCCGACGTTTGCGAGTCGCATGTTTGTTAAATAACAAGAAATCTTCAGCATCGTACATGTCTGCTAATAAAAAAGCTATACATGTTTCCAGCGCCATTTTTTTCCGCGATCAGATTGTTGCAACGCCGCCCTCTTGTGGCAAAGAGTTTCTCAAAAACGATTCATTTTCTTTAGTGAAAATTGATCAAAAGTGTGACTTTAGTCAAAACTAGCCTGTAAATAATTTAAATAAGCCCAGATAGTGAACTAGTTTAAGCTAGTCACCCAGCTTGGCTATAAGCAGCAGACATTCTGCTAGTTTAGCTGCTTCTTAGAACATACTAAAATCCAGAAAAAATAAATAAATGAAAAATCATAGACTGGTTTGAAGTTTTAATTGCTTGTTTGTTTCCAGCACTGATGTCCTGTTTCAATAAATTAATTCAATAATAAATCAGTCAACAAACTGTAGCTTTGCTTGAACTCAGATTCTACCGATAGGTGGCACCAGAGTAATTCTATGAACTGATTTATGATTTATCTCCACGCATATTAGATCAATATGACTGCAACAACTGCGAATACTTTCCACGTCATTAACAAATAGTAAAATAAATAAATAAAAAAACATCTTGACAGGAGAGGGAGTAAAAACGAGAGGAAGTGATCATGCTCAAACCCTCCTCAATAACCTTTGCCATTTCCTCTTCAGTCCCATTGACCTAAATGATGATGGCAGCACAAAATAACAAATAGAGCTACAGTGATGAGACTGCTTACTTCAGACTTAAGAGATGCTCTTACCCTCCTGCGTTAATCAGACAGAGTTAAATATGCAAGGAGTAATTGTGCAGGTCACAACCCCTCATCTTCATTATTATGTGAATGTTTTTGCACTAAAGGCCATAAATCTGTATAGAAATCAACTATAACAAGTTGCATGTAAATTAAGACTGTGACTAGACTGTGACTTAAGCCTAGTTTTACAGTTAAAGGGATAGTTCACCATTAAATTGAACATTCTTTGCTGAGATATGGGTAAACAAACAGTTTCTGCTGTTTCTTCCATTATTATCCACCAATACTGTTTGGTTGCATACATTCTTTAAGACATCTATTTTCAGACAGTAAACAGACATTTAGAATATGTCTTTAAGATGTTTACAATTTGCAGTGTTCAACAGACTTTTTTTAAACACGTTAATCATTCCTCTCATCACAGCAGATGTTTTTAAAACCAATCAATCTTTAAAATACATCTTGCAGATGTATGTGTACTATAGGTATCCCTTTAAATCTTTTTGTTACTACGACATCATTCATTCATTCATTTTCCTTCGAATTAGTCCCTTTATTCATCAGGGGTCACCACAGAGGAATGAACCGCCAACTTATCCAGCATAGGTTTTACACAGTGGATGCCCTTCCAGCTGCAACCCAGTACTGGGAAACACCCATAAACACTCATATTCACACACATACACTATGGACAATTTAGTTTATTCAATTCACCTATAGCGCATGTCTTTGGACTGTGGGGGAAACCAAAGCACCTGGAGGAAACCCACGCGGACAAGGGGAGAACATGCAAACTCCACACAGAAATGCCAACTGGCCCACCCGGGACTCAAACCAGCGACCTTCTTGCTGTGATGCGACAGTGAGCCACTGAGCTACCGTTGTCGCCTACTACGACATCATCTGCCTTAAATGTTTAAAACAAATGTCTGACACTGTCAGGCCAGGTTTGGTATCTTTTATCAGTAAGTACCTTTTAACTGCCTCTGGGATAATCTTAAATCTTAAAGTGGCTACTATGTCACCCTGCCTGTCAAAAAGCCTTCACTGGATCCTTCTATTCCAAATCATTTCCATCTTGTCTCTGCCCTACCATTTATCTGTAATGTTTTAGAAAAAATTGTGTTTTTCTTTTCTTTTTTAAAAAAAATAGTAATACTGACATTTTGTTCAGCCTGGGTTTAAAATGGCGAATAATACTGAAACGGCCCTTCTTAAAGTGTCAAACGATATCCTGCTAGCTACCAACTGATTCTGTGGTCCTGGCTCCTTCAGTTCTGTCAGCAGCATTTGATACGATTACTCTATTTTGTTGTATATGGATCAGATGTGGGCCTGAAAGGTACAGTACTTAAGTGGTTTCAGTCTAACTAGGTACCTTCTCATCCTTGCTCACCTGTGATCTACCTCAAGGCTCGATTTTGGCACCCTCCATTTTCTCCTTGTATATGCTTCATTTGGGGGCCATTATAAGGAGGCATGGGCTGTCTTTTCATAGCTATGCTGACAACACCCAGATTTGCTAATTTATCAAGAGAAATTACCCTTTAGATCTTAGCACCCTAAGGTGCTTGGACAAGGACAAAATCTCAAACTGCTTAAAGGTTAAATGAAAATAAAAGAGAGGTGATTGTTTTCAGTCTTACTGAACATTCTCAGGCTACCTGCGTAGACCTGGGCTGCTAATCTGCCTTCAGAGCCTCTCATGTGCTTAATCTGGGTGTCCTCTTCAAGGAGTCATTAAAATTGGACAAACACATTGGTTTACCAACTCTATCCATCCATCCAACGTTAAGATTAATAAGTGGCAAGAAAAAAAAACATTAATATAGACTTTAACATATGATTATTAGTGAAGCAAATGATTTGTTTTATCCATTGCTCTCAGTTGTTTTAAACTGAGCTATTCAAATGCCAATCACACTAGAAATAATCCTGAATGGATGAAGATGAACCACAGTCGCCACTTATTGCCTCCCTGAAATCTCATCTCTTATTTGCCTCAAGAGGCTTTGTAGCCGTCTGATACAGCTGATGGGCAACCCACTGTACCCAGAGATGAGTGGGCAGGGGTGCCCAACAGGGTCAGATGTTTCTGCCCTCATGGCATAACCCCCTATTCAGAAGCTCTTACTCAGCCAGACCCCCCGGGCCTGTGTAAGCCTTGCCCACTGTGATCCTGTTGTCTTATTAAAAGAAGCCACAGGGAACACAAGTCATCCACCTTAGGTTTCTGACACACCAATCAGCATCTGCGATAATGTCTCCTCCAGCTGACCTCTCATACGACCTTTGTAATGGGGTGGACCTTTTAAGAACAATCAGCGGTGGAAACGGAGAGAGATCTGCAGCGCTGCTAAATAACTGTGATGAAGTGATTCTATAATCTATCATAATACCATAATCCCATGATCTTCAGACTTCGCCCCTTATGAGGTCATAATAGCCCTTTTCATTCAGCAACACACGCTGGCTCTTAAGTGAGAGTTCTCTAATTACAAAGCTATATTTCTTCAACAAAGCAGCATATTCAGCTTTAGCTAATTAAGTAATTGACCGTTTTAAAAGGTTTTAGCGTTGCACTAAATATGCATACACCACATGTATGAAGAATGATTTGGCAGTTTTAAATAGATGAAGGGTGATTAATTTAAAGCAATGATGAATGAGAGCTAGAGATCTGATGAATAAACCTAATTTGTGATAAATTCACAATATTTATATCCCAACTGCAGTAATTGTACTTTGTCTAATACATCAGATGATCACTTATGGGCCTACAAAAAAGTAAAATAAAGCTCATGCCCGTATGTATTTATGTTCATGCTGATGGTTTTTAAGTAGAAATTTGAGCCTTAGGTGTTAATCATGCTAACCTGGTATCTATCTATCTTCAAACACCAGGCTTTAATAACTAACGTTACTTGCACTACACTAAAAAAATAATAATAAAAAAAGAAAGCAAAAAGGGGGAAAAAAGAGAATTTTATCATAGTTTGCACTCATTTAATTATTAAATAATAGTAACGAAAACTTATACTGTACTAATCACTGTCAGATCAAATCAAAGAGATTTCCAGCAATTTATGGGGAAATAAAAATTTAAAGGCAGAGGGATCAAAATACAAGGTTGGATAAAAAAAATAAATACATAAATAAAATGTAATAATAATATAATTAATAATTACCTAAGTAATTTTCTCAGTCAATTCCTAAAGCTCTTTTGGGTATTATGGTACTTGGAAACAAGCCAGATAAGTGACTATAATAGCATGGTAAAAACTCAGCTGACATTTTACATGCAGCATATTGTTTATATAGAGAAAAAAACACATTAAATCAAAACTTTTGGAATGAGTTTTTATTATTTGGAATAAAATTACAGCCTTATAAAAGGTTCAGACACAATCAAGCATTGTGTTAGTACGCAAGTTCTTCTCAAGAGCACATACAAAGCAATCATCAACACAGAAAAACGATTTCGAATTTCCAATGGCAGATCAGAAATCTAAATGGCAACTTAAAAAAAGAAAAGTTCAAAATTCAACAGCTACACTGATTTCTAAGCCCCTGTTGAGTTGATGGATATTTCATAATGGGCTCATTGCTTAAGGTCCAAAGTCACTGCTCTGATTCTTACCAGCGCAAAACGTGATGAGGGATAATCTCAATCTTATATCCTCTTGTCAGGTAAAGCAAGGCCAGGGTCATTCATCTCAAAAGGTATTTCAGCTTTTGCGTCAATTCGTCAGACACGTGGCCATAAAATTCGCCTGGTTGCTACATTTGGCAGTCAGGTCAGGAGTAATGACTTTCAGCAATGCTTAACGGATAATGGCATTGCAGGGATAAAAGCTGTCATTCTTGTTAGACATTGCACTCATGAGCCGGGTATGAAAAGGCTATTTTTCCCCATATCTTTCTGTACGATCATATGATTGGACAAATCAAGCAAAATGCGCTTACCGGGCAGTGTGATAGGCAATGGCTCGGCTCCATAAGACCAAAAAGCCAATGCAGCTTAAACGGATGTGTTGGTACGATTATTCGGCCAAGTAACTTTATCCTACATTTAGATTAGCTGCTACTGACTGGGGAAACGGGCACTTTGCAATCCAAGGAAAGTCCATGTAACCCTGAAAACAACAAACCTGTCAATCGTAACAAGGAAGGCTTTAGGAGTTAAGCACTATTAACATATTTTAATAGAGGTATGAGGAAACCAGAGATTGGAAACTGTTTCACAAGGTTTTTTTTGTGCAGTAAACAAAAAAGCGATCCTATGAATAAATAACACAAGTTCCAGCAATGGAGAAAATTGTAAATAAGAGTAAATAAAAAGATTCTTCTGATTCATCATTATCAGTTTTCAAACACTTTACAGGCTCCAGTGTTCATCAAACATCTGAATTAACCATACAAATTAGAGAAGACTGTGAAAATGCTAATTGAAATCCAACAGGCACATAAATCGCTTTATGAAGCTTTATGAAGTCTCTTCCATCCTTCACTTTTCTCTTCAACTCACCGCATACACCTTTAACCCTGAATAAAGTTTTTGTCACAAGATCTTGTTTCTCTAATGCACATGGAGTGCTTCCAGAAGTGGTACCTGTGCCATGTAATGCTTGTGTGTTTGTGCGCGCGCACACACTTTCATTATTACCTATGAAATGGAGAGTATTAAATGTAACATGCTCTCTTAGTGCAGTAAAAATGCAGCATAACCAGTCTCACGTAAAAGACAGTTCTCCTCCACTGCACAAAATGTTTTTCTTAGAGTTTTTGTCTTGTTTCTAGTGCAAATATTTAAAAATGGTCAAATAAAGCAGCATTTTCTAGACAAGTAAAACATATTCTTTTGATTTAGAAGTAAATGTCAGGTGAGATTTTTCATAAAACAAACAAATTAATCTGCTAATGGGGTGAGTAAAATAATCTTATTTCAAACCAAAAACAAGATTAGTTTTTTTACTTACCTCACTGGTAGAGTATTTTGCTTGTTTTAAGAAAAAACTAAGATCATTTTCACTTATTAGTTTCATAAAACATTAAAAAAATATTAAATGATATTTTAAAATGTGTCTAAAAAATGCTTCTTGAATCAAAATATTTGAACTAGAAACGATACAAAAATCCAAAAAAAGCCGTTTTGCAGTTTTCATACCTTAAATACAATAATATAACACCAAACATCCTTTAGAATTATTGAAATGAACATAAATCATCTCTGAAAAGCAACAAAATTGTCACGAAGCAAAAAAAGCAAATAATTGGCAAATTTAGTTCACACAAAAATAAAAAGTTCCTCAGCATTTACTCACATCCAAGCAGTTCTCAACTTTTATGAATTTCATTGTTGCACACAAAGGAAGATATATCGAAAAATGTTGAAAAAAGCAGACATTGACATCAAAACAAAACATACTATGAAAGTCAAAAACTCTTCTTTCCAAAAACATTCTTCATTATATTGTCCTTTGTGTTTAACAGAAGAATAAAACTCAAACATTTTAGAGTGAACCATCATTTTAAATCAACTGTGCAAATCACAAATAGTGCAAGACGAAACAACACGTAATGACAGAATCTTATCATGAACTATTTGATCCAGGATGTGTTTGGAGTCCAGAAGAAGACATAAACCTCATCCATTCGTGCTGCAAGTGCCTGTGGGTTTAGCAGGAGAGGTGAAGCTCTTTCCCCCTCTCCGCTCAGCTGAATTTGTCTTGGATATTCATTAGGCTGCTGCTGGACTTGGCTCTTTTGGCTGTGGATCAGGATGAGGGAATAGATTAAACCAGACTGGCAGGAGATGCGACAGAATATTCAATGTACAGTTTAACCTTGAAGTCAGAGACGGGTTGCGTTCTAAACGATCTGAAAGCAGCTAAAAATAGTAGTGTTGTTGATGTAAGAATGCTCTGTTAAAGGTCCCATGAAATGCTTTGAAATGTGTATTTTTTTCGATGTGTGACGTAATTTCAACTGAAACATGAAGACAGGGCAGGACATAGAGTAGTTCCTCCAGTTTAAAAAAAGCCTATAGTGTTTTGTTTTTAATCACAGCTCTGCTAGTGAGAATGGTTGAGCTCAAGTGCATCAAATGAAAAGCCCATGAGAAGCATCTTAATGGGGACGGGACATGTCCGATACTAGAGAGCATTTGATTGGTCAGAGGATTTGATGAGAAACTGAAATATATGTAGATGTTCTAAATATGAATTTTGTCACTGTTTTGGAGTACACTAGATTATAGATATCCTAAATACTTTATTTTTATTTCACGGGGACTTTAAGCACTGTTTGACCACAAAAGCTAAAGCAGTAAGGGTCATGCATGCACAATTAACATTGCCGAGCACCTCTGCCTTTGTCCTTGAACCTTTAGTAAAGACAATTTGCACAGACTGGCAGGTTACTCACGGTGTATGAGCTTGCGTTTCTTTTGTTCTGAGTGCAGGAAGCTGCTTAAGTAGAAGATGATGGGGAGGAAGAGCATGAAGCTGGACACTGCGATGACAGGCACCGTCTCCTCACGAGGGAACGAGCAACCAAAGTTTTTACTCCACAACTTCCTCGTTATGTTCATCTGAAAAGCAATGTAATTAATAGCATATTTCTGGTAGTGTTATGTTTATCTACTGATGGATTTCTCACTCAAAAACAATGAAAATGTGCTATTAATTCACTCATCCACAGACCATTAATATTTTAGGTGACTTTCTGTCTTCAAACATTAAAGAAGATTTGTCAACACAGGCTCATTAGAAACATGTGCTTCAGCCTACATTACTGTGAAATCACAAAAACATACATTAACCAAGGACTACAGAATACACAAGACGTGTCACTCGTATAGTTATGAATGGTAAAAAGTGTAACGGTCAACATGGCGAATGAAGCCAATCATCCATCGCTATAGACTGACGAATCTCCGGGAGAGGGGCTCAGTTCTGATGAGTGTTTCTGCAGATTTTGTGTGATTCAAACGTTTAGAAATGAATCTAAAGAGAGAGTAGTTGTTTAATTTTATTGGTGATTTCTAATATGAAATTTAATTGTAAGCTTGGCAAGAATTTTGGAGAATTTGATGATTAAAGGGGCTTTGGTTTAACTACATTTCTAAGGTAAAATGATCACTATGGGGCACCAATAACCTTTGTTCCTTTTCACATTAATGCTTTTACAGGTACATATTTTCAATGTATAAATGATTATTAACATACAGTTCCAGTGTGGTAAGTTTGTATGATGTTGTGCTTGTAATACAGAGAACTCAGGGTTGAGTCTGGTGAAGCACGATTTCACAAAAGCAATGCAAAATCAAGGTAAACTATGTGGTCGCAGTGAACTTTTCTCTTACATTTGCTTTTGAAAGCACTATTGGTTTTGATAAGGTCAGCAGTTCACTTGGTGATCTGTATGACCTCTCATGGACATGCACAAGAAGAATGTGTATCTAAAATGTACCCCAAGTAACATATTTCACATTCACAAAAATGTGGACAGCACCCTCGAGTGGATTTGTCATCTAAAAAAATTACAACGAAGCGTACCTGGAGCAACGTGCTTATATTTTAGTAAAATGTAGGCTGAGGAATGTATTTCTAATGAGCCTTGGAATTGCAGTCCTTGGTGCAAATAAAATGAATACCAAAGTGTCCTACATTAAGTTGTTTTTAAGGAAGGCTATTAATAATATACAAAATTAATAACTTAACAACATGTCTCAGCGAATGGTGCAGAGTACATTCTAAAGACCTCAATGTTTTGCCAAGACCCATGCATGTTAATTTTGTATTGATGGGCACTTGACAGTGATATGAGGCCACAGGATTTATGAATGACAATAATGTGATACAACTGACGCCATAGGTCACATGACAGTGAAAACATTCAAACTGAATTCATACAACACAGGACAAAAATTTCCATACCAAATGTAGTACCTACTATACCAATACAATTTTTTTTAAAAACTGAGCTTGTACCCATTATAAATAAAATATATATATAAATAAATGTGTTTTTCTAAAAATAATCTATCAGCCCAGACTGCCAATTTAAATAAAAAAAACTTTAACTTTTGTCAATTTGTGTTGACTAGTCCAGACCTCAAGAATCTGTGAAATACAGCTGTTTGGTGCTTACTTTGGTTACTTCTTTGTAGT
This sequence comes from Danio choprae, assembly GCA_903798125.1. NCBI lineage: Eukaryota > Metazoa > Chordata > Actinopteri > Cypriniformes > Danionidae > Danio > Danio choprae. The sequence goes on along the minus strand of CAIGQW010015581.1, from coordinate 10,305,142 downwards.
GTAATGCATTCAGACCTGTTATGGAAATTCCTTTATATACCTTTATATGCATTTTAAAATCTGTTCTTCTTTCCTTTTTCTATGTCTACATTTCACAGTTAAGCTATGTGTGACCACTTTGGCGCCTTTTTATCATCAAGATAAGATTGTATTCCATGTATGGTGACCTATGACCTGTACAGCCGTGTGGAAGATGGGATGGAAATATAGACAACTAAAAGAGAATCATGAGTGTTACGATAACTGTGACGTGATTCATTTGCTATGTCACCTATGGTCTTGTGGGCTTTAAAGGGAAGAAACTAGATAAAAAGGGAACACACTCTTCTTTGAGTGTCGCACTCTGCAGGAACCTGTGTTACTGTATACTGTACTATGTCTGACCTTCTTTGCAAAGAATAAAACTTTAAAAGACATCTTGGGTAAGACTTTGTCTTCTTTACCATTGAGAGAGCCTCCTTAAAGAAAATATCCACAACAGACCTTTATTTAATACATATACAAGCACTATAGGGTGTGCTATTTTACATTTCTCCCAAATTTCACATTATAAAACTTAATTTGATTTTTTAAAAAGTCAGGACTGGGTTTGAGTCATGTAACAGGGTTTTTATATATATATTAGAGCATACTTACAGCGTCTTCTATATCAATGCAGAGGGTTTGGTTTTTTTCCATTTTACTGTAGAGCTCATTCAACCTTTTGTATCGGGCTTTGCAGTCCTTGCAGAGTTCAGAGTGGTTCTTCTGTTTAGAAAACAGGATATTCTCAAACTCCAGTCATTTATTTTAACTGACACTGTGTCTACCAATGTGAGCTGTTTGATATTACCTGATATTGCTCAAAACAGCTGAATGACTGATTCAAAGTGGCCATGAAGTAGCGAGTGTCATTGGTAAGAGCCTCTTCATGCTCAGTCAGACATTCTAATAGTCAAAAAAAAAAAAGAAACTCAAAATCATCACAATATCTACTACTTTAAGTTGAATAAAAACAAGGTATTATGTTACTTGGAACTGGACATATTTTTTTTCCTACTGAAAGTATATCATCTGTTTAGAAATGAAAGTAAAATAAACATGAATAAGGGAAGGATCAAGTCTAATGCCAGTTGTAAGTGAACCAACATTATTACTTACGATCACAATCTGCTGATGTCCAGATGTCTTCTAAATTGCTGTAGAGGGTATAGAGCAGCATCAACCTATCAGAACGCGTCAGGCTGTCATGGCAACTGACATTTCCAGGGCCCTTTTATAAGGACAAACACACAATCAAACAAGATATGAAGTGTTTTGGATTAATTTCTACAGCTGCAGTCCATGTGTGATTTATAATAACTTAAGTATGTTTCACTATAAAGATACCCACTAACCATTATAGGTGATGATATAGGTTACTTGCATCCGGTAAAATAGTGATTTAACATATGTATATATAAAAATATGTATATATTTTACAAAGTCAAAATATAGTTGAAACAATGTTCCATCACCAAGTGCATCACATTTCACTGTACTTATTACAATATATAAAAGAATGAGCATACTTAACTCTTTACTATATTTCAAATTATTGAACAGTTCTTGTCGATAAATGGGTAAAACCAGTGGTTTGAAGAAGGGTGGCAAAGACTTCAAATTAAATTTAATGAGTATTTTGTGGCGACATTGTGACCCTTAAATAAGTCTTTTGATATATCATGAAATGGTTGTTGTTCAGAACTTGACATACCTTATACTGGTATACTAAATGACTTTTGAGTGGGTTTATACTATAAATCATGGTAAAAACATGAGTTATCATATAGTGTATCATATTTATGTAAAAATGACATAAACAGGAGGCCCGCTTCTAAACTTGAAATGGATTTTTAGGCTCACTAAATTGTTCCAGAGTCAGTGAGTCAGGCTTTGTCGAAACACTGAACACACACACACACACACACACACACACACACACACACACACACAATCACGAGACATGAGTACATGTGACCAGCGGTAGGGAAATTCTGTCAAACAGCCTTAAAGAATTCGGTATATTTGGTGTTACAAAATGTGTCGAGTAAATTAATCATTGAAATGAGCACTTACTTGTCCTGATGATATATTTCGATATATTTCCTTCAGACTGTTGAAGTCAGTGTAACAGTTCTGACAGACTTTGACAGGTCGTGCATAAAACACAAGACAGTTGGCGAAAGTCACGTAGCGCTGCCCGTAAATGCGAAGCAGTTCAATACAATACTCGTTCACTTCTAAGTCCTCTGGAAATGATGAAAGACTGAGAGAGTAGAAAAACTCCAAGTTGTTCGCCTTTGATACAGGAATGACTGCTCCTGGTAGCTTTACTGCATCATCGCCACTCATATCCGCTGGAGAAACCAAGCAGTTCATTAATGTAATAGTCCATGCTACAAACGAACATGATACCGCAAAAGTACATTTTGATAAATCCATCTCTATTTTACACTGAATACAATCCGCTGCAAAACTCCAGAGCTTCCTGTTTTCTTTCTATCCTGTCGGTCACATGATTCATGTTCTAGTCTCGCGATGAACGGGATTTCAGATGACCGGCGCACCTGTCCTGAAACTCTTAACGGTAACAGAAGTAGAAAGGAGCCCAGTTAAAGCAGTTTTGTTTGTGTCTGTAAAATGTACAGTTTAAATTAACACAAATATTTGATTGAATTTATATGGACTTTTTACACTGAATCTTTAAACGTGTTGCAGCAAAAAAAGCTATTAGGTCATTTTATTGTCAGTGATGTTTCTGTCAGCTTTTTAATCTCAAACATATGTAAGGTGGCCCTTTGTTTTTGTTTGCTTTTTAAATATACACTTTTACTTTTAATTATGTTGTTGTGTTTATTTGATTACAGCTGTTTCTAGAACATGCAGAACATGCAAACTCCACACAGAAATGCCAACTGACCCAGCGAGGCTCGAACCAGCGACCTTCTTGCTGTGAGGCGATCGTGCTACTCACTGCGCCACCGTGCAGCCCTAGCTGTTATTTTTTACATTATATTTATCAAAGAATCCTAGAAAGTCAAATGCATCACCGTTTCCACAAAACCATGAAACCGACACAAAGAACTGAAGTTTTCAACAATCATTTTAATCATAATGACTGAGAACAATATTGATCATAAAAGAGCAAATCAAATATGACATTGAAGCTCATACAGTTCATCTTATTTCAAATATTTGTGGTAAGCAGAGGAGACTTCTTTCAGAATAAAAAAAAAAAAAAAAAAAAAAAAAAAAAAATATATATATATATATATATATATATATCTTTTTTTTTTTTTTTTACTGATTTTTGACTCATTTGACTAATGTTTTGACTAATGTTGCTGCTACAGATTATCATCATTAAAGTTTGTCACGGGAAACATAGCTCAGTTCATAACAGCCCCTTAATGCATGCATAATGAACATTTTTCAGTTTTGGCTAATCACATAGAATATATGATGTTAATATGAAATTACTGTTAAACATTTATATTAATTAAGGCTATGTTAACATTCATTTTTAATCGAGATGCATTTTAAAAGGTCATCAGCATGACACCAAATTCATGAAAATCAGAATTAAACATTGTAATATATTTCTCACTGTTCTTCTTTTTTCTCCATTATTGTGTGTGTGTGTGTGTGTGTGTGTGTGTGTGTGTGTGTGTGTGTGT
>CAIGQW010015581.1:10269149-10279562 GCA_903798125.1 Danio choprae | reverse complement strand
CTAAAAACCCCGCCCTAAAAATAATCGTGACTGGGGCGTGAGTCGATACGAAATCATTCGATAAAAGTCAAAACGTCAAAATAGTTACACGTTTCAATGACATGATGATGCAATCATAAATATTACAATAACTAGACCTACTATGCTGTAATAATTACTAATTTATGAAACATGCCAAGTATTTCGAGTATTATCTAAAAACAATCGTTGGTTTTCAGGTACCCCACTCAGCCATGTCGTTTTGGGAAACTGCTGTTGCTCTTGCCTGCTCTACGTTCAGTCGGTCCATCCACCATTGAAGAGGTGTTCTTCAAAAAGACCATCGGAAACGTGCCCATCACACGACTGCTCTCTGACATGTACAAATCCAGCGATATATGAGCTACTGAGAGACAGAGAAAACAAAATGTATCGTTGACCTTGGCATTCGCATGGACGATGTGGACGATACCAGATGTCCTAATGTGACACATCACGCACTTGTCTGGAGAATAAAGCTCTACCAATGTCAAGATGTTTTACGCAGGGAAATTATAAAAACAAACAGACAGAATTTCTACAAGTGGAGCTCACTGCTTAGACAGAAAAAAACGAACTTTTAACCAGTAATTTTCTAATTGATTTACTTTATTTAAGTTCTTTTATGAAAGTAACTTAACAAATTTAATCTGTTCTTGTTCTTTCAAGATTTAAATACAAAATTATCTTAGTTTGTAGTCATATATTTGAATGGAGTGTCCGTGAGGTTATGTACAATCATTCATTTCAAAATGGGACGCTTTTTTGTGTCCAATTGACCAAGTACCTTTTTAGACCAATGCTGTTTTGAATTCAGCACCACTATTATTCGTTTGTCAACAAGAAACCAAAAATAAAAAGAAACCATGAGGTATGTTGCAGGGAAGTAGGTTGCTGTCCCTTTGACATAGTGCTGAAAACCAAAGGCCCATGAGTCAGAACTGAAGAGCAAGTTCATTCCTGTTCTGCCTTCTAGCAGAAGCTCCAACATTAATCAAAAACACTTGAACCAACTAATCGGGTTTACTTGAAATGTTTTGTTGAACAGTTGGAGTGAAACTCTGCATGAAGGCAGCTGGACTGAGCATTCCTGACTTAATGTATCACATAATTACCTACTGAAGTGACTGAAAGGCCACAGCACCCACACCTTGTGACCTTAATGTAAGATTAGGATTCACAGGCAGGGCATCTGAAATCCTTTGGAAATATTTTTGTCGAATTTTCTGTGCACCCACTCTGCCATTGTAATTTTATTGATGTTTAAAAAGCTCGATAAGTGGCCCATGTCAGAGGTCACCATTAAGTACCTTTGTTTAAATAGCTACTAACCCTGGAAAAGAGACACAATCAGCACTTGGATTTTTTTTGTAGTCTGTAAATACATTTCCTGTTGTACAGTGATAATTTTTGTGAAAGTTGTTCTAAGATATTAGAATAAATATTGAATATTGATCACCTGGTCCTTCAACGACTATCAAACTCATGTCTTCTTCCACTGTAAGGGTTTGGTTCCTTCTACAAGCAGAAAAAGGTCCATTGCACCCTAAACGGGGTACTAAGCAGGGACAGAGAGAGGTTCATGTCTGCACGTAAGTGCATATTGAACCATTGCCGATACAATACCCTGGACCTTGAGTGAAGTTGCTGTGCCTCGCACGGCTCGAGGTTTCAAGCGCTCTTTCACAAATCAAGGGCTTTGCCCAAATTGCATTTTTTATCTTCATTTTTTGATAGAGAGGATACAATAGAAAGAAACATGATTGCGATGACAACTTTCAATCCAATTTATACTAGTTCTTTTTTTAATGGGCTGCTCTGACGTGGAGTGAACTCCAAGGTTACATGAGCCAAGCGACTGTGCCCTTCTCTTTAGCTTATACAGTATTGTTCCACATATTGACTCTCGACAACATTTGTGTTCAAATGTGTCCAAAGTAATTTAAGCATGATCCGTCATGCTGGAAACAGAATAACAAACAATTAATACCAGACAATGCCAGACTCACTAGCAAAAGGTTGAATGCAGGCTTGTAATTGCAGTATTTTGTATAGCAATTAGAAACAAAGCACAAACACACCTGTTTCCCAATATTGTACACTCATAGTTTCATGTTCTACATCTGTTATATAATTACATTTGCATAAGTAGTCCTAAAAAGTAAAAGTTTAGAACATGTTTCAGGTAATTTTTGTCATGTCTCTAGTAAAAATATGATCAAAAAATGACCCTAATTTGAAAATCCAGTTATGGCAATTATGTATAATGCCGCATTGCATTTAAAATGTCTGTTTCAACAAAGTGCTTAAAGCCATTGTCTGATGTTTTGTCCACACTGACATGACAGCATCACACAGCTGCTCCAGATCTGTCAGCAGCAAACTTAATCATTGATGTGAGGCAGGATGTTGGTGACTCCAAATTCTCAAAAATGACTCCAAAGCCCATGTGAATAATGGCCAAGTTTCCCATAGCAGACAGAGCAGGCTGGTATGCTCTTCTGATGCTGTAGCCTTTGCTTTAAGTTTGGATATGTTTTGTGTTCAGAGATGGTAATGTGGAAACTGCAAGTTACTTTGCCATCTTATCAGGTCGTTGAACCAATCTGGCCATTCTCTTCTCAACTCTGGTATCAAAACGCATTTTTACACATGATGGTGTGTAAAAATTGTAATTGATCAGGAGTTTGAACTTCGGCAGATCGTTTTGACCATGTCAACAAGACAAAATGCATTGATTTGTTGCCATGCGATTGGCTGATTTGATTTCTGCATTAACGGATCCATTGAACAGGTGTACCCAACAAAGCTGGAGGTGTGTGTGTGTTGTGTGTGTGTGTGTATCTATAAATACACATCTGTCTATCTATCAATCAATCAATCAATCAATCAATCAATCTATCTATCTATCTATCTATCTATCTATCTATCTATCTATCTATCATCATCATATAAGCTTGCAATAAAAAAATATTTACATACAGTAAAAAGAAAAAAAAGAATATTGACACCAAAAATGTGTAGAAGATTAACATTGTTAATTATTTGCCAGTAGCTTGAGAAAATACTAGAGGCCACAATTCACACATTTAAACATTGTCTCTCTAAAAAATAAATAAATAAAATTAAATAAATAAATAAAACTTCTAAATGGACACTGGATGATTAACTGACCTTCACAGTATGGTACTGCTTGAGTTTGTGTCTGTATCTGAGCATTCAGGACCTTACGACCTGCCATTCCTTCCTCCAGTCCTCTTTCCATTCGGAGTAAGCATTCCTAATGAAACCATTTTCTCCTATTCAGAGCCACCTGCCTCAGTGTTACCTAGAAGATCAATAAAAATACCTCTGACTGAAAGCATTCTGACCTACATGTGTTTGTTTATCAGTAAGATTGAATCACCCAAATTCATTCATCTTGGTAGCGTGAAATCATAATTCAGCTGAATAGGGTATCGAGCAAATAACAAATGTGCAATAACTGAATGATTCGATGTCTCTTTTAATATTGTTTTGTGAATAATACTCAGAAAATGTCCATGTGCTGTGTGGATAGACATTGCCCAAGCACAATTTGCCGTGAGGCCAAAATGAGAAAACATGGTCATTTGAACAATTCCCGCACACTGATTCATTCACCATCTTGAATGAAAAAGAAAATATTTCCTCAAAAATAATACTGTATCTAAAATTCCTTTTTGTAAAACCCACTTTATAGTATGAACAATAATCTGAAAAATATAGTATTTTCTCATATAGTGAGAAAAATATATTTTTTCTCATTATTAACTGTATGTGCAAATAAAATGTAAATTCATTTAATATTCATTGCAATTTAATTAGTATTTTTAAAGTTATTATTAATGTATTAATAACACTATCCTTCCAACTTTCCCCATTAGCCCCCAGAAGCCATATAATAAAAAATACATTTTAGTAGAACCAAAGATGTTGTAGTTTTTAAGCCACATCCTGCTTCTGTGTGTTTGATCCGTTTTATTGGAAAATTCTCATAAACAAAACAATGGCACAGCAGTATACAAATCTGGAAACATGCATCATAGACAGCACTCTCTGTGTTTCTGTGCCACTCCATCACAGTAAAAACAGGCTTGTGTAGGACACAGCGCACATTTAACCACCACGTATGAAGGAGGTTCCCAATTAAGTGCATCCTGGACGGTGAGCCGCTGTACGTGTTCTTCAGCATTAACAGCAACACAAATAGGCAGTAGCGATAACACAGGGATGCCAATGTGTGTGTGATATAGTGCTTGCATAACCGTGACAGTTATTTGGTTTTTGTTTCGTTTGATACTGGAAATATCAAAGTTAGTGGCGCTTTTAAGACAAACTACCATAAATAATTGTTAACCACGATTAATTACCAATAAGGACGTGTTGGATCAGACGTAAAAGTGGTTAATATTAACGTTAAAGATTGAGAAATTGGAGCAAAAAGACTGAAACAATCTAAAAGAACAGATCAAAGAAGTGAAGGGATACAACATGACTAATTCTCGAGTATGTTTTAAATCATTTTTACGTCTCATTTTCTGCGGAGGTAAATGTTTCAGACGCACTATGCTTCATGCTCACAATCTTTTCCGATAAAGGATGATTTGAACCTTTCTTATTGCTTATGAGCCATGTTTTTTTGTGTACGTGTTTGTAGAGTCCAGACCGGTTTAGGCTTGTCTAATTTTGGAAGGGGTGTAGTTTTTATCCACAGACTCATCCTGTAGGAACATGTGCAGGCAGCGCTCGTTTTGGGCCAATGGATGACCAGCAACTCTGCAAAATAAGACCACAAGATGAGAGAATTAGCTATCTGAGATTATGGTTGCAAACTGCAAAGCAGAAAAGAGAGAGAGAGAGAGAGAGAGAGAGAGAGAGAGAGAGAGAGAGAGAGAGAGAGAGAGAGAGAGAGAGAGAGAGAGAGAGAGAAGGGGGTGGATTCAACTTTGACCCCAATCAAGATGCAACTCTTAGATATTATTAGGAGGCTGTGACATTTTGCAGCATTCCTCTTCAGATCATAAATCATCCAGCTTGAATTTCAGAGTGATAATATCGAAATTTAATTACGCATATCTTCAAAAACAGTAGAATGAGCCATCATGCTAATTAAACTCATTATTTTACCATTCAATCTATTCCAGCTTCCAGTGGGATAAAAAAGGCCCTCACACCTCTAAAATTACACAAATCTCACAATGTTAAAAGTCAAGATGACTGCGCTTTGGGACAGGCAATGTAAAGACATGCTGCGCACGTAATCTGGAAGTATGATGGGTATGCGGTGCGTCCCATTCCCCAGGTGCTATTAGCACTGAACAATGACATTTAATTTAGGAATTTTTGGTAAAAAAGGAGGGAAAAAAAGGTCTTAATTACCTCCATATCCTTCCTTTCTTCAAACCTAATTTACAGCTGTTCATCTCGTATTAAAATTCAAACAGGTAGAGCCGGCACATTTGCACATGAAACAAAGATAATGGCAAAGTCTGCAATCACAGCAAATAATTACAATCGAACTGTAACTTTTATTGTCTCAGTCGGCGGGGGAACGGCACCTCGGATCAAAAATAAGCAGGAGTGCACACAACATCTTGTAGGGAAAAGGTATGCACGCCTGTAATTTCACTCGCAATTATCATAAATTACACATCAAAAATAAAACAAATGTAAAAAGTAAAGCTGGTGCACTTGCGGCCTCTCATCAGTTTCGATCATTCTGTAGGTAATTATGAGAGAAGGAGGGAAAAAAAAAAGTGTGAGGGAAGACATCGGATGACACAAAGGCTGGCAAGTATGTGTATCTGTTTTTTCTCTTTCACTGAAGTACCTTAACCTAAAAACTGCAAATTAGCGGAAAGAGGAAAAACGATTGTATTTTGTAAGTGCGATCACCACTTTACTCTTCTTCATAAAAACAGTTCAGATGTGCTAAGGCCAAAAGAGGAACAACGAGGAAGGATGTAAATCTAGTCGTATATCAACATTCAAATCAATTACATTTCAGAACAAAACTGCAAAGAAAATGTACTTGATTTTTAATGAATGACTTCATCTAAAGTTGTTCTGTTTCATACGATCATGTGGCCTCCAATAATAATAATGCTATTTTTTGTTGAATCAATTTACTAAATTATATTATTCAATTCAAGCGAATAACATATACATGTTCTACATGCCACTAGTTTCAGTAAAAAAAAAAGAAAAAAAGATTTAAGAGTCACCTTTATAATAAATGCAGTTTTCTGCTGTCTGTTTTATATTAGCATTTTTCCTTTCCCTTTTCTGTTCTAAATGTTTAAAGAAACTGTGGAGTGAATAGTCATGTTTATGTTATTTGCTAAAATTTTGTTTCATTTAATACGAAACCTTTTTTACATAACTATTAAATGAAATTTAAAAAAGGGACTTCCACACCAATATTACTTGAGTGATTTTTCTCTCTCGCTCAACCATTCAGCTTTACCCTTATGTGTCTTATACTCAGATGTGATTCATTTTCTATATTCTTCATTCATGGTTCACATTTATAATCGCTTCGATGAGTGTAAACATTTTCAGAATAAACTAAATAGTCATTTAGCTCATATTTAAGCTTTATGGAGTGTGAGATATTAGAGATTGTAATTTAGAATTAGAGAACTACATGTGGGCTATAGAGATATGGTGCTAACATCTCCAAATTTGAATCCCCATGGGATGCATTAATTAATAATATGCCTGAAATTCAGTCTGAATAGAAACGCACTGCAGGACAGGTGGTTAGTAGAAAAAAGTATGTAGTTAATTGAAATTAATTTGGACCAATTCTTAGATTTTTAATGATATAGATGAATTGTTTTTGACATATTTGTATGGTTGAATTAAATGTGAAGGTAGATGTGAATGTTTGTGGTGCAAAGTGAGGTTGGTCTTGTAACTCACTTGTTGAGGAACTGTTCTAGGCCTTGCCGTCGTTCCTCGATAAAAGAATCATCAAATATACCATCATCCCCACGGAAAGGAAGCTGCCTGAACAGAGCTTTTCCAGGAAGAGGAGGAACCACCACCTGTTTGAAACACAAGTTCACAACTTCATTTATGTCACATACATCTCCCAAAAAACAATTGTTCCCCTTTTACAAATCACTTCAGACATCATTACCTGAACTACGGAACCACTTTCAATCCACTGATTAAATCCCATGATCCAACTTAATGGCCATGTACACACTGTAAAGTTTCAGGAATGACAACTGCATTATAAAAATAAAGAAGTGAATCCCCTAAATAAATGTTTATTGTGTGTACAAATCCCACGTCACTCCCAAATTTGTGATGGCAACCATATTAACTTTAAGGCATCTTATGTGTTTGGCACCTAATTCTCATTATGTTGTTCATTCTGAAGAAAGCTATAGACAGTGTTGCAATGCAGTGTTGCCATGTCCACTTCTTATAAGCATTTGTGCTTGTTGTTTAGACTAGGCTTGTCAATCAACAAAAGTTAAGTTGTTGAATGATTTTTTTTGCCAAAACTGTAAATATTGGCCTTTATTATGATAGGACTTGAACTCAGATCACCCATAATGCAGTGCAGGCATTATATTTGGGAAAACCGATCACTATTGGTTATCGGCACCAACAATGTTGGTTTATTATAAACAAGTCTAGCTTGTAGATTACACTAGCAAAAACTGGCAACAAAAACAAGTCAAGTCTTTTACCTCTATCCCCGTGTTTGCTCTGCAGAGTTGGTCATTATTTTATGTATAGAGAGGCAAATCTATGCTGTTCAGTAAAATATACTAACATACTATACTAACTGTATTACACTAACAACTAGCTGTTCAGTTCTTTACAAACTACATAGAATTTGTATTAATGCGAATGTTATTCTCCATTGATTTTAACAAAAACAGCAAAAAAAAAAAAAAAGATTGTTACTTTTTTTGGTCAATACGTATATTTATATAGTATAATCCTTTACGTAAATAAACATCTACAACATTACTTTTTACATTTCAATCTGAACTTATTTTCAACTTTAGCAATAATCTGAAATGAAGTGTCTGCTTTAAAAAGCATTCAAGATTTGAGCTGGAAATTAAATTTTCAGTTCTGTTTCCCAAAAAGTAGTTTACAGGTCAAATATGGATGGCTTATACTGCTATATTAACATAATTTAGCACCATAAAGTACAGAATATAAAAAACAAAAGCATTACTGCACTAAAATATAGCAAGTTCTTTTCACTAAAATGAAATGCAAAAGGAAATATTGGTAGTTTCGGACTAAAACGTGACCAGCTCCAGAAGGCTATTTGAAATGGAGCCCTGCAACAACACTGACATTATGCAGCAGACGAAAAGGAGGATAAAAAGCCTCAGTCAGAGTATTTGTGCATCATGTTCCAACCAAACCATGGCTACTATTTCACTCATTCATCCTTCACCTTGCTTTCCCTCTCCAGCTCTCCTCTCAGCCACTCAAAGTCGCTGTATCTCCTCCGGACACGTGACTCCTTCAGCTTGAAGATGGGGAGGTTTGTCTGGGAAGAAAAAGAATGAACAAAGAACATCTTAAACATCACGTCCACCTCAGATTAAGATAGAATCTTTAAAAACAGACCCACATCTTTCATCAAAGTAGCTTTAAAACCATCTCAAGACTGACAGTATAGCCGGATAGCATCAATACTTCAATAAAACCAGGTTCAGTATTAGGGTAAGACATTAAATAAATAAGTAAAGTCCACAAAAAGGCCCACTGAGACGGTGAAGCAGGGTCACCGGAGAGGCAGATGTTTAGGAAATAAAAGAACAGCCTGATGACAGCATTCAAGGAGAAGCTGAAGAGGCAAAAGGCAGCATAAGCAACAAACACAGAGTCTGGAATAAAGGTACAGATCAATACTCATACACTACACATTTGCTAGACGCAGACTCCAAACAGACGAATACGCAGTGAAAGAGACAGTAAGTTAAACGAATAAATGAATGTGTGCTTTGGGGACAAAGTCTTGTGTGGCTCCTAATTGGACAGGAAGAGTTGAAATGTTCATCGATCCTCAGTTACCCCAGACCCTTATTTTCTCTCTCTTTCCATCTCCTCAGCTGCTCCAAGTCAGGTTTTTAGCCTTGAGAGGGTCCCTTCGGAAAATGTAGATCTCTTCTTACGATGACGAACATTGATGAAATACCCACCACTTCAGCTCAACCCCCCCTCTCTATTCTTTCAGTCTTTAGCCACCTCTGCTTGTTTCTCCATCCATCAATCTGACTAAATATCTACCTTTTTCATCCAGTCTCTTTAAACAATGTTTCACTAAAGGTGTGCAAATTAATTAATCAAGAATTAGCAGTCAATCATAAACTGTTATGAAAGCGTCCAAAATGAAAGAAGCAAGCATTTAAAATGAACATTATTCAGGTGATCATGTATCCTGGTCCTATTGTTTTGAGAAGTGATATGGCAGGAGTCTCATGAGAGTGAATACTTTATAACATATTACTAAATTACTAAGTGGATTGTTCAAAAGTTTGAGGTCAGTGACAATTGCAAATATTTTCAAAAGGATAATGCATATTTTAAAATGTTAAAGTTTCTTAAAATACACAATGCTGTTCGATGACTTGATGTATATTACACTGAAATAGACTGTGTGTATTAAGCAGCTCCACTCTCTTTCCTAAACAGTAAATAGTGTGAAATCAGACTTCATTGGCTTTTGCCGACATACACATATGTTCGTGTAAAATTAGTCTCAAAAAAACATTGCCTTGATGAGCATAAAAATCTCTATGAAGAACATTTTCTTACCAATCTTACCAAAGATTTTTAAACTCTTTCTTGACACGAATTGAACACAATTAAGTTAACAGTTCAACAATCTGTGAAATCAGACTTCATTCAGCCCAATTTGAAAAACAAAACAAAAAACTTTTTGAATTGTTTATCCCCTATTTAACGTATTATGCTGCAGTGCAGTCACAACAGAACATAATTAAAGGTAATTGCGTGAAATGACCAATTTTAGCCACAGCTTTAAGGTCTAATTTTGTTGTAGGGAGAAGGACACTTTGTATTTTGTTTTCAATCAAATACATTTTGCCTGGATAAGCATAACATTTTTTTTTTTTAATTATATATATATATAGATTTTTATATATTTGTTTTAATAACTACAAAATACTTTCTTAATGGAGCTTATTATACTGACCTTATGAGTTTTTTTTTAATAGTTTTTTATTCCAGCCAAAAAAAAGACTTAAAAATAATAGGAAATACTGTAAACAATTGCTCTGTTAAGCATCATAACATTGATGAACATGAACAATGAACATTTCACAATTGCACACACACACACACACACACACACACACACACACACAG
>CAIGQW010015581.1:10235428-10264149 GCA_903798125.1 Danio choprae | reverse complement strand
ACACACACACACACACACACACACACACACACACACACACACACACACACACACACACACACACACACACACACACACACACACACCACAGTATAACAGAAAATCTTTGTGGTTTTAAAACCTTGACTTTTCCAAACTGCGGTAAACCTTGAAACTGGTTATCGTCCCATGCCTACTGGAGTTCTCATGAACCGAACTCTGACGTCAAAAAAACTAGGGTGCCCATCAAAAGCGAGTGTGAAGTGTGAAACCCCCCTAGTGCAATTATAGGGTGTTCTGGTAGTAGTTGTAGTGACACAATTAAAAGATTAGTTCACCCAAAAATTTTTATTCTGTTATCAGTTACTCACCCTCATGTTGTTACTCACCCTCATGAGACCTTCGTTCATCTTTGGAATATAAATTATGATATTTTGGATGAAACCTGAGATCTTTCTCATGTTCTATATACACAGCAAGAATCACAAGATGTTCAAAGTCCAGGAAACAAACCTTAAACATTGCCAAAACATTCCATGTGACTTCAGCAATTGTTTCTATGCTGCATCAAGATGAAGATGATGATTTGGTATCGGTTTATTAACTGACCATAACAGTTTGTGATGTACTGATGGTTTTCTGATGATATTTGTGGGTGCAGCATAGTATAGCGAGGTAGGCAAGGTACATTTGTGAGTAGCATACTATAGTGAAAAAGACAAGACGTGCATTCGAGGCAAGAAGCACATGTAAGTAGCATGCTATGTTGGGGGAGGCAATCGCTTATTTGATGCTTTGGTGCAAGCATCATACTGCCTGTAGTAAACAAGCATCCAGATCTGATGCGGAAATCAGTTTTACAGATTTTTTTGGCAGACAAACATTTTCTTGGAGCTTTGTATGATTACAGTTGACCCACTGAAACCACATGGAATGTTTTGACAATGTTTTTGGATGTCTTTGAATGTCTCAGAAATGTTGATGTCTATTGGCTGTTACTTCTGCGTCGATTGCAGACGTATGGCCGCATACCCTTCTCCATGGCTGACGCACACTTCTCATAAAATGTAACTACATGCCACGACGATGTTTAGCACAAGCTCTGTGATTGGTCGGCTTAGTAGAATTAATGAGTGTGAACAGAGAGTCGCAGGAGAGGAGCGAACCAGTTAGAGCAAGTGTTTAACAAGTGTCGAGTCCCATGAAGGAGCTACAAATGGATACTTTTGTTTTGTTTTACATTATGCTTAAAGTTGCCGCACATTTGCTGAATGAACGAGCTTGAGCTACTTGTAAGGTAGCATTATAGGTTCTTCCGGTGTAAACAAAACACCTGCAAAGAAATTCAACACAGAGGAACATATAAACCCACTGCCGGCTAGCACTTCGGAAGTGTTATTGTAGAGCAACACGAACAGAATGCAGAAGTATAAATGCATGGCTACGTGCAAGGCATGCACCATGGGTTCCAGCAAATCACTCAATGCAGAAGTATAATTCAGCATTATGGAGGATGAGGGAGCTCTCCAATTTAATCTAAAATATCTTCATTTATCTTTGGAACACAAATTAAGGTCTCACAGAGATTGGATCAACATGAGGGTGAGAAATTAATAACAAATTTCATTTTTTTGGATGAACCAATGCTTTAAAAGAAAAAAAAAAAGAACATGTCCTATATTTTAACAAGATTCATTCATTTATTTTTTCCATTTTTTTTGCTTGTAAACCATACATTAAACCAAAATATTACACACGCTGTATAAATAAGCACACCGATCATGTCCCTACTGCAAGCTTCTGCAAACAGTTACAATGGTAACTACTTAGGGTTAGAGGTTTCTTCAAATCCCTCTCTTCAAGTAAGCCTAATAGTAACCATGATGCTTGGAAGCACCACTAATTACACTTCAACATAGTTGCTGCAACGGGAGCAGTGTTGTATTTATGTGTGTGGTTCGTCACACTTTATACAGCTGCAGATGTAAACTGCGAAGAGTTTGACTGTCCTCCCCTCACTGCTAATGATCTCAATCAAACCTGAGACAAGCAAACAAAACAGCCCAACAAAGGGCCTGATTACCGTGGCAACCAAAGTTAACCACACAGACAGAAGCCCTTACACATCAAACACTCAATGAGCAGATGAAAACAGCCCAATTCATTAAGACGGCAGGCTCGCGCTGCGGCTAAGACATGCTTTTCAAGAGGTCCATCAATACCTGCAAGCGCACCGGTGAGAGGAGAACGGTATGACATGATTAAATCGGCAGGTAATGAGACGACACGATCAAATGCTTAGAGACTCTCTGATGGTCAACTATGTTCTCTTGGGTGGTTCTTATGTTAATTCCGTCAGCTCTCTGAAATTTAATGATATCTGTTTTTTTAATTATCTCTATAGTAAGCTACTAAATGCTACTAACATGAGTGTGTTCATGCAGCATTTTCATATTCAGTGTGATAAGGCAAATACTTTGTCGATGGAAATTAACACACTGTGTCCAGGTCAGCGCTAGCACTAATATGTAAAGATGAATTTTAACAGTAACAGTGAACACAAAACAACAAAAAAATAAAACAAGTTACAACAAACTTGTTATAACAAATTGTTGATCGGTCTTCATATATAATCCAATATTCAAATATAGTCAGAATCTTAAGGACAGAAAAATATAGCTCAAATGCTGTAAACTACATAAGGAGTTCTATCACTTTCACACTATAATATTGAAGGCAACATTCATTCATTTTCGGCTTAGTCCCTTTATTAATCAGGGGTCGCCACAGCAGAATGAACCGCCAACTTATCCAGCATATGTTTTTACGCAGCGGATGCCCTTCCAGCTGCAACCCATCACTGGGAAACACCCATACACACTCATTCACACACATACACTACGGACAATTTAGTTTACCCAATTCACCTATACCGCATGTCTTTGGACGAGTGGGTGAAACCGGAGCACCCGGAGGAAACCCACGCAAAAACGGGGAGAACATGCAAACTCCACACAGAAATGCCAACCCAGCCGAGGCTCGAACCAGCGACCTTCTTGCTGTGAGTCAACATCGCTACCCACTGCGCTACCACGCCTTTAAGGGTAACAATTTACAATAAAACCAAAACTAATTAATGCAATTTTTAGATATTTATTATTTTTTATATTTGCATGCATGGATTTTTTTGAGTTAACATTTTTATACATTTATATAATTATAATAATAATAATATCCTATTACAATTTTAAAAATGTAATTATTTAAATTAAATATTGGGGATTCACCCTAACGTGGACTGTGTACTTTGTTATTGCTAAATATATGCCAAAAACAAAATTAATTGATCCAAAGTTGTTAACATTTTCTGTTATGTATTGTAAATGCTGTTGTTTTGAACATTTTTACTGATCAAATACACCTGAACAAACTGCATCATGGGAAAAAAAGAGTGAGAGACAGAGTTAGACAGACAGATTAAAATTAGTAGAAAAGGAAGTGTATTACAGAACATGTCAATGAATGAGGATGCTTGAAGCCAGGGATAATATTTCACAAGACGTTTTACAGTGGACCAAAATAAAAAAAAAATAAAAAAGTTACATGTTCTTTTATAACTCAGAACTGACTTCACTATTAACTATAGAATTGAACAACAGGTATGCTAAAGGCTACCAGCACATCGTCTTCTCGAAGTTGGTCTCCAAACAACCTAGGTTTAAAAAAAAGGAAGAAAATTAAATAAATAAATAAATGTCAAAAGTGAAAAACAAAATAATCCAAAAAGAACAGAACAGACTGACTGACTACGGAAAAGTCGGAGAGATCGAGCGAGCGAGACAGAGAGAGACACAGAGCGGCTACATTTTATGCACAACACCTAAAAATAGCCAATTGTGCGAAAGGTGCACTAAAAGCACTCTTTCTTTTAGTCACTCTTCCCCACTGTTAAAAGCTTCCACATGGCTTATGCCGATATGAGGAGATGGCAGAATCCTGGTCTCTCTCCTCTTTTTCAGATGCATGTGTGCGCTGGGGACAATGGTGTATCCTCATTAGGAGGAGAGAGAGGCCAGTGAAAAAAACAGCCGAGAGAGGTCACCTCACCCAGCGTAAGGGCTTGGCACTAGCTATGCATTAGCTTTTAGCGAGTCGGATCAAGTCAAGTTTAAGAGCGAGCATTTCATCTCTCCGCCCTGCTCTCTCTTTTTCAAAATAAAAGTAGCAAAAATGGAAGCACAATGCCATCTCATCGCATCATAGCTCCAAAGAGAAGAGGACAGAGGGACAATGAGAGCACTCGGGCCCCACCGCCATCATCCCCCCTTCGTGTTCGACACACACACGCAAAACACACCCGCCCAACACCCTCACTCTGGCAAAAAGCTGCCCCCTGTCTTTGTTCCCATAGCATCAACTCCCACTTTTGATACTGTCATCTCAAGTAGGATATGGTAGCCTTGATACAATATGCTGCCCATTACCATTAAAATAGTTGTCGGGGAGGATGCTGTAGACTTTGGATTACACTTGACTGGGACTGACAACCAGGCAAGCAAGCCATTTTTAGTAATGGCAGAAAGGGAGAGTGAAAGAGAGGGCTTTTTGGAAATTGGAAAATAGAATGAAAGGGGGATGACGGGGAGGAGGAGGTGAAGAGGGAGTGAGAGATGGGCAGGGAAAGAGAGTGTTGTACACAAAAAACAAAGAAGGGGGGCTGAGGATTGTCCTGTCTGTAAACAACGTCCAATCTCTTATGGAGTCACTCAACTTTAGCACTGTAAACAAGGTGTCTGTCACAGTCGGGCTTTGAAATCAAACTATTAGAAGAACTTGTATGAAAACCCTTGATTATCTGTCTGCACGCTTGTGATTTGCTGTCATGTGAATATGAAACTGTACTGTGTGTGACAAATGCAATAAAACTGACCTGTTCCCAAGAGCAAGGAAATGCGTCACAAAGTTGCATAATCCATAATATGAACGTTTAGAGGCTGTCAGTAATTTTTTTTTCTTCAGTTGCTTAGGGTACTAAGGCTATTTTTGCTAGAAATGATATAAAGCAAATGTTTGGTTATCTTGTCAAAAGAAATACTTGTCAAACTGGGTAATCAGGCAGAACATTTTACATCTTAAAGTACCTTGAAAGGTTTGGGGTGTCAAATAATTTTTTATGTTCCATTAATAATTAGTAACATGCTGATTTTGTGCTCATATTAAACATAAAAGTTTAAATGAACAGTATTTATTTGATTTTGAAGAAAAAAGAAAGAGCCTGAGCATTTAAAAACCTTTAGCAGATATATTAATAACCCCATGTTTAAAGTGGTGTTTACATGTAAAATATTAGCTCTCAATAACAAATATACAATTATAATGACAACGATGAGAAAGCAGCCATTAAGACTGCAATCTGATCATAGCAGGCTGTATATTTGTACAAGCTCTGCAATTCAGCATACAAGTCAAGTCATGTTGCACTTATTTATATAGCACTTTTTTGAGGCAGACTGCTTTAAAGCTGTAGTATTAAACGAGAAAAAAAATTATTGTCATTATTGTTTTTAATTAGAATTACACTTCAATTTCTAATTTCCTCGGTTATTTAAAGAAGATTTCTACAGCACAGAGACCATATACACCTATATTGTGTCACCACCATGGGACAAGGGTAGTTTAAAAGTGTGTACCAGCTGTGGAAGAAACTTCTCTGGAAGTTCAGCCCATTTTTTCCTCAAAATTACATCATACTATTTTATTCTTTGATTTTGCCTTTTACATCAGGGCCTTTTTGCAATCTATGTACTTGTGTTTTAAAAAGAAACGTACCAGAAGAGGGTTGCAGTGATGCCATAGAAGAACTTTTCAATTAAAATATCTTTAAAAAAAAAAAAAGAACCATTTGTGGTTGTTTTTTATTGTTGTTTAAAGAACATTTTATTAAATGGTAGGAACCTTTTTCTTCTATAAAGAAAACATTTGTGGAATATAAACATTCTGTGGATATTTAATGTTGCTTATGGAACCATTAATTAAGAACCTTTAAGAGTATGCTCTGTGCGTTGCAATAAAAACCCTACACTACTATGGATAATTCACCTAAAAATGAAAATCCTATCATCATTTACTCACACAAATGTCATTCCAATCCTGTTTGACTTTCTTTCTTAAGCAAAACACAAAAAGACAGGTTCTGAAGACCTGCACTCTCCACACTTTCCAATACAAATCTCAATGAATAGGGACTGAGGCTTTCAGGCTTCAAAGAGGATGCAAAAGCACCTTCAAAGCATCAGAAAAGTGGTTCATGCAACTTTGGTGGCGCCTTTGTGTGAGGGAGAGGCGACATTTAAGTTAACTTCTGCAACTGGATCACTGAGTTCACAAACAAATCATTAAATTTTTGATTTGTAGACTGAACCGATCGACTCATGATACATTTTTACATACATTATACATATCCTCAAATTGACACTTCCTAAAATGAACATGCCAAAAAGTCAAGTTTTTAAGTAAATAATGGCTTGGTCTTCACACAAAGCTATCAAATGACTTTAAAAAATGTATAGTGCCCAAGTCATATGGATAATTTTTGGATTCCTTTTTGGCACTTTGGGACTTTTACCCTGATTTATAATGCTGAGAATATGTTTTATATGAAAAATAGCATGTGGGTCAAAATTGTCTTTAAGTTACAGATCAAAAGACAAGTGAACTTCGAATCAATCAAGTTTAATGGAGGTAGAGATATGCCCATCCTGAGATGAGACCAGAGGGGCAGATGACGGGGGATGGGTACGTTTTGTGCCATCCAGTGGGGGGTGGGTTTGGCAGGGGGTTAAGACGAGGTCTACACCCCCATAGTCATTCACACGTTCCACTTTAAAAGAAGGGATTAAGAAGCTTCTCACTCTCTATCCAAGACACACAAATATGGCTTGGCTTCTTTTTCTCACTTTCCTTGCCAGGATCATCTATGGGATGCAGGATATGACGATAGAAAGTATAATGGTTGGCCACCGAACGAAAGAGAGAAAGTGCGTGTGTGTGTGTGTGTGTGCGTGCGGAAGATCGTAAAAGAAAGATGGTAGCCTTGGCACGCAAAAGCATGTAATCAAGACAGACAGTGTTACTATGACAAATACAAACAGAATCTTATTATCTCGTCTCATTGTTGCAATCGGGCTACTTCAGAAGCAAATCAAAAGTTGACAGCTCCTCTCTTTCTCTCAGTCTTGAGGGCTAGAGCGAGAGAGAGCGATAGCGTGAGAGGGAAGTGTGGGGTGTTCCCTTATGCAAAGCAGGGTCACCACCGACTCAGAGACACACAATAATACTGATTACACGCATATGCTAATTATTATACGCTAATCAAGTACAGTAGCTTTAGATTTGGGCTAATGGCAGGCAGTGGCCCGCTCTGTAGGTAGGAGAAAGCTAAAAATACTATAGGAAAGCTGGGAAGACAGTGGCCTATTAGCAGACACAACAGCACCTGTCACAACTCATCAGTTGGGGAAAATGACTGCTTAGGACAGGCAGGGGTTGTGACAATGTCTTGTCTTCGCCTCCGCCTCCTTCAAATGAGCATTTCCTATTTAAAAGTACAGCATCTCAAAGGAGAATTTAGGCTATTTAGGGAAGAAGAAAAAAAGAGATTTAAATGGGAAGCGTTTCAACAACAATACATGAGTCTGATGAATATTTCATCTTTCATCAACACTTCAAGTTTACCTTCAGAAGTTATGTGACAAACATGTCACGAATAAAATAGAATAGAACAGAATATAATGGAATTCTAGGCAAACACACCACCACATTTTTTCACCACCACTTTTCATGCAATATTGCAATGTTAAGCTGCAGGGAAAGAGGGAGCCTTGTTCAAGTGCACAATTGTTTACAAACCAAAGTCTTTAACCAACAGGATGACTTCTAGAGAACCAGCCCTAACTAGGTCACACACCAAGGTCAAATGTACGATGGCTAATGAGACATTCACACTGAGTGCAAACTGTAGCAACAAACTTTTTTTTTTCCGGGCAATATAAGCTGCACTGACCATTAACTCTTGTGTACTGTTCAAATTGACTTCCTTTCCCTTATATTCGTGGCTGTTTTTGCCCCATTGAATTCCATTATAATGACATTCTTTTGATAGAAAAGCCATGACGGCATATAATCTTATATTCTTGATTGTTGGTGGTTTTCCCTGTTGGGAAGAGGTAAAATGTGTAATATTTACTGTTGATTATTAGTTGGCAGCATTAACCCTTTAGATAGGCCTGTGCAAAAAAGGTTTCTGCCTTTCATATGGAGTTCTATGGAGTAAAACAGCAGATTATAGTGTGTTTGCATAAATACACTTACTATATTTACTATGTTCTGAGAGCTGATGTGCTTAATTTGATTTTCTCAAACATATCAAAATAAGTGCATAAACGTCTTTCTCTCTATCTCACACATACACATTACTCAATTTAAAAGGCAGAAACTAAGCTTTTTTGGACTGCAACTGATGATCAATAGTAAAAAAAAAATTATTTTACCTCTTCCCAACAGTCATTATAATGGAAGTCAAAGGGGGAAAAACAGTCATGAACATAACAAAAGGTTAGTAAATAAGTAGTAAATTTGCCAAGAGTGTATTGTTGAATTTTGGAAAATTTTCAAAGCATTTTTTCCAAAATGTGTCAAATTAATAAGATTTGTCACTAAAAATCATTTGCTGAAACAGAGAAAGTTATGGTCAAATTAGGACTCAAAATCACCCAAAAGTGGACGAAAACATCCCCAAGAGCACACAGCAAAAAGTTCAAAGTTGAGTTCAACTTTACATAAAGAGGCATTGATGCAATATGGTAACTACCAATGGTATAATATATAAATAGTCAACCTGCATATGATATAGTTAGATATGTCAGTGGAGTTGACAAGATGATGCCAACCATCGAGGACAACACATACACTTAATACACAAATGCACTTCATTAAACATATGCTAATTACAGGTTAACTATGTCTGTATATAATAACTTATATTTGATTGTAACTTTAACTTAATCTGATTGTAATGCAATAATGTGCATCTTTTGTAAAGCTGCTTTGAAACAATAATTATTGTAAAAAGCGCTATACAAATAAACTTGAATTTAATTGAATTGAATAGAGTAGGAATGCCTATTTGAAACAAAATGTGGCTGGATCAAGCATTGTCCAATCAAGTATCAAAAACAACTGAGAAGTGTACATTTTTTGGCCTTTGTTCAAGGTTTGTTCTTTAAACTAAAGGGAAGAAATCTAAAGTTTTAAGATTGAAGCAATGTTAGATTATTATGACTAGAATGATATACTTTTAAAAAAACAACAACAGAATGTATCATATTCTTGTGATTGGGGCAGTCAGAGTGCACTGTATATAAACGTTTAAACATTGGTGGGAAAACATGTTAAATAGTCACAGAAAATGTGACAGGTCGGAATAAAGAAAAGCCAGTTTCTCACAAGTCTGAAAAGTTGGAGTCAGCAATATATTTAATATAAGGATATGCAATGCTAGAGCCTTTATTTAAACAATTTGTAGGATGTGTTCATCCCATCAATGACATAGACACCATAAATATGCAAATACACTATAAATTAACTCAGGTTTTAAGACTGACCAGAGTTAAACATCACCAGATGAATAACTGTTAATCCTGTGTAAATTATATGCATTGTGAAACAAAGAAGGATTCATGTTACCCCACTTTAAGAATGACCCTGGGTTAAACATTACAACTGTGAAAAGCCCTAGTGAGCGATTGAGTGTGAGTGTATGTGTCTGTCTGTGTGTTATATAATTAAGTTATATCCAGATATCAAATCTTAGTATTAAAAAAGGAAAACATTTATTTTTGGTTTGAGAAGTCTATATACATGTTATGTGGGGAGATAAGCGGTATATCTGTCTTATGGTCAATTGCATGCATGACAGGACAAACACACTTAAAATGCAAAGCATATGGCAGCCATGTGTGTCTTCTCTCACTGTTTTAAACTTCCTCTAACATACCAAATAATTTAGGAAACATTGTAAGCATTTTGTGTAAATGCTAGCAAGCTTATTCATGTGTTAGGAATGACATGGAAGTGAGAAAATTCTAATGAAACAAACTGGATCTGAATTCAGAAGAACATGATGATAAGATAACAAATAATGCTTTAAAAAAATCTGTTTACGGTGGGTGCATAGGACAAAAAAAAAGAACATATAATATAAATATATATAAACTTTAATTATCAAACTTAAAAATGGTTAAGGATGATGTGTTAAGCAGGTTTATCATTATCGTTAAAGCACCATTATCTGGGCTTTGCACATGAGGGTGTGGTGACAGACTATATACTTGAGATCTTGTGTATAGTGTAATCACTATTCTTTTATCTGCTCTTTTTTTATCCCAATTGTAAATGTTCCTACTAAATAGTGTACTCCACTGCACAGCATACGTTAGTTAATTGCAAATAGGCTTAGAAAGGTATTAGGGTGTTACAAATAGTAAATAAAGTTACAGTTCAACAAAAACTCAGTTCACAACATTGTTACAAACCTATTTGAGTGTGTCAATAAACACAGGAAATATTAATGCATAATATTACAGGTAAAGTTTACCTAAAATGAAATATTTGTGTTAATTTACCCTCGGGCCAAGATGCAGGTTACTTTTTCACTCAGTAATACATTAAAAAAAGATTTTAAGCTAAAACGGAGGTCTTTAGTGTCTCAAGGAAAGGTCTAATAGGTACTGGCAAAAACATATACAAGCAAAATAAAGTTATCAGTTGCTATATCAGTTATCAGTTGTTTCTGACAATACCTTTTGAAGCTATATATTATGAAACTTCATTTACAACATTATTATAATCCACAGCCTCCGCAAACAGTCCTGAGCATGAGATTGCTGTCAGGCAACATGTGCAGATGCAAACTGACACAACAGCTGATAATGTTTGTTTACGAAAGAGAGAGGACGCGATTGCTGTAGCTATCATTCATCAAAATAGTACTTACCTGTGCTTATCATATAAGATGCAGCCTGCATAAAGTTGTAAATAAACAGCATCAGCTCATAAGTCCGTTTTTGGGCGTGGTTATGTCATTGTGCAAAATGAAACTTGCCCTCCAGAATGTCTGAACACATTTAGGACTGTTTGATAAGACTTTGGATTACACAAATAAATAATAAACAATTTTCAGTTTCTTGCATAGACCGATCATTCGATCTTATAGTCTTGTCAGGAGCCATATTCATTTTATTCTACTTGCCCTGTATATGTTTTTTTGACTCTCAAAGTGATGGCAGCCATTGACTTACATTTTATAAGTAAGGATGACAGTCAAAGACAAAAATCATCCGTTATGTTCTTGAAAACTGTTAGAATGAGAGAACATTTGATTGATATAAGGTTGCACTTTAAAAACTGACAGCTTCGGTCTGCTTTCACTTCCATTCAATCTGATTTCCATACAATGAAAGTGAACTGTCAGGCAGATGTCACATTTCTCTGTGCATTTTACTAAAGAAACAAAGCAATAACGTTAGGGGTTTGATAAACAAGAGGGTTTGTAAATGATGACAGTTGACAGAACTAATAGCACCTAACCAGAAAGTTGCAGGAAACCCCTTTGCTAAATCAAAATCACAGTTTTAAAAACAGTTACGTTATTGTTTAAATGTAAAAAAAAAACAATCAAGTTACAAGTAAACAGACGTCGTGGTTTTATTGACTGACATGAGATTAGCTGCACTCACACTGTGATCTATAGTTTTAGCTCTCCTAAATATCGTATTAGCGGTGTATTAAGAGTGTACTTAGACACCCGTACTAAAAACAGATCAGTGTGTCTGAGCGTATTTTGATGGTCTGATCAGGCCAGTTCTAGCAGCTCACCTTCAGTTTGATCTCATATGTCGTGAACCTGTTCCGACCGACGCCAACTGTCTCGGGGTTGGTAACATCAATTTCTAGAAAGTTACTCGGCGGCCCGTACGCGTCATTCAGGTTTTGTGGTTTAGTATACAGCCTTCTCGTATCTGCTATGGCCTCAGCCATTGCTTCCCGTTACAGGTTTGAGCAAACAAGCAGCTATCGATTGTACTTCCGATCAGCTGAGGAACAGCTGACATGTGACATGCCAACACGGTCACGTGTCAACACCCATGGCTTATGATTGGATAAAAGCTGTCATAGCGAGTACAGTGTAATTGTTAGTCTATAATTATGTAAAGTTCTGTAAATTATATCCCTTCTAAATGACTACATATGTAAACTATAATAGAGTAAAGCTTTTATACAGTCCCGTGCCAGTAGACTCTGCTGTTGTTTGATAGATGTTATGAAAACAAATACATTTTTATGGGCATCTGTAATGTTCACATTTTAAGTTAGTAATAATTACTAGCCCTATGTAAAGTAATATCGTAATTTATTCAAAGCCACGTGACAATATCACGGGTTATGATTAGATAAGCATTGTCAGGTAAGTACAGTACCTTTTCTGTAATTTTTAAATTACGTTATAGATTCTAAATGACTTTTATAACCTTCTGCAGTGCAACATTTAGTAGTATTAATAAAATATTATTTCGACCACGTATACGTAATTTAGATTTATAAAAAAATACACGTATATTTGTTACATTCAATATGTCTTATGTTGCAAGAAGATAAGAAACCTGAAAAAAAAACACGAAAACACTACTGTCTTCTCCATCCCTGTGTGAGTGTACAGAGCTCAATAAAGTTATTAAGTTTTGAATCAACATGGCGGCGTACGCGTATCGGTGGACAACGGACTGTCTTTTAAGACTTGTGTTCAAAAAGACAAGGTTGTCGAAACGAGTTTGCTGTGAAGTGTGTAAGGCAAGCAGAGGTGAGAAACAATATTCTCCAGGCATATGATCAGGGCTGATGATTTTGCGAGGAAACATTTACATAATAATAATTTAGGCAACGATTAGTTTCAAATATACCAAACAATAATAATGACAACAATAAATAATAATAATTATCATTATTAATAGTAATAATTTCTACATCGTGGTTATTTTTTTTATAACTACAACATTGTTGTTGTGTTAGAAATGCTGTTAACGTAATTCTGAAAGTTAGCAGTGTTTTATAAATCAGTAATAATTACACTAGGCATTATTCATTTTCTTTTCGGCTTAGTCCCTTTATTAATCTTGGGTCGCCACAGCAGAATGAACCGCCAACTTATCCAGCATATGTTTTACGCAGCTGCAACCCATCACCAAATCCATAAACAATTATACACTATGGACAATTTAGCTTACTCAATTCACCTATACCACATGTCTTTGGACTGGTGGGGGAAACAGGAGCACCCGGAGGAAACCCACACAAACACGAGGAGAGCATGCAAACTCCACACAGAAATGTCAACTGACCCAGCTGAGGCTCGAACTAGCGACCTTCTTCACCGTGAGGCGATTGTGCTACCCACTGCGCCACCGTGACACCCCTAGTCGTTATTATTATTATTATTATTATTATTATTATTATTATAAAAAAAATAACCACTCTGTTGAACTGTTGAAGATTTTCAAGTTTTTATTGTGGAGTATAAATGCTATATGTAACACATGCATTTTATTTTATTATTTCTACTTTTACTTTATAATCTGTATCACTTTCAAATGTATTTATAGCCACATGTGTGTTATTTGAACTAAAAAAGAAAAAATTTATAATTTGCTTATGCTAAAATGGAATCATAATTGCATTGCACGTTTTTCTTTCGATAACACAAAGTAAGTCATTTGTCAGGATGCTGTTCAACTATTTATCAGCTTGTTTTCTGTATAGATTTTGTTTAGCAATTTTAGTAAACTGTCCCTTTAATGCAGTGCTAATGGTTCTGTTTTTTCTCCTTTAAAAAGGTTATTAGTTACATCATCTTCACTTTGAATTATTAATGAATTAAGCTAAGTATTAAGCGCACTGATATATGTGCTGAAAAAATATCAGTTCTTAATAGATCGTATATACAGGATAAACAGCTGTCATATTTTTATTTCTTTTTTAGGGTGTTCAACAACATCTAAAGGACATACATCTACTTCAGCACCCTGGCCTGTCTATGGCAGACTTATAACACACTATGACAGCCTTGTCCACTCTGGTTCACTCCGAAAGGACCCTCAACAGAGAGCTGCACTTCTTCAGTTAGAAGAGTTAACCAGAGTGCTGACAGACTATACCAACATCCCTATTATTCTCCCTCAACCTAAAGACTGCTTACAGAACCAACCGACCTCAAAACTGCAGGATAAAGTTGGGTCAAGAGAAACAGTGAACATTTGCAGTCCTGATGAAAATGTGTCAAATGTAAAAGACATCCCACAAGAGGTACCGTTTGTGTGTGCCAAACTGAGCAGTGTTTTCAGTGAATGTTTACAGTGAAGAAAAAGCTTAGCGGTCCAACCCGACGCTTGCACTGTGCCATTGCCTAATTTGTAGGTCAAAGCAGGCTGTTTGTGTTTGTGGGGGTGGAGAGTGGGAGGAAAGGCCAGACCAAGCAGAGCCCCCTACTGAGTCAGGACACCCCAACTTTCCCTCGCCTCGGTAATGAGGGCTTGCTATTGTCTGGAAAAAAGCTCCCAGCTCCACTGTTAATATGGGAACATAAACACCAACATGTACAGTGATGTTCTCAAGTCTTAAGTATTTAGGGAGGAAATTGAACATCTCATGTGCTTGGTGAACTGAACAGCGCAAAGATTCAATGCACCCATTCTTGATATGATAATCACATATTATGTTGAGGCAGTTTATTTTATAATGAATTATTATTTACAAAAATATTAAAGGGATAGTTCAACCAAAAATGAAAATGTACTTACAATTTACTCACCCTCAAGTGGTTCCAAATCAGTTTCAGCTTCTTTCTTTCTTTCTTTCTTTCTTTCTTTCTTTCTTTCTTTTTTTCTTTTTTTCTTTCTTTCTTTCTTTTTTTCTTTCTTTCTTTCTTTCTTTCTTTCTGTAAAAAGAAAAAATATATATATATATACTGTGGAAGTCTGTGGCTACCACTTTCCAACATTCTTCAGTGTATCTTCTTTTGTGTTTAACAGAAGAAAGAAACTCAATCTGTCTGGAACAAGTTGAGGGTGAGTAAATGATGAGAGAATTTTCAGTTTTGGATGAACTATCCATTTAAATCTTAAGTCATTGTTTATCTAAAGCATTACTAGAGCAAACAACAGTTTGCTTGTTAAATTAAAGAGAGTGGGTTCTCTACCTAAGAGTGTTGGCATGTGAACTTTTCCACTTGGCTGCGTCCTGTGAAAGTATAGAGCATGACTCCACCTTGTGGACCCGTCTCCTCTCTCGCTCAGAGTTTTCTCTATGTTTGTCCACTCTACCATGACTGGACCACTGCCACCCGTCACAATAACGAGCTACAGAGGGTTCTGGAAGTCAGCGAGAAGTCACACGCTGTCATCCAAGAACGTTGTGCCTCACTGCTCAAACAGCATTCTCCATCTGAAAAAAAAAAAACCAGCGAGGATGAGGTGCACACTGGGATAAGGATGTTGACTCTTTGTGGTTACTGAATCATCAGTTGTCAGCAACTGCCGACTGGCTATTTAAGCTCTGAAAGTTCAATGCACTGAGGACATTGTGAAAACTTTAAAAGTGACAAACTTTTTTATTTATTTTTTTGTGTGTTCTGCCAGCTGTTGTTTTCTATAAACTCTCTGAATGTATTTATGTACCATAACTGACCTGTTTGAATTTCCTGCTGGTTTAAATGTAAGCTAGTTTTAATGTGTAAGCATTAGCCAAGTGGATGTAGCCAAGTGGCTAACGATGGTGCCTTTTGTTTTTCTGCATTTGAACAATGAGGCAGTCTGTGTTTGGATGTAACTTTAGAGGCTCACAGATGTCCTTACGCAAAATCCCAGCTTCAGAGGAGGCAACTGAGAAATTGATTAGTTTTATATATGAAGGGAATATCCCAGAAAGAAAAGCATTTATTTTTATTTATTTTATGTAGATGTTTGTTTGAATACATTTTACATTGATAATGGCAGTCTGCAATGTCAAGCAATGATAAATTATATGTAAAGATTATTCGCATGGAAAAGGGACAGACACGATTTTAATGCGATTTTAATGTGGAAAAAGCTTAAAATACTCTGTCATTCATAAAGCCAAAAGTCAACAGAAGCTCGAGACTCCGTTGAACACAGGATCACAATGGATCACCATTTGTAATTCAGCCTCAGAGGCGGTGTGAGCAGCAGCTCATTAGATTTTAAAGAGGTATAAAGTGAAATGGTTAGCTGTGGAATGAGGTGTTTTTGACAGGGTAAACAGGGTGTTTATTTACACTACCATTGTGAAATTTAACCAAAGTAATTCATAAGCTTTTCATTAAGACCCTAAAAATCATATCAACTTAAGGCCAAGGGGACTCTTAATGATTTCTGGTGATAAAGTTAACTTTCAGGTGTTTTTTTGGAATGCATTTCTTTTGTGACATAAGCTATGCTAAATATAATGTACTTAGATAATAAACATGTTTTACAGCATTAAAGAAGATGATTGTATTTGTTTTTTTTCTACAGGAGTCTACTAAGCCACATCCACCCCAAGGTTATTATATCCATGGTAATGTTGGTAAGTTTAGTTTATTTGTAGCCACAGCAACAGAACAATTATTCATTTTAAACAGGCATATACTGTATTAATTTTGTGTTTGCTTGGATAGATTTGACATCAATGCTTATTTTATTTTCTGTTTTATAATCAACAGGCACTGGAAAAACAATGCTGATGGATCTTTTTTATTCATTTGTGGAAAACCGAAGAAAAAAGAGGGTTCATTTCAATGGATTCATGTTAGACGTACACAAAAGTAAGTGCCAACACAGGACTGTCAAACACTAAGTTGTCTTTTACACTTACATTCCAAAGATATTCCCCCTTTTTATTTTTGTTTTTAAAAGACGTCTCTTATGTTCACACAGACTGCATTTATTTGACAAAAAAAATATTGTGAAAAATTAATACAATTTAAAGTAATCATTTTTTCTTCATTTTTAACATATGCTAAAATGTAATTTCAAAAGCAGGCTAGGATGAATTTCCGATAGTCATCACTCCAGTCTTGAGTGTCACATGATCCTTCAGATATCATTCTAATATGTTGATTTGCGGCTTAAGAAACACTTCCATTTTATAATTAATTGCAAAACAGTCGTTCAGTTTAATATTTTTGCTGAAACAGTTGCTGTTTAAAGGGGCAGCATTTATTTAAAATAGAAATCTTTTGTTAAAATATAAATGTCTAATCTTTAATCAGTTTAGCATATTGTTGTATAAAAAATACTAAGGGTAGTGTTGTTTACTCTTATACAGTACACTCAAAAAAGGATATTTGCCGCTTGTTCAAACTACTTATTTAAAATAAGCTGAATCAACACAATTATTTAGTTTTTTTAGGGGACAACTTAATTGTTTTATGTTCAATCTACTTAAATTTGAAAAACAATTAAGTTAACATAATCAATTTGTGTTGGAACAACATGAATAAATTGTGTGGAACCAAGTATTATTTTATTTTTTGCAGTGCACTAAGCAACATAAAGATCTACTATTATTTACTATTATTTATATTACTATTATTTATTTACTTTTACTTAAAACCCATCTTTTTAGGACTGTTTTTAATGTTTTGTGCTTTGTTGATTTTTACTGTTTTGTAAGCGCTTTGGGTCTGTGAAAAGCGGATTATAAATAAAATGTATTATTATTATTATTTCTACAAGCAGCCAACTTCTATAGTTGTTTGAATGCATGAATAGCAACTAAGTAAAATAAGGGCATAAAGCAGAAGTTTGATGCATTTTTTTAAAAATTCAGAAAATGTTTTTGTTAGGTTTTTAAGACATTTGATATTTTGCTTTGTACTGACTTTAATTTGTGCATTGCATTCAGGGATCCACAAACTGAAACAGAGCCTGCCAAAGCGATGGATAGGTAAAATGACAATGTATGACCCCATCTTTCCGGTTGCCATGGAGATTGCAGAGGAAACCTGTCTCATATGCTTTGATGAGTTTCAGGTGAGGGCAGAAGTAGGGAAATTGTAAAAAAAAAAAAAATGTTGAAAAAATTTATTCGCTGCTGTTTATTGCATATTCATTGTTTGCTGGCATATGGGCGAGGGGAATAATTAGAACCACAGAATACCAAAATAACATCTCAGAGAGAATCAGCATGCTGATGGTATTATGATGTAGTTCATCTGACGAGGCAGCATTTCATAGATTGTTCATTTTGGAGCCATCTAGTGGAATCAGACGCCTTCCAATAAATCAGAAAAGACATGCTGGGGCTACAGAAAAATTAGATTTTTTTTGTCAAGGATGACCCAAATGAAATGCCAGCGGTACATACCCATCAGCCTATTTCTGAATCTGTAATCAATATTCTCCTCTATTAATCATTCTCTGTTTTTTTGTAGTGTCTGCTTCTTAAGTCTAAGCTTCTTATAATGAAGAGTGCCGCTGCTCATTCTCCCACTGCTTAATGATGAAGGGCAGCTTTATTTATTAATGGCTTTTAAATGAAAATGCTCACCTCAGACCTGATTGTATTTATTTATATAGTTTCACTCATGCCAGTATGCTCACCTTTAATATGATCGCCAACCGATACGCAATAAGAAAAGCACACACATTTTGTTTACGATGCGTAGATGAGGAGCTGACAGGCCCTTACCAATCAGGAGCCACTGGCACTTAAGCATGCAAATGAAGCATCGAGTTTCAGTCGGCCCCTCTTGCT
Source organism: Danio choprae (assembly GCA_903798125.1). NCBI lineage: Eukaryota > Metazoa > Chordata > Actinopteri > Cypriniformes > Danionidae > Danio > Danio choprae. The sequence continues at coordinate 10,245,306 of CAIGQW010015581.1, read as the reverse complement.
TCCTTGAGTGAGGGGTAATGGAGAGTGACTATGGCGGGTCGCATGCATCCATGCCTCTTAAATGCTAATGAAATTTCTCCATTCTCTTCATTAGTCCGGCATCATTATCAGTAATTTGTAGCCTTCCCCTTTTGTCCCTCTCCACTCCCTTAATGAATGCAAGGTATTGAGAGAAGGACCAAGAGAGATATAGAAAGAGGAAGAGCGAGGAGAAACCGCTTGAGGCATTGTCTAAGGCCCCTGTCAGTCGCCGGGCGAAATTACTCATCGACAGAGTTGTGTAAGTAAAGGTTTAAGATCAAAAGAGTGCAATTTGGCACCCGTGTGCACCCCACAAAAGTGACTCTTTGCTGGCATAATTGGATGCTCATTTGAATATCCGTGCTGTTGTTTTCGCTGTCGTCCACAACAACACCACACAGAGGGCTTTCTTGCACTCAACCTGGCAATCAATACCCCGAGACTAAAAGTGCGTGTGTGTGTGAGCATGAGTGTCGCGGTGCCTGCGTGACAAACAAAAAACAAAACAAAATACAAATACAGGATGGATGAAAAGGTCATAATTAAATGACTCCTTTGAAATGAAGAATAGAAGAGGACGGTTAAAGGAAATGTGATCCAATTTATGCCGTAGCACCTCGTCTTTGTAAGCGACCACCCCTCCGACAACACACGCGAGCGCACGTAAGGCCTCCATAGAAGATGCTAATTGAGTTTGATGAGGCCGAAGGTTTAATATGCAAAAAAGGGAAACACTTCAATATAAGAAAAACAACATATGCTGGGGGAATGGCAGTCGTAAGTGTGTCCTTCTAAGAATGGTGAACGAGGAGATCTTCTACATGACAAAAACATCCCGGGCCCCAAATTTGGCTCTGCGCTGCCAGATATGCAAAGTATTAATGCAAAGCAAGGAGAAACTCTTTGACTAAATACATTTCAACCCTGAAAAAACAAGGGAGAAGACGAGAGCGAACCACGGCCGATCTCATTGTTAGTTATTGACTAAAGGGCTCCTTTTGTCATGGGAGGGTCAGCAGCCCCAGTGTTGCTGCAGATGTGTGCGAGGCAACAGCTCGCTGCTGTGAAAAAGGCAACGTTTAAAGGATAATAATGAATGTTGATGATGAAAATGATAATAATGAAAGAACCACTCATCCTCTCGCTTCTGAGATTCAGGGACAGCCATGCCAGGCCCTCAAGAGCACAATAGGAGCGCATCTGTGTGTATGTGTGGATCTGTTTGTCTCTGCGTGGCCATCTGGCTGTCATTGTGCCACTGATTTTACCTCCAAACGCTGTTTATGTATTTATTTATTTATTTATGTATTCAATTATTTACCTTTTTCAGCGCTTTGGCCACTTGTCCTTGTCTCCAGCAGAAAGCCGCGGCTCTGTGTGGCCATTTTACAGTCAGGTGGAGTGGCTTTGTGTCTGTCCTGCGTCTGTGTGCGAGCTTTGGGGAGGGTGATGTCAAAGGACCTTGGCCGAGGTTTCAGTTTTAAAATGTAACGACACCTGGTTTTTGCTCATTCATTCGCATGTACACCCATGCACAAGTAGATATGCATGCGCACAATTGTGGTAATTAGCTCAAGGCAGAGGAAGGGCAAAGGGGAGAGAGTTGTGTCTCGCTCATCTTCAGTTCAGACACACACACACACACACACACACACACACACACACACACACACACACCTGTGTTTACTCCTATAAGGTTTGAGGGTTCTGCTGGAGGACAGAATGGATCAACATCATCCCCTGTTTGCTTTAAAGTCAATGTGCAACTAAGACTCATCCTGTATAAATATTCATTTTTCTTTTACAGTTTTGCTCTTTCTTGATTATAGACACATTAGCTTCATAAACTGCAGGTGAATTTGGTGAACTATCCCTGTGAATTAAACTATGGTATGAAGTATATGATGTTGATGTGCTGCCAAAATAAATCATTCAAATAAATAAATTTTCAATGTTTTTTTTTTCAGGTGGTGGATATAGCAGATGCTATGATCCTGAAGCAGTTATTTGAGGGCTTGTTTAAGTGTGGGGTCGTGGTTGTGGCAACCTCAAACCGACCACCTGAAGGTGAGGATATGTCTGAAAATGTGAAAATGTGATGTTTTTTTTCAATATTAAATTGTTCTTCAACTATGGAAATAGAGTGTTTGAATTAAACATTTAGCCGTCATTGCTTGCAACATTTTTAACTCTGTATTTAAAATTAAATTCATATTAAATTTGAAGGCAGATCAAATTTTAATAAAAATTTATTTCTCTGCCCATAGAACTGCATGGTTAAAGGTTATGTAATGTGGCAGACAGACAGATGCTACAAGATTTGTTTGTAACCTATGAAAAGTTTGGGCAAAAATCATTTTTGCAGTCAAATAATCACCGATTTTCCTACTTTGGACATTTTAGGCATCGCCCATAGTCATCTAGAATTTCTATTAGTTATGTATTAGTTTTGCCTAAGACATGAGCCTTGATGGATTACTTGGATCATATACAAAAATATCAAACTATTGAATTTCCTGTCAACCATTTAGATTTTCCCTACTTTTTCAAACTGCTGCTTGACCTTTGGTCAAAATTTCACAAATTTGGACTCCGGACAGCCTGATTATGCTATATTTTTACTATATATTCTTTTCTTATGTGTACTTAATAAACTGTACTTAGATCAGGAGAATATCTTTACATATACACTGCCATATTTCAATTTTTATGTCAGTTTTTTTTAAATAAAGAAAATGAAATAAATCAATAATGATTATAAAGACTTTTACATTCCATATCTATTTTGAATAAATGCTGGGTTTTTGATTAAATAATTGCTAAAAAAAAAGTGACATTTCAAAATACATATCACTATAGGAAACACATTTTATTTAAACTGTAATATTTTATGGTATTGTTGATCAATTAAAAGCAAACTTGAGTATTTTTTTAAAACATTTTTGATTTCATAATTTTTGCGTGCACATTTTAATCAGAAAGAATAGTAGTTTATTCCATTCACTTCCTCCATCAGCTTTCTGGGATAAGTGTGTGTTTTCTGAGAGCGACCTGTCACCAACCCAGCACACATGACTCTTGTACTTTTTCACCTTCTATTGTTCTCTACCAACTTCCCAACAATAGACCACCATACCTTTCTCGTTCTGCTCAGTCTTTTGTGTGGCCTGAAAGTAAAACATGTTCCTAAACTACCTGTCCGTCTCGTATTCTAATCCAGTTCTGCACCATCTCGTGTGTCAGGATCTCGTTTCCTCCTTTTTAGTAATTTCTGAAGTTCACCTCCCCTTTAAGTCACTCCTTGCTTAATCTGTGTATTTTGATGCCATGATGTTTTGAGGTCTATTGATAATCTGCTTAAAGTCTCTTACTCCTATTCTGCTTTTTTATTGCTCTCATCCTCTCTCGCATACACTCAAACACCTGTCATTGGCTCCTTCTCTATGGCGTATTACTTGAAACTAAGCTGAAGAGTGTTAGTTAGAGGTGAAATACAATGAAGACTGCATCCGTCTGAACTTTACACCTTTGGTTCTTCAATAAACCATTTACGTGCCATGTGCTTTTTGGTGTAGCTTGAGGAGTAATTCACTTGGACAATTACAATTCTGTGATTTATTCATTACATTTGTCATTATATTTTACTTTCGCCTGTGGAACACAAAGGCAGACTTTTACGAGAATGCTCAAGCTGTAAAAGTGAATGCTGACTAAAACTGTGGAAAAAAATGGATGGTCGTCTGAATCTCATTATGTGAAAGAACATGTGAGCTATGTGACCCTTGTGCATTCTTATGGACATTTTTGTCTTTTTCAGTTGAGCTTTTCTGATCACATTTGCTTTGTTAACGCAAAGTGCATACATTTATGTACATTCATTCATTCATTTTCTTTTCGGCTTCGGCTTTATTAATCAGGGGTCGCCACAGCGGAATGAACCGCCAACTTATCCAGCATATGTTTTACGCAGCGGATGCCCTTCCAGCTGCAACCCATCTCTGGGAAACATCCATACACACCCATTCACACTCATACACTACGGACAATTTAGCTTACCCAATTCACCTATACCGCATGTCTTTGGACTTGTGGGGGAAACCGGAGCACCCGAAGGAAACCCACGCCAACACAGGGAGAACATGCAAACTCCACACAGAAACGCCAACTGACCCAGGCGAGCATTTATGTACAAAAAAGTTATATTTAAAAAATATATAATGGGCTATATGCACAGTTAGTGTTTTTCAGCCAATGATAAACTTCCGGTGAAAGGTTAATGTGACTAATTAAAATTTTATAAGGTTGCTTTTACAGCACTGATGTTGTAATGTATTTAAAATACATTCAGTTAAATAAACTTAAGCATTCATTTAAAGACTGCGTAAGCGCTTGCGCTCATTGATCATTGACTATTTTTCATAAAAAAAAACAAGAGAAGCAATATGTAAGCAAACTTTAAAGGGTTAAAATCCTTCAAATTAATACATTTTTGAGCGCTGAAGCAGGTAGAAAAAAAATATACGCCAGTGAAAGTGAAAAAATAGGTAATTTATTCTGCCTTTGTTGTCCTATATGTACTGTAACTTCCTTAAATTAATGCAAAAGCGCTAAATCACACATAAACTTCAACCTCGTCGGCATCAAAGATTTCTCACCTATACGCTGTTCATCATAAAACGAGGCAACTTTATTTGATATCCGCTTGAACGTGAGCAGTTACTCTTTTATCTCCATCCACCGTTCCCACTCTTTTCTTCCTCTGCCTCATTGTTGATTCAACAGACACCCTTTTTTTCTCTCGCAATTGCTGTGATGTTACATTAAACTGGAGAGTGAGAGTGATAAGGGTAGAGATAAGACACTACTCCTGCCTTTCTCTCGCCGTCTCTGTCTTGGAGCGCTGCTAATGTCTCGTTGTATGAAGTGGCCTTGTGTGCCGAGTACAAAACGGTGAGCGGCAGTTACATAAAGAGACCCACTCCTAACATTAACCAGCCATCGAGAACAAAGCATACGCTAAAACTTAATAGCCATCTTATTCCATTTTAATTAGGTGACTAATGGATGAACGGGTATACATGAAAGATGGGAGGAAGAGAGATGGCACTGAGAGATTGCTCGTTTATTGATATAAAGATGCTGAACTGAAGAGCCGCTAAAGAGGCTCGCGTATTTGAACTTGGATGTTTGTCATCACCCAGAAACGTTTCTTCTGGTAAAAGCAAGGGAAATTGATGGACAATTTTTAAAAGAGGATGCACTTCACTTTCTAAATTTTTAAACGAGGCTTTAGTTATGAACAAGGATAATATGGGTAAATAAACTGCCAGAAGAATGTGGGATTTGTTTACTCTAGACTCAATGCGTCTGTCTGATTTTTTTTTTTTTTATTCCCATGCAGATACAGGTGTATACATAATTTGAGAACAAATGATGAGAATTGTCATAGTTAACTAATCATAAGAAACCTAGTAATGATTTATATACAGATTTTAAAGTATCTAGGAATAGTAGTAACTTAATGAATCATTTTCAAACTATCAAAAATAGTTTTTTTAATATATATATATATTTAATATCAGCATATATAAGTTCACCCCCCACAAATCTCTCATTTAAATAAATATTTTCTATAGGAAGCTTTACAATATTATATTTGTGCATATACATTAGATTAGTCAGTACTAAAGCCAAATCTAAAGTTAATCTAACAAAATAACATGCAATAATGGTTCAGAAATTAGTAGCCCAAATATATATATTAGGGAAAAATCTGAAATAAAATGTTCAAAAATAGCAAAAATCAAGAGAAACTAAAAATATATACACTTTTGTTGAAATGTTGTAGTTTGTAATTTGTTTGCAATATTTTGCATGAATTTAAATGTATTATCTTTCCATTTCTTAACATGTTCTGTGACTAAAATATTATTTTAATAAATAAATCTGTTTAATAAATCTGTTTTGTTCAAATGCACCAATATATATTACCCATATTCACTGAGAAATGGAGAAAAATATTCATTTTCAAAATGGGGTGTACTCGTATATATGCTCAGCACTGTATATATTAATTTAATAAATATATTTTTTATTATTAAATATATATTTGTTTTTTTTGACCTGATAAATACAAAAAATACCTGAATATTTTAGGGCTTGGCTTAAACAGAAAATCACATGCATGAAAATTAAGTGTAGACTAGCCACAAACAACAGTGTAACATTTTGGTTATTTTAATTCATAATTAATTTTTAAATTTTTTTTTACATTCAATTTTACATTCTATTCAAAGATCTATTAGCTCCCTTGTAAGTTTGCTAATGCCCTCTAGTGGGCCCCTGCCTATACATCCTTAATAGAGCACATAATAATAAAAAACCCATAATGACATGAAAGAGATCTCTTTCTCTCTCTCTTGTGCTATAGACTTCATGATTAAATTTAATGTTATTAAAAATAAGCTGCAAAATCAGCTCATAAGTTCACTACCTTCAATAGCACTTTTAATTTTAAAGATACAAAAGGTGGGAAATGACCATGAAAAACATATAAATTGGCTAAATGTTTTGATATAGAACAATTAATGTAATTACACTATAAGTGGAGATCAAGAAAAGAGAGGTATTCAATGCCTTTACAATAAATGTATACTCCAGTTAGTAAGGGTCTCCCCAGTTTACTTTGTTCCTTAAAAAAATATGAATGAATCTCCTGAATGACCTCAATTCAGACCCTTATGGTAAGCTTCTATCTGCTCTTTTCATAGTAAGATCTTTATGGCAAGCTTTCGTTTCTCGGGTGAGAACTGGCCGAACATCTCTGACTGGACTGTTTACAGCTCAACATGCCTGTGTTATGACAGCTCCGTTTCCTTTATATTTTCTTACTCACAGCAGCCTTAAACAAGCTTTTACAGCCCAGACAGAAGCATATACTCATCGTGCTCTCTTTACATCTGTGTGTGTGTGTATGTGTGTGTGCTCGTGTGGCTAATTGAAGTCCCTATTCACCAGGATGCAGGTTTATTGTCTGTGCGAAACGAGAGAGACTTCTTCTCTTGAGCTCATTGTTTGGGAATGTAATGAATTTCATGTACTGCCTTTCTCCTGCGCTGCCCACAGAAATCAATTTCTGCCTCTCCTCGTCCCTTTTGTCCCTCCTCCCCTCCCGTCCCTCACTTCATCAATAGACACTTTATTTGCCAATCATAGATGGAAAATGACATTATGAGGAGGCTAAAGAGTGAATCTAACCAGCATCTCTCCCTCTCGTGCTCTCTCTCCCTCAGAACTGTACAAAAACGGGCTTCAGAGGGCTGCTTTTGTGCCTTTCATTGGCGTACTCAAGGTAAAGACAAAGTCATTCTCTCGGTTAATTTATTTATCCTTTCATTCTCTCTCTATCTCTCTCTCTCTCTTCATGTTTCCTCCTCTGCTCTGTCTGCTTTTTGATGTATTTTATTCACAGGTAAAAAAAAAGAAAAAAAATACATAAAAAAAATACACAACCCCATATGTGTTTGCGAAAACGCACAAAACAGAAAAAAGGCAGCTTTGATCATACCTGGAGATGAGAGCAACAGACTGAGAGAGAGACAGACATGGAGGCCATTTAATGACCGGCGTGGGTTGGCTGGAATGAGACGGCATTGCGTGAAGCTGCTTGCATTTCAAAGTGGCTCGGCCGGCAATGCTCGAATCTGCTTTGCAAGTTAATTGTATTATTTTAAGCAGGTATTGGCATTATCCCGTGTGCTGTCTGGGTAATTATCATCATCCCGCGACAGCTTTCCATCATAAATAATCAGACGATTGTTTTCAGGCATTTTACAGCTGGCCGCATTCTTGCACATTTGATTGGTGTCGGTAAACTGGAGCTGAATGTGGTTTGTTTGTGGTTGTGATGCCGTGAATATTTATACTTTTTGTTCTGCAGTTCATATGATAGCATAATACATTTTCTAATGCTGTATTTGGGCCCAATTCTTTTTAATGAAAATGACAACCAAACTCACAATTGTATATTTTTAGGACTCAAAATGGTATTTTCATAAAAGGCCTCCTGTGTGGACAGAATCGTAACAGACATCTGTCTAGTCACACAGTCTGAGTGAGCAGCTCCATACTGCATATACATTCAGTGCATTCTGGGTTTTCATGTGTGATTCTGCTTTAACTCTCTGATTGGTGCAATTTCTGTGCAGCTCTTTGACTATATAGCTTTACTAATGTGAGCAGATGGGTTCAGTAAAAGCATATACAATGGATCAACAGCCTTTTTAAAAAGTCTTTAAAAGTTCAAGAGTTAAAAATCGAAATGTATTATTACTAAAAAGCTTCTTTCTTAAACTTCTTTCATCGGCTGTTGTGTGAACAGATCATTTATAAACTCATACCACTGAGTAAATGCAGTTGTCAATCCCAAACACTGACAGTGCGAACATACCCTAGATAATGAGTGCGCAGTTAAGTTGTCACAATTGAGCAGGAGCGCAACCCGCAAAACAAACCAGTCATCCTTTTCATGTTTTATTCTCTCCGTCATGTTGAAGAGCATCAGAATAAAAAGGATGCTTTGATGGCTGGCAATACAATGTCTTTATAATCCTCATTATATCGTAGTATTTCTCATAGTTCAAAGGTCCCTGCTTTCAGAATATGCCAGAAATAAAAGATTCTAGATGCTTCATTCAGGTTGTGATTTTTCTCGGTTTGACCTCTGGGTCTTTTATGGTCAGTGGCCCAGCACAGTCACTCTGGTTCAGCCAGTTTTTGTCAAATCCCTGGGGTCCTTAAAGTCACCCTCTATTCTGCCCCGTGTTAATCTTGCCTGGTAAGAGTTCTGAATACTCCTCACTCTGGCTTGCACCTCTAATGCTTCAGCTTCTTTGTTAGGCCATCTGGTTGTGGGGCAACCCAGGATCCCAGTTTAGGGTAAGCAGGGTGGCCCAAGTGCCTCCTCTCATGTCTGGTCAACCCTAATAATGTGTGACAGACTCACTGAAATGCACTCACTGGCTCTTCTCTGCCTTGTTCTTGTTTTACATCTTTATCTCTTATCAGGGTGGCAATGATTATTGGACTACAAAACATAATTGAAAATATGATTATTTTGGCAGTCAAACATTTCTATTGTACGCTACCACATGTACAAATGTTTATTTATTTATTTTTTTGTTAAGATTTTTATTTATGACCTTTTTTGATTCTATCCAGCAAAGATGCAAGTTGATTAAATGTGAGAGTGCATTTGTACAGTTGTATTGTTAAAAACGTTCCTTAATAATGCAGTTTATCTAACATAAGTCATCTAAATCTGTCTAAAAAGTCTGTGCTTTTGGTTGCCACGTTAATGTAATTCATTCATTCATTTTCTTTTCGACTTAGTCCCTTTATTAATCTGGGGTTGCCACAGCGGAATGAACCGCCACGTTAATGTAATGTATTTGAATGAACGTGGTTAATTAAATGCAATTAATTTTGGTAAATTAATTTTGATCAGACAGCCCTAGCAATTTTTGATACGAAGTAGGGTCAGAACCATTTATTGGTGTTTTCCATGGAATCTTTGGCTCAAACAAACACATTAAAAGAGTATTAAAGAAGCGCAATGATCTAGAATTGTTTTATTTACTCATTCTCAACTAGTTGCTGAGCAAAACAATATGTTTTGAAGAATGAGGGCAGCCAGACAGTTGCTGTTCCCCACTTCTATAGCATTAAGGTATATAGTAAGGAAGTTGGAAGTTTTTGACTGTTTCTTTTTTGTTGGAGTAAACTGTATAGATTGTGTAGGTCTTGTCTGTCTGTGTGTGTGTGTGTGTGTGTGTGTGTGTGTGTGTGTGTGTGTGTGT
>CAIGQW010015581.1:10223017-10235418 GCA_903798125.1 Danio choprae | reverse complement strand
GTGTGTGTGTGTGTGTGTGTGTGTGTGTGTGTGTGTGTGTGTGTGTGCGTGTGTGCGTGTGTGTGCGTGTGTGCGTGTGTGTGTGTTCATGGTGAAGATCTCTGGTGGGTAAGGATGAGTGTATGATGATTGAATGACTTGAAGATGGAGCAAAAATGAAAAGAGGCAATTTATGTTAGATGGCTTCTATTGTTCAAGTGACCTTTTGTTAACCTCCTGTTTCTAATATTGCTTAGCGTTCCCAATCTTCAAAGCCAATTTAAAATAAAAATGTCCAAACTATAAAAAAAAAAAATCAGTGCAGTAGTTTTGAAGAATATTGTCTAGATTCACTGACTCCTCCTTGATCTGTTTAATTTGAGGCAGTTAATAAAGGCAGACCTTTAGATATAGCTATTCTCATAAACCATTCATTCAGAGGACAGAGAAGTGGATGTCAGGAATGCCGTCTCTTTTCATCTAATTTTATGTCTGAAAGCCTGTTTAGACTAAGTCCAGTACAACCAAGAAACACTGATGATACTGTACAACACACTTAATGTTACTTTACTTCATTAGATAACATGAACTAAACTAACATTTAGTTTTTAACATTTAGTAATGTTACTTTACTTCATTAGTTAACATGGACCAAACTAACATTTAGTTTCTAACAGTTAGTAAACTAACATTTCATTAGTTAACATTAACACAAACAACAGACAATACTTACAGCATTTGTTAAAGCTTGTTATGTTGGTTCAAATGCTTTAAAAAACAATGCAATAGCAGTAGTGACTTTTTTCTCCGCATGGGTAAATTTTAAGTGCTCACTGTTAGTTCATGTTAGTTAATGGGACAGTTGACCCAAAATAATTAAAACTGTGTCATCGTTTACTCACCCTTCATTTGTCACAAATCTGTTGTTGCTTCTTTCCTCGGTTGAACACAAAAGAAGATACTTTACAGAAACTGGTAGACATTGATTACCATAGTATTTTTATTTCACAAAATAATACATTTGAATATCATTGATAACTGTTAGCCTTTTTTTCACTACTGTGGAAGTAGGTTCAAAATATCTTCATTTGTGTTTAACAGAAGAAAGAAACTCATAAAGGTTTGGAACCACTTGAAGTAGACTATATGGTAAGTAAATTGACATTTTTGAGTGAACTATCCTCTTAAATTGCCAAAAGCAAAAAGCTATTTGGGTGGCATGGTGGCTCAGTGGTTAACACTAGCTGTCGCCTCACAGCAAGAAGGTCACTGGTTCAAGTCCAGGCTGGGCCAGGTGGCATTTCTGTGTGGAGTTTGCATGTTATCCCCGTGTTTGCGTGGGTTTCCTCCGGATGCTCTGGTTTCCCCCACAGGTCAAAAGACATGTGTTGTAGGTAAATTGGATGAACTAAATTGGCAGTACTGTATGAGTGCATGTGTGAATGTGAGAGTGTATGGGTGTTTCCCAGTACTGGGTTGCGGCTGGAAGGGCATCCGCTGCGTAAAACATATGCTGGAATAGTTGGCGGTTCATGGCGACCCCTGGTAATTAAGGGAGTAAGCCAAAGGAAAATGAATGAATGAAAAAGCAATTTCCAAGTGTTGAACAAAAAAAATGGTACGACCAAGTATGTTATATCCTAAATGGATATAAGTAAATGAAAGTAAAAGATTATTTCACATATGTTTTGACATTTTATCCAAGTTATTTGAAATTGATTTAAATACAGGTTTCCCAGAGGTCATGACATTTTCAAAGGTCTGTTTCAGACATTGAAATTCAGGAAATTTTATATATTTCATGGAATATTATTTATATTCATTTTTATATTTTATATAAGTTATGGAATATCAGGGGGGGGGGGGCATTTTCAGTACCATTTTATTGTCTTTTTTCTCCTTATTACTCCATTGGTTATATGTTATGGAAATTCAGCTTTTTTAGTCTTTTAGTGAAAAATCAGGGACTTTTTTTGACATTTCGCTTAGAGTGGGAACCTTGTAAATAAGACACATTACGCTGAAAAAAATGATTCATTGGATTTACCAAATTTATTAAAGCTATGTGTATGCAAACAAGTTATATGGGCAGAATTTAAACAAATTAAGTTTGCTCAGTTTAATTTATTTGTATAAATTCAGCTCATATAAATAGTTTGCAATCGCTTACCTTAAAAAAAATTGAGTTAGTCTAATGAACATTGTTTTTCAGTGTACTTGAAGTTTATCTGATTTGCATGTACAGTATAAAAATCACTTTCATAAATTTAATTTACTCCAAAATGTCTAAATCAATAAGTGTGAACAGTTCAACTTAAAATCTTGTTAGTCATGTTTGTGTCTATCAAAACTTCAGGCACTGACATGAATAAGCCTTAAGCCCAGCATTTGACGTTCGTTAACGGTCCCTCAAAAGATGCTGTTTTGCCAAGTCAGCTCTAAAGTTGGTCAGTCATGTTTTTATCAGGCGCGGATTAGCAGAGCCCGAGGAGTGAGTGATTGTGATGGAGAGGATGAGTGCTGTGTGGAGGTCTGGGGGGTCTGAGCTTTCAAAGTGACACAGATGTTCCAAGGGTGATGTTTCTTTAAGAGTCCTAGACAGGGCAAGGAGAGGTTGTGAGAACATTTTGAGTATGTTTTGAGAGCGTTCTGAGTAACTAACAAAGCCGGTTACATGTAAAGGGAATAGATAATTAGGCGTAATTAGTGCGTTCGCGTTGTTAACCACCCCCATAGCTCACACTTTCTCTCCCTCACACACACACACACACTCACTAGTCACCTAATCTCTCAATACATTCACTCAAGACACACACACATAGAGAGAGGGAGACAAAATCACACAGCGCAGTGGTAAAAACACTTTGATGTAAGAGGAGTCGTCCTGGACTCAAAAGCATAAAGGCAGTGTTTTAAGCTGTCTCTCGTTCTCTTTTTTTTTTTCTCCCCGCCTCCCCCTTTTCTTTTCTCCTGCCCACAGAGGCTGTAAGACACACAAAGATGAATGGACTACAACCTTTCCCCCCTGTCCCCCTTCTGCCACCTCTCTTTTTCAGTTCTCCCACCGCGCGCTCCTTAAGCCAGGCTCTGTCAATCCGCCCCTCTTCCTCCCAAATAGGAGGAAAAAAAGCATCAAATGTTTTCGGCTGTCAGTAATGAGGTAGTGGACCTCATCAGGGTCCAATCGCCAGCTATCGTTGGCTTTTGTTGGAGCTCAATGGCAACCCTTGCTTTGAAAAACTCAAAGGCAACTTTTTTTTTTGAGGAGCAGAGAAGAGATAGAAAGAGTGAGCGAGAGAGTAAGACAACCAGACAGAAAGAGAGACAGAATTCGTTCTTGTCTTGAAATGGTTGTTTAGAGAAACAAGCAGCGATGATAAAAACTTAACATGACTTTAAAAGAAACTTTGGTTATAACAATCACTGTAATATTGACAGTTAAAAAATTAATTGAATAATTAATAATTAATTAATTTAATGTATTATTATTATTATTATTATTATTATTATTATTATTATTATTATTACTAACATCATCATATAAAGGATAGGGATCTCTATTTTATGCATGCACGGATTTATTATTATTGTCATAAGAAGAATTTGGATTTATTTTATTCTTATGTATGCACATGCATGCATTGGTTTATTATTATTATTATTATTATTAATAATAATAATATGAAAAATGTGCATTTATCTATATTTTATTATATACGTCAGGTAATGTGGCCATAAAATAAGTAGCTGTCATGTAATATGGATTTGCATTGTATTACAAAACAATTGACGGTAATGATTCTATTTTTTGTCAAATCTGCTATGTGACCAGAAAAATATATATATTTAATAAATATATTTTTAAATATTACATTTTAGATATTTTAGATAACTATAATTATAACTTAAACCTAAAATATTACATTTATATGATTTTCTATTCATATATTTTGTATGTATTTATTTAACATTATTTTCTATTTATTTGTTTAAATTCTTCTTTTGTATGTTTGGAATATCATGTATAATATAGTTCGACATGTCTTTGGAAAGAGCGGCATGGTTTCTCCGTGGTTAGCACTGTCGCCTCACAACAAGAAGGTCGCCGGTTCAAGTCCCGGCTGGGTCAGTTGGCATTTCTGTGTGGAGTTTGCATGTTCTCCCCGTGTTCATGTGGGTTTCCTCCGGGTGCTCCGGTTTCCCCAACTGTTTAAATACATGATCTATAGGTGAATTAAATATACTAAATTGGCCCAGAGTGTAAATGTGAGAGTGTATAGGTGTTTCCCTGTACTGGGTTGTGGCTGGAAGGGCATCCGCTGCTGGAATAGTTGGCGACCCCTGATAAACTAAGCCTGTTTAAAAAAGTTATCAAAGTTGATCAAATTGCCTACTAAACAACAGCCCTAAAAACTGATCTTACTTCAAACTGTTACTAAAATACACTTTTCTATAAAAGGCCGGTCAGTTAGGAGTTCCAGCACAACAGGGTCTGTTTTGTTGAAGGCCGAGCATGTGCATCAGAGTTGTGTGGCGAAGTGCATCCAAAGTGCCGACGATGAAGATCTTTGAGGAGTTATGAGTCTTTAATGAACCCATCAAAGGCCATAATCATGCAATGATCCACAAGAGGACGTGTCTTCAACTGATTATAAAGCACCATGCACTGGAATCATTACTGATTGTATTCCTCTCCCCCTCTTTCTCTCTCTCTCTCCTCGCGATTACTCTTCCGAGAGATGGCCCATCAACCGTTAAGATATACTCACGCAAATGGAAAGTTTTTACTAAAAGAAAAAAAAAACAGACAGACAGGGTGTGTGGAGGAATAGCTGGTTTTGATGGAAGCGCGGTGCTGTCGTGGCCGTTGCCGGCTGTTTACATGGCCGCCTGGTGACAAGGTCGAGCAGGGTTGATGAAGTGACACTTTTCCTTTTGTGTTCTCCTGCTCGCGGTTTGTCAGCCTGTCATTACGGCTGATTCAGCCAATTGGCTCGGACGAGGAACTCTGCGCTCGAGAGAGAAAAGTTGACAGCAGCGGAGAATGGGGGGAAGAGGCGAGAGACACAGGAAGAAGAGGAATAGATCGCTCCTCTCTCGCTCTGTGTGGTGATTGCTAATTATCTTTAGTTCAAGGAGGAGGGTGGCGGAAAATTCACTGATTTCATAATTCGCTGGAGCTGTCATTGAGGACTGATTCAGGCAAAGGCCTCTCGCCTAAATACCACATATTATCCACATCCTGTTAAAAATAATCACCCTTCCTTTTCATCAGTCATTTTTGTCATCATTTCTCCAGCATTTTGTTCCGTTTTGATGTTTTTTTTCATCACTGAGGTTTGATATGCTGTGGTTCCTCACAGTCATGCCGTAAAATTGAGGGACTGACATGTTTAGTTGGTGTGCAGTAATTCATTTGACCCTTTAAAGGGATAGTTCAGTCGACAATGAAAATTAACTCCCCGTTTATTCAACTTCAAGTGGTTGCAAAACTTTTAGTTTCTGTTGAATACAAAAGCAGATATTTTGCACAAGTTTGGAAACCTGTAGCCATTGATTCCTATAGTAGGAAATAAAATGGAAGTCAATTAGATTGTTGAGGAAAACTGGAATATCACATAACACATTTGCGAATAAAGCATCATTTCCATCCAGTAAGTCAAAGAGAAGAACATCGAAGAATTCCTGATAAACAAGCACCAAATATCAAAAAGAAAAATGAAATTTGCTGTGGTAGGAGAATCCACTGTGGGCCCTTTTTCTTATTTAATAAATATAATTAATATATAACAAATAAACGCAATGAAGCAATTTTTGGAAGCGTAGGTGCTAAAGAAAAGTCTTGGCGGTAATAATACCAAAGCCTTACTGGAAGCTAAACATGTGATGGCATGTTCTTGGAAAAAAAGAAGACAGTCCTGGTGTATCTCAGAGGATAAGGAGGATGATCTCTTGCCTTGCTTTAGGAAATATTACCTATTTTTTGAAAAACAAAATTCATATAATTTGGTCTATTTTGGAAAGTATTCTATGGCTTTTTGGAGAGTCTAGATGGTGACTCTTTTGTTGAACTGATGGACATTGAAAGTATATAGATTAGACAAATATGTTATTGCTATATTATTTAATATTATTTATTATTATATATATTTTTTTTCTTTCAAAGTGTATCAAGTTATTTTGAGTTTATATATTATTCTTGTTGTATTTTCTTTGCTAAACTGAAAATTTGAAACCTTTCAATTTGTATGACAATGTTTAAAATAAAAATAGTTGTTAAAAATATATAATAATACCAAAGCATTTTTAAAATGTATGCGGATCTTGGTCTCTCTATTAAGGATATATTGTGCAAAATTAAAAATGTGCATAAAACTAGATGGATAGAAACAGCTACTGGCTTCTTGTTTACAACTTTCTTCAAAATATCTTCTTTTGAGTTCCGCAGAAGAAAGAAACTCCAAAAGGTCAGGAACAAGCAAAGTGTAAGTGCATGACTATATAATAGTCATTTTGAGGTGAACTATCCCTCTAACTAAATATCAGTTAGCAATTTGACAGTTTTATAATACACAATAACAAGTGCAAAGGTACCATTATAAAATCTGTACACTTGCATTGTGAAAGCTGCTCAGGTTTATCCCTTAATCTTTTACTCTAATTCCTTAATAAGAATGTATTTATTGTTTAGACTGAATGAGATTACATGGTAATTCCTGGATGCTAAGAGTTTGCAGTAATTTAGAGTCATTAGAAAAGTTCGAACTTAATGTAAGGCTTAATCGTATGGCTTATATCAGGATAATATGGATCACATGGTGTGAATATTATTTGGTTGTAGCAATTAAAATTAGTGCATTCGTAACCTCCATGTGGCATTGTCACCATCTAGGGGTGAATTGGGTTTAGCTAACCAAAGTACACTGCAAAAACAAAATGTTTGTCATTTGAAACTTAAAATTGAAACACATTTCTCTTTTTGTCACACAGGAATACTGTTGTAATGTCAGTCTTGACACTGGAATAGATTACCGGATGAGGGAAATGAAACCAGCAGGAAGATTATACTACATGTAAGACAAAGGATCATTTGAGAGCACCGCACAAGAGAACGATGTTGTTATAACATAAATAAAAAAACTGTAAGGTAGTTTGGGGTTACTGTGACACAATACACACTGAACACCAATTTGATTCCTATTATTGTTATTTACCTGTTTATTTAATTGACATCTTTTAAAGTTTGGGTCAGTTTTTTGTGCAAAATGAATAATTGGTGTAATACAGCTTTATTTCTTTTCCTATTGCTTTTCTCTATAGTACACTTTGACTATGATTTCCCAGAAGTTGCCTGCTTCAGTGTAACAATATTTTACAGTATATACCAAAACAATATTTATTCAGGCATAATTAGAACAATAATCTGCAGGCCCAAAATATTTTTTAAATGTAATTTTAAATCTTTATATTTTGCTATTGTCCTTCAAACTAATAACAGTGTATAAAAAAAATATTTTAGGTGGACACCAAATCAGACGTCTCATTTCATATAATGTTACAGAGAATTTTAAGTGCTTTTTTAGCATTTAAAACGTTTTACTTTTGAACAGTTTTTTGTAATCACGGAATATAAAAAATAAATCCACAAAAATATTAAGCGTTAGAGTTTAATACATTATAATAATTCAAAACAGTTGTTGAGCACAAATCAGCATCAGTTTTGCCATCACAGAAATACATTGCATTTTAAAATACATATATTAAATGTGTATTTTATAATATATACCTCTTTTTTTATTTTGCAATATGTTGCCCCTTTATGGTTCCTACTATACAGTAGGGGTGGGAATCACAGGTAAACTCACGAAAACAATATTATCATGACATTTTGCTGCCGATAATGATATATCATGATATCACAAGAAATCCATCCACGATATGTCACAAAATGCATAAAAGTTATAAGATGCATCTCTTTTATCAACAGCACATTTTATTGAATCGCAACAAATGTCAAAAAAGCTTGAAAATGCTGTTGTGCAGAAAAGAGCACTTTGTGATTAAAAAGGTCACATCTCAAAATTAGTCCTAAAGCAGCAGCATCTCAATTTAGTACAAATTACATTTAACAAAAAACCTGTCAAAGTAGTTTTCTGTAAACTTTAGACACTTATTTAGCCAAACCAAAAGCCAAAGGGGTCAACGAATGCAGTGCAAGAGTGATGAGTGATTAATTTAGATATTTTGTACATTTAAATAAATATTGATACTTGGCACTAGAGTAATATATCACAATAAATTGCCATATTGATATTTTGTCCCACCCCTACTATACATCTATTAAAGAAGCACTTATTTTTCCTCACATCAATGTTTGAATGTCAGGTGGATTTGTAATAATCTGCGAGTTATACACAATTAAAAATTAATTAAGCAAAATACAAATGAAATATATCACCGTGGCCCCTGGTCTTGACCACCAATCAGAGAAGAGAAAACAACTGCAAATGAATGCCATGTCGTGAGGGCACATTAATATAAACATACAAGCGTCGCCTTTATCTGACTTATTATAAACCCTTTATCTCAACAGCCGCTCTTTTGGAAGATGTTAATATGCATGTGTTTGCTGACACCTGATTGCTGCGCTCTCTTATTCACACTCTCTCAATGTTTGTGTTTTGAATCCAGCATCCTGTTTCATTGAGGCACTGTGGAAATTCAAACACAGGCCTTCAGCGCGCACTGTTTGATGTGACCACTTCAAACATGCTTAATTTCATATTCAATTATCTCTCTCTTTCACTCGCTTTCCATAGATCAAGTGAGCCTGATGCAGAGAATGCTGTCAATACGCTGTTTGAGGAACTGGCGTTCAGACAAAATGATGGTGAGCAAGTTCATTTGCCTTTGCATGGATGGGGTTTTAAGGTTAAGTGTGGATGTTTCCTTGACTTGGTGCCTGGGGTTTGAGGTTGTAAGGTTTTTATGTGTACACTGTTAGACATTTTATTGAATTTTGCGGTAACATACTGGCAGCACTGTTGCCAATGGAACAAAATCAATGCCAAAAGTATTGAAATAAAAAGCTTGTCGAATAGCACTAGCTGAAAAAAAATAATACATTGAATTACCAACTGCTTGCATTTTAATGACTTGAATTGCCGGGGTATGTTTTAGGTCCTGAAGTTGAACATAGCTGTTTATTTAAGCTGTGAATATTTCAATTCAAAACACATTTTCATACTTAAATTCAATACTTCATATTCAACTTCCAGATTTCACTTCTTAAATATTCAGTTCTGTTTAAAAATACGATGCATAATATTATGCATATTAAGTATGAAAAAAGTGGTAAAATTTTATGGTAAAATGCCCTTTACCACATTTAAATTTTACAATATGACAATTTTTACAGTAATTTTACTGTAATTCTTTTACATTTTACACTAGCAGTACAAAACCTTTATTTTTAGTATTTACTATTCAATTAAATAAATTCCAAATAATTTCTCATTTTTGTCTTCAACTGCAGTAGCAGTACTTGATTACAGTAGAATACTGCAAATTCCTTATATGCGGTAAGTTACTGTAAAAGATTTAATATGACCCACATTGCAGTGCATAGTACAGTAGTGAACTGTAAAGAATGCATGTAGTAATTTACTGGGTGTTTTGCAGTAAATAACTGTAAAATTGCGGCAAAGTCTTATTGTTTCAGTGCTGAAGGTTTAGATGTAACAGTAGTAACTCTATGTGTGCAATTGAACATTTATAGTGACCAGGCCGAGGGTCTTGAACGTCCTGGGAAGAGAAGTAACTCTGAGCCGGACCTGCGGAACCATTGCAGATTGCAGCTTCCAGGAGCTGTGTGAGCGAGTGAGTCTGTGGATGAGATCTGGTTTAAGTTTAAAAAGTTGATATAGAAAGGCAAGAGGTTAAACTGCCCATGAATGGACTTTATATAAAATATTAAGAGTTTATATGTAATTCTGTTTGCATTTAGTCAATCAATCAACTGAACATTATGTAGACCTTTATATCAATATACTGTAAAAAAAATTAATGACAAAGTCAAGACAACAAATGTTTATGTTGCTTTAAATTATTTTAATAAGCTAATCAGGTTTCAACAAATGTTTTAAAGTTATACAAAGTTTAATTCAATATTTTTAGTCAGTTTGATCTAATTTGAGATGACTAGAAAACTTCATTTGATTCAACAAAAAAATGTGATGCAGCAAGACTTTTTTTACAGAGTATGATGACGTAATTCCAACTGAAATGGAATATTGAGTAGGGGGTGGCGTTTTATTTACTTTTGTCATCTTTCACTCGCAGCAAACTAATGGTTGGAGGTGCATGGCAAAGCATTGTTCGCTGTCAAACTGATGTCATCAGAGAAGGACTCAGGTTCTAATTCTGATGAAAGATTAATAAATCAAACTTTTTTTTTCAGTGGATTAACTGCCACTGACTAATTGTTCACATTAAAGGAAAACTCCACATCTTCTAGAGTTAAACAGTTGACTTGAACCATTTTTTTTAATCCATTCAGCCAATTTCTGGCAGATTTTCTGGCGGGGTCACTTTTACCTTAGCTTAGCATAATGAATTGAATCGAATTTGACCATTAACATTTCGTTCAAAAAATTCAAAGAAAGGGTTTTGATAATTTTCCTATTTAAAGTTTGACTTCTCTGTAGATCAATTTTGTAAAGAAAAATATATATATATTTTCTAGGCCAATATTGCTGGGAACTATACTCTCATTCTGGCGCAATAGCCAAGAAACGCTGCTGCTGTACCATGGAGACATGAGAGCTTCTGTACAGAACATATAGAGCTACATTTGACAGACACAATCAATAAACACTTAACGTCAACTACATTATTTAAGGGCATTATACATTACGACATTGATAGGATCTGTTGTTGTCAAGATTAGGCTTCTTAATAAGGGAATAAATTGTCCAAGATCTTGAATACCACTTATATCCCTCATTGCAGGTAAAATAACCAGTCTTTCTGCAAAGCCTGATATTTCTGTGCCAGTCTTATTACTTATATTTTTATGCTCACCTGAACTTGCAGCAAGTGATATGGAGAAAATGCACACAAGCTCTGAGATAAAATCATAATGACTTGTATTTAAAAATGTTTCCTTTGTAGATCCTTTATTTTATAAATGCATTATTTTTTAACCACTGCAATTCACTTGTTAAGAGACTCCTGTGTTAACTTGATCAGATAGCATATAATAGTTTTTTTTTTTGCATTACTTTTTTATGCTTATTGTTTATATATAGAAAAAACGCCTCCGCTTAGTTTGCAGTGCATTATGCAAGGATCATTATGCATTATGCATAATTATGCAGGTTTATTTCAGAACAAGAAACCTGCTGAATGGATTTAAAAATGGTTCAAGTCAACTGTATAACTCTATTAGACTTGTAAAATTAGTCTTTTTTTAAAAGAAAAGGGTGGAGACCTTTAAGTCTAACAATATGCACTAACAAAACACACATTGTACATTTTGATATCATGTAGACTTTAAGCACTGGTTTTTGGTTCCAAATCACAACAAAGCGGCTTAATTTTTAACACTCATAGGTTTCATAATAAAATCAAAAATAGGCCCAATGCACATTACATTATTGCATTAACTAATGTTTGCAAATAAGCCCTGTTGTAAAGTGTTCTTTTATTTTTATTTAAACTGGGACATGATGTTTGATAAATAATACGTCTTTAAAAGAACAGTATATAAAACTACATTTTTTTTGCAACAATAATATAATCTTTATTGCCACTCCTTTAATTTGATGCATTTCTAATAAATGTTGATCAGTAGTAACATGAACACATACAAATGCAGTTTTTTTCTTTTCTTTTCTTTTTTTAAAGATGAGAATAAAGCTCCTGAGACACCAAAATTCATTTCTAGATTTTTTTAAATGCAATTTAACCTAAAAAAGAAGCCTGATACCTGGTCAAAATAGAAGGGCAACATATTTTACCCACTTAATGGGACTAAATTTCTTCTTTTATGCATCACTTTGCTTTTTTCCATTTAGTTTTTTTACATCCATCATCCCACTCTCCCAATATATGTAACAGCCCATGTCTTGATCCATCCATCCATCCGCCTATAATTCACTTTATCACTGCAAACCGACTAGTATAAGCCAGCCTGTGTGTGTGTGTGTGTGTGTGCTTGTTTATGTATGTAACCTTGGACTTGGTTTACCAGTTTGATGCTCCCTTTTTTTGTTTGTGAAGGAAAGAAAGGATGAGTATGCTGCTCTCTAATGGAGCCGAGGCACTGTCTCTGCGTCCTTCAGTGCTTTTGAGAGCGCTGTTCACTTCAATGTACTGAGAGTGTGAGTGAGTTTGTGTGTGTGTGTGCGTTTGTGTGTGTG
>CAIGQW010015581.1:10192908-10216385 GCA_903798125.1 Danio choprae | reverse complement strand
ATAAAACACAGATTGAATTATCAGCTATTACCACGATTTTCACCCAGTGACTCTCCGATAGGTAAAATATGCTTTTCATATAGTTGTAAAAACAATAACAGATCAATAAAAGCTCTTTTCCAGAAGGATGTTGCATCAAAACCAAATGCAATAGCATATTGGAATCAATTATGAGTGATTTTGTTTGCAGAAAAGTTTGGCATCTGCCTAATCGCTATTAACAAACAAGGTTAAAGAGATTTTGTTTAAGCTCCTTCACAGAATATATCCTGCCAAACTTTAACTCAATTTTAAAAAGATATAGATGTGAGATGTAGCTTTTGCAAGCAGAGGCCAGAAAGCGCTGTTCATTTCTTTTAGTATTGCCCTTATGTGTCTTTTTGGCGAAATGTAATTGACTTTATTGCTGTTAATATTGATGAAAATATTACTTTACATTGGAAAGATGTTCTTTGAGGAACTTCTGAAGCTTAGACAAAATTTTTCATTAATTTCTTATTTTTAATGGCCAAATTTCATATTCATAAATGTAGTTTTTCAGGTAAAAATCCAAGTTTTATTGCATTTAAAAATGAAGTGAAGCATTATACTGAGTCCATTTTATATCTCAAAAAATCTAAAAGCTATGTGAATACTACAAGCCTGTATATCATTTAATATAATCCTGTGATATTGTTTATATCTCCCCCTAGCCTTCGACATTTTCTTTACATTTGTTGTACTTGACTTGCATTATATTTTTGATGTTATTCAATAAAAAATGAATAAAAAAGGCAAAAAAAAACTGTTTACCACAGAGAAAGTACTTAAATAAGAGCCATAGACTGTAAAAGAAGAGTAAAGAAAAGAACTTACAAGAAGAGAAAGAACCATAGACTGTAAGAAAAATGGCTACAACGCGGTTGTTGCTAGAAGGGATACAGCTGCGGCCAGAAGTTAACAACAGTTATTTATATTATTTGTTAAATTATCTATTAATTGCATTGCAATAATCGTAGGATCGTACCATAGTCGTAGTCGTGTGTACACCACTTGTTTACGAATAAAACAAAAATGTAGTCCCTGCAGGAAAATAATTTGAAACATGTTAGTCGAAAGAAAATCGTTACACATTGAAAAGTTTTGCTTTTGATAATGAAAACATCCTGAATTTAGTTGGATTTAGAATTTAGTTGAGTTTCATTTCTGTAAACACTAAAGGTTGACAGCTACCAAATAAGTGTCCTCACCAACAAACATACAGCCCAACAAAAACATGTGTAATGTTGTCCATCACAAACAAAACTAGCTAGAGGTGGTAAGACATTAAAAATGTAACACATTTCTTTACACTGCGTTCAAATGAGTAAAACAATCTGTTAACTGTTTTTGGACGTTCACTCTAGAAGATGAAACATCCTTTAACAGCTCTTTTAATTTATGGTATAGATGTTGAAAGATTAGACTTTGATTAAAGATTTTGTATAACGTATGTTGAAGTGTACTCGCTGTTCGAAACAGACAGATCTTACACATGTTCTTTTCTATGTTTTGGTGTGAACAATTTTAACAAATTCCTAAAACAAAGTTTTGTGTTCTGAGTGAACCCTCAGAAACTTAATAATACACCAGGATTGCGCCATAGTCATAGTCTCATGAGTTATACCTGTTTAATGCTAAAACTAAAATGCAAGTAAATAGTTTGAAACGTTTTACTCTAAAGAAAAGCATGTTTCATACATGTTTAAAAAATTTGATGAAACTTGTAAATTTTTCACAAAAATATTGAAATTATTCTTGATCCTTTTCTGTAAATACAATGCTGACAGCTATCAGAGACGAGTCTTCACCTAAAAACACGGTCCAACAAAAACCTGCACAGTGTTGTCCATGATCTTGATACAAATCAAGAATGAATCTAGTGCTGTAAACATAATTCTCCAAATGAAGACTTTACAAAAGTATTTTTTCAAATTAATACAAAAAAGATTTTCACTGTAAATGACACATTTTTAAAATTTACATCAGTGTTTTGCAGACAATAATATCTTCGTTAGATATGGGTTTAAGAGTGTGTAGAACAGTAAAGATTAAAATGTTACATCGGTGTGATATAACATTTGTTAGCATGTAAAATCCCATGCAGGATTTTAGCCCAAATATTTACACATACAGAAGTGGGTGAAAAAAACCTAACACTATTGTACCAATTATCTAGCAAAGTTCATAGATTTCATATGGTGAACACCAGAAATATTGTCTGGATTAAAAATTGATCGTGAGCCATGAAACATACTTAACGCATTTTTGAGGAAAATGTTCAGTAATAAATGAAGAGCTTATTTCCTGAAGTTAAAAAGTTTGTCCTAAAACAGTGCATGATGTTTCTACTGAAGTGAGACACTCTCTTGAAGAAACAGTGCTGAATTTCATTTTCAACAACAATCTAAAGTTTTGAAGGGGATAGACAAAAGCACCTTCATTTAGTGACATGCAGTATGTTGAGGTACGCTTAGAAATCACAGTTGCCTTTTATTTTTATATTCTGACATGTTAGGTGAAATGTGTTTTATGTTTGTTCCTTTTATAATTTACATACTATCTGTGGGGCCAGATCAAAGAATTGGTTAAAAATTCTTGACGCACATCTACAAAATATGGTACAAACACACTGATGTTGGACAAGGCAACAAATAGGTAAGATGGAGATGCTTGTTGAATACTTTTTGACTCTGCTTAATTTTTTATTTTTACATTAGCCTCTAGATCATGTTGTACTGATAGTACTGGGATAAAGACAGGCTGATGTTCTGAGAAGAGCACACACACAACATGACAACTTTTTTTCTCCCCCACAGAAAGTGGCCACAGATAGCACAGCAGCCTTGGTTGTTAGATAAAAGCAGATAAAACAAGAACTTCTGTAGATCAAAACAATGTTTTAAGTGTAACACACCTATCAAAGGGTCCTCGGTCAGAGTTTTTTAGCAGGCACATGAAATAAAGACAAACGCCACAGACAATATCGCGACAGGAAATACAAGATAGAAGTGAGAAAATCTTTTTGGGCTCAGGTGTCTACACAGTCACCATCCCCACACTGTAGGATGGCAGATAGCGCTCCAGCCACAGTTGTTAGATAAAACAAGAACTTTTGTAGATCAAACAAAGTTTTCAGTGTAAGACACCTATCAAAGGATTCTCGGTCAGAGGTATACGATCGCCTGCCCGATCACTCCCCCCATCCTGAAACCCCCTGCTTACACTTACACTTACAGACTGGAAGGAGCCGGGATGCCAGAAGTGTGGCATAGGTTATAAAAATGACAAAACATACACATTGTCACAAATCTAACTGTAAATCCTACCGAAAGCGACCTGACACATAGTTCAACTGTCAACCTGGGACAAACCGTCATAAATCCTACCCTAAAACAGACACCCTAAGCCTGTGACTGGGGTAAAACAGCCTGTCACTGGTCACCAGTCTTACATTCATGAAACACATTGGACAAACCATACAGTCCACCAACAACTACAGGGTCATAAATTATAGACATAAAGCAATAAATCATTTTTTGACACACTGTATATGATACAACTACTGTCCATTTAGTATTATTTCTATATTACTTCTGGTGTTTTGAATTACCTTTACATTCGCTGATTAATTTAAGTAATTCTAGTGTCATTTTTGTGACATATTTTATAAATTGTCACCCGCTGGATAGAGCACAATGCAGAGACATCTGAAAAAATGACTCTGCTTGACTAATGTATTCAGCATCGAACTCCACTGTTCTATAATGTGATTGTTTTTTATTGTAATAAAAAATGATACCGCATTAGTTAATACGATTTAAAGTAATGTTTTCTATTTATTTTTAAATATTATAAAATGACCTATGGCAACTTTAATGTAATATAGTTTGGTATATTTAACTTATAAATATACCACGGCTCTCAATGATATTTGGTTTTTGGCCCTTGATACGAAAAAATTTGAGCACCCCTGCTCTATCACTAATCGATTCATTCTTTATTTTGCCAGTCAAATTTCTAATCACACTGACGTGAATGATATGATACTTTAAAACAAAATCTCTCCAATTTAATGTATTGAGCTCTGATGATTCTTTGCTGATTCCTGTAAAATGTACAATAATAATTGCTCATCAAAATGCATTTATTTGTTCAGGAGGCCAGTAAGCAGATGACACTGTTCACTGCGGATGAAGAGATATTTGCCTTCCAGAGGACAGTGTCTCGCCTCGCAGAGATGCAGACAGAACAATACTGGATTAGTGGAGATCGGAGTCAATCATGAACTGAAAATAGTACAAGTCCATCACCATGAACAGACTGTAAGCCTGCTATTTTAAACAGCAATGAGAATCTTTCATATCCCCACTGCACCATTAATGTGCAAAAGTACATCTGACAGAGCGCAAGTAGAGATTGCGTTTGCTGCCAAATGAGAAAATGTCTAGCACCCTCTAGTGGATTATATAATCTGCAGTGAAAACACTCCCTCTGTGAGGAAGACAGTTTATTCTTAATGTAATGGCAAAATAAATATTTCAGTGTTGCATGTCTAATGTCTATTTATGCATTTATGCTTGCTTAAATATGAAAGTCCTTTGCTGCTACACATAAAAAAATCATGATATGATAACCGTAATTGGCATAAAAAGACATATGACATAAAATGTTTAAATTATGAGATAAAAAATGTATTGATGTAATTTTTAGTCATATTGTCAGATTGTCAGAATTACCATTTTTGAGCAGTGTTTTCCAATTATAATTTAAAAAATAATGGCGTGCACAATTTTGTCAAATGACTGTCATAATGACTTTTTATTATTTTTTAAGTCCTAATTATGACTATTAATTCAAATGATGAAAAGTCAATATGTTAGTTAAGTCAATTATTTGTCATTATTTCAACTTTTCAAAGCGCAGCCTTGGGCTGGAGGGGGTCCGGTTCGGGGACCACAGGATTTCAACTCTGTTATTCGCAGACGATGTTGTTCTGTTGGCTTCATCGAACATGGACCTTCACCATGCACTGGGGCGGTTTGCTGCCGAGTGTGACGAAGTCCGAGGCCATTGTGCTCCATCGGAAAAAGGTGGTTTGCCATCTCCAGGTTGGAGGAAAGTGTTTACCCCAGGTGGAGGAGTTCAAGTATCTTGGGGTTTTGTTCACGAGTGAGGGAAGGATGGAATGTGAGATTGACAGGCGGATTGGTGCAGTGGCAGCAGTAATGCGATCGATGTACCGGCCCTTTGTGGTAAAGAATGAGCTGAGCTGAAAGGCAAAGCTCTCGATTTAACGGTCAATCTACGTTCTTACTCTCACCTATGGTCATGAGCTTTGGGTCATGACCGAAAGGACAAGATCTCGGATACAAGCGGCTAAAATGAGTTTCCTTTGCAGGGTGGCAGGTCGCACCCTTATAGTTAGGGTGAGGAGCTCTGTCACCCGGGAGGAGCTCAGAGTAGAGCCGCTGCTCCTCCACATCGAGAGAAGTCAGCTGAGGTGGCTCGGGCATCTGTTTCGGATGCATCCTGGACGCCTACCTAGGGAGGTTTTCCACGCATGTCCCACCGGGAGGAGGCCTCGGGGAAGACCCAGGACACGCTGGAGGGACTATGTCTCTCGGCTGGCCTGGGAATGCCTTGGGATCCCCCCAGAGGAGCTGGAGGAAGTGTCTGGGGAGAGGGAAGTCTGGGCTTCTCTCCTAAGACTGCTGCCCCCGCGACCCGGCCCCGGAATAGCGGTTGAAAATGAATGAATGAATGAATGAATGAATATTTTTATTTGTCATAAAGATGACTAGAATAATTTAAACAGTTGCAATAAAATAAAATAAAAAACATAGTAGTACTGGTTCTAATTGTTAAATGCTAAAATGGCAATTATAATATCAAAATAGATGAGCATAAACTAACAAAGCTAGTTTCTTTAACCCTTGCATTATAAGGAACAGCTCTTATGCTGTGGGTAAAAAGTTAACAGTTAATTAATATATTTCCAGCAAATGTTTGCATGAAAGTAAATGATAACAGGAAACACCTTAAAACGTTGTACAGTATATGTCTTCATGATCTTAAATGAAAATAAAATAAAAATAAAATACAATCCTCCTGTAATTTCTCTTTGTGGTCTTAAGGTGGCAGTAGAAGATAGGTTTGTCGCCTGAACTCACCCCACGTGCTCTGTGTTATTGTTTTAAATGACACCAATAAAGCACACTGCAGATCCCTGTCTCTCCCTTATCAGAGAGCACTAATATTATAGCGACCCTCTCCAATCACAAACATGTACAATGCATCTATATTCATATTAACAAAAAAAAAACATTTACAAAGGCCAAAGAAAAAATGAAATGCATGTCTTATGAGAGACCTTGGGCCAAACACATCATTCTATAATCAGCATCCAATGGCTATTAAAATGTTAAATGTTGGTTCTAGACGTACTGTTTGCTCTCATCATAGTGAATGTAAGAGGCACCTGCAGGCTTTTCTATCCATGCAGGGTTAAAGGAACAAAGGAGAGGGAGACAGGAGAGGGGGAGGGATGATTTTGAAAAGATAAGGAAGGAACAGAGAAGAGGAAACAATGCTGTTAGATCTTTAGTGACTAAACAAGCAACCGCATTTCAGTGTCACTTGTTGTTCACACAATAGGATAAAATAATCATAAATCGTGCAATCTGCGTTTGTAGGCTTTTTACAGGTAATTCTCTGTAGCTGCATAAATGTCATTATTACTCTCAGTTTGCATCTCCATTAATGTGCAGACAAGTGGATGAAGAGCGCGCATTCCTTCACAAACATGAACTGCGCCCGAGAAAATGCGCATCTCTGTAGGAACAAAGGCGTGCTCGTGTTTTGATAAGACGTCACCGCACTACAGTAGCGCCCACTCAAGAGAGAAGACGGGTATAACATTTCTGGATTATGAATTACGTCATGTGTTTGAATAAAAAGCAGGCTGGCAGCAGGGGGCGTGTCACGTCGGACCACTTTACGCTGTGATTAAAGGGACAGCGCAATGTCAATGCAAGACATGCCTCAACATTGAACAGTGGCACAACAGTAAGTACAACCTTTTTTATATATAAATATTAGCAAATAATTTGGTGATTAAATATAGTTCCATTGAAATTGTTATCAGAACGTTAAAATTTTTAGGCAGAACGTACACGAGCAATTTTAAGCAGATAGTCATTTTAGATGGCAAGAAATTAATAATTAAAAGGAATTCAATTATTGAATGCATACATAAAATCAATAATAAATCAATAACAAAATATAATGGTGGTCTACATAATGTTTGTTTACGTTTGGACTACTTTTATGCTCTTTTTTTGAAACTTTGGTATTAAAGAGAAGTTCTATAGGAATCCAAATGTATGGAATTATTGGGGAAAAATACAACAGTGGTGAATCTAAGCAAACAAAATAATTACAGAGAGAAATATGTTATTTGAAGTCAAAATATCATATAAAGTCAATTTGTTTTTGATTGATTGATTGATTGATTGATTGATTTGATTGAAGAATCAATCACAATAATACACCTTTAGAAAATTGTGTGAATTTTGATTTCAAGCTGAATTTTATGGTGTAGAACTAAAATCCAGAAACGACATTCTTCCAAAGATCAAACCTTGTTTCACAGAAAAAAATCAAATAACACTTTTAAATGAAACAGAGAAAATGAGAGGAAATAAAAAATGACTTTTTGATTACTTTGAAGATCAGTCATATGATTATAACCCAATTTGTCCCACCATCTGGCACTAAAAATGTGCTGTCTTTATAATGCTGTCTTTAATCAATATTATCCTGAAAGTGCACTTAGATTTTACTATTCACATGTATTTTTTCAGTCCTTTGATTATAACCAACGTTTTCTACTTGCGTTACGCGGAAAAATGGTCTCTATTCTATAGCACATTTTTGATAATATACCCAGATAACGTTGTATGCATGCCTGAACCACAAATTCTAGCAACTGAATCTATATTTGGAAATCCGATAAAGTGATAGGGGCTCTCATTGCTGTGGAGTGACTTGTTTGAACATGTTCTCTCGCCTGTTGGCAGCTGCGCTCTGGGAGCAGTGGCCCTTTAAGAGGCGATCCCGTGCACGGAATCCAGGGGGCAGGTCCCTGTCAGCGGTAGAGGCTGCGCTTCTCTTCTCGCCCTCCTCCAGTCACTCAGTCCTAAGTTGAGCTCGCTTGAGCACTGACAGACGATTAGACCAGAAAGTCCTCTTGTGCCTATAGATAGATAGATAGATAGATAGGTGAAGAAGCTTTCTGGAGGGGATTTTTTTCCCCTCAATTTACCGTCCGTGACATCGGCATCGGCGCGCGCTCTAACTAGCAGCCACTGACAATGCGCGACAGATGCGTCGTTACCTTTAACTGTTAAAGAGATTTCGGAAAGCGAAGAGACATTGGGTTAAACTGGGAATTAATACAAAAATGATCACTGCAGTCAACGAGCACGCGCAGCTTTGTCTTGGTTATAGTAGTTGTCTTGATCTGATTTTGGCTGTATAGCTCGTTGAATGCGCTGCGGCTCTGACAGGTCAGTTCTTTTGTCACTACAGTGAGTTACTGCTGGTGATGCTTGTGTGCAGTGACGTTGTGGCGCTTTGTCCGAGGTGCGCTGGAGAGATATAGTTGAATTACATCAGTGCACCAAGTGACTGGAGTGCGACACAGAGAGGAGAAACGGCGCTGGATGAATGGTACGTGTTGAGCTATTGCATTTTGATACATATATTCATGTACAGTGTGCATGGACGTCAATATTCTATTTCTAGTCAAACTTGTTGTTATTGTTATTATTATGTATACTGAATAGTAGGACTGTCAGTAAATTTTGGCTCACATTTGAGATTAATGTCTGCAGATTGTGCAGTGCACACACACCTTAAGAATAATTTATTGGATTGTATTTATTTGTAATAAACCTATAAGTCTCATACATTTCTTCAGTGTTTTATAACTCACTTCACTGAGGTAGAATGACACGAATAATGCAATTTTAAACATTGCTCATTTTAAAATATATATATTCTTTGTCCACTGTCCATGCACGCTCTTCTTTTTGGCTGACAGTCAACTGTTAGTTATATTATAAATTATCTACTGAATAATGTTGAATATTGCTATGCAGTGTTAATAGATTCCTAAATTCTTCGCTTTCACAATAACAGGTGTACATATCATTCATCCACTGAAATATGAACAGTCTCATATGTTAACGAGTGTCATTATGAAAGTGCAACGAGCAAGGATATGTGCCACCAAGCGAGTGCTGATTTAAACTGAAACCGGAGCACTTTGCGTTCAAGCCAAGCTTTGTTTATATTTTCACGTGAGTGTTGCGCGTAACACCACAGGCGTGCGCGCGCGCATTTGCTCGTTCTAGACGCGACACAATTCAGAATGACATATGTAATGGATTTACTATATCAATTATGATTTCCTTATTCGGATGGCAGAATGTTAATATTTATCCTAGTATTAGTAGTTATATTAGTAAAT
The DNA here is from genome assembly GCA_903798125.1 of Danio choprae. Lineage (NCBI taxonomy): Eukaryota > Metazoa > Chordata > Actinopteri > Cypriniformes > Danionidae > Danio > Danio choprae. The sequence continues at coordinate 10,206,832 of CAIGQW010015581.1, read as the reverse complement.
TTGTCAATGCGATGTAGCTGTATATAATGATTGATGTTTTTATAACATGGCTTTATAATGTATTTTTCTCTTTTTGAAACAGGGAGGAGGGGTGTTAATTCTCAATAAGATTTGCACTAGTTGCTCAAGAAGCGTTAAGCATCATTTAGAGTAGAGGTGCATTCATGGAATGCGAATGTGACCGCATCCCACTGCCTATCTAACTTTGACCAAGACAGTAAAGAGGAGTGACAGAAGAGACTTGTAGGAACGATGGCAGAGACAACCCTTGAGCCACTGTCCTCTCTGGACATTGCCATTGATCCAGATTTTGAGCCACAGAAACGGCCGAGATCATGCACTTGGCCTCAGCCCGAGTCCAGCATGGCTAAGCCTGCATCCAATGACACTGATATAATCCCAGAGGAAGAGGATGATGAGGATGACAGCATGATGACAATCAATGCCAATGGCATGGGTGAAGGAGAGGACAACGGCAGCCCAAGCCTGGCCAAAGAACTGATTTCCATGAACGGCCAGGAGAACACAGGCTCTCCACTCTCTTCTCAGGCAGCTTCTGCAACCACAGCGAGTCCAGAGGTGGCCAGTCAACAGCAAACTCCCAGGAAGTCATCTTCAAGGAGGAATGCATGGGGCAACCTGTCCTACGCAGACCTGATCACCAAAGCCATAGAGAGCACCCCTGACAAGAGACTTACACTGTCCCAGATCTATGACTGGATGGTCAGCAATGTCCCGTACTTCAAAGACAAAGGCGACAGCAACAGTTCAGCTGGTTGGAAGGTAAGCGATGTGCATCTCGAGTCACCAATAATATACATTTCAATGTCTTTGTGGTGTATCTGATTAAGCAAACCTACAAAATGTGTACTATTGAAGGGGCCCCTTTAGAAATAAGGTTGAGAACTACTGTGTGTGTCATAAGGTGTGCTGTCATTCTCTGTGCTGCATCACAACTAGAAACACGTTCAGGCATGTTTGGCCATACTTACTCACGCACAGAAGACTGGAAAGGTTTCAAGGTTTAATACGCGCGTGACTCAATGGTGAAATAAAATGCATGATGTCACCTCTAAACAAACTATTTAGATGCCAGCATAAAAATAAATAGGTAATTATGCATGATCAGTATGGCAAATGTAACAACAATATTTTTCAATTGATAAGTTTGTTTTGATAGGCTTCAGAGTCGTTCACATCAAGAGCTAAAGCTACATTAACATCCACAATGTTCAGTTAAATATAAGCATACGCTGCTGTTATGTCATCTACCACTGTAAATACTTGAGCTCTTTGAGGTCTGTTTATTTGTGATCCACTTAGTATATTTAGGATTGATCATCTTAAAAACACATTATGATTCCAATTATATAGTTTCTCTGTCATATATTTTTAGTTGTAGTTTGGACTTTCTTATTCTGATAGAATTAGAATGTTTAACAAAACTTTACAGTTATCATTATCATGTGAATGTCCCTTTTGTTATGCAATTATGATTAAACCCCCTCAACAAAACAATATCTTCAGAGCCAAGCCTTACAAATGTCCATATTTCCAAATGTCTTTATGTTCATATCCAAACAGCTTGGCTTACGTAAAACTTGGCACGGTAAATGTATCCGCGCTTGAAGCTGCCCAGACTGTTTATGTAGGTGTTGAATGGCATTAGGAATTGCATAACAACTCAGAATGGCGCGAGCTTCTCCTTAGCAGTCAGCGGCCAGGACTGCCTTCAAAGGGAATGTCATGACCATGGGCCGTGGCCAGCAGAAGACATATGGGCCTTTCACTTACAGAGCCAGGGCGAGTTGGGGGAGGGGGTGCATGGAAGGGTTGTGGACACAAGGTCAAGGGCTGAGTTTGCGGCAGGAGGCCCAGCTCGCCTGTCCCATTGGCCGTAAATAGCCATGAATTATAATAGTGAGAGTTACTGGTGGGTCTGTGGCAACGGCAAAATATGTGGAATCCAGCTCAGCGTGGAATTGTTTGCACACTGACTCGTCTAGCATTCAGGGGTGTGGATGTGCATGATCATATTTCTCAAACTGCTATGAAAAACATCTGTCAGTAAAACATGTTTTATGAGCAAATGCTATAAGCACAGTTCATGAGTACACGCAAATAAACACACCTCCCCGGCTCTCTGGTTGAGTAGGGTAGTACTGTACCTACTGTACCCACTAACAGTGTTATGCTGAACTTTGCTCCAGTGTTACCTCGATCTTTAAATATGGCACACATTCCAGCACAGGTCTTTAGAGTAGGTTCGTGTGTATGGAGTGTGGGTGCCGGTTTTAACATGACCTCGCATAAACACACCTACAGGTGGCTGCCAACAAACAGGCATAGAATAATCTATATATTTATGGAAAAAACCTATCATTTTTATTTTAATTTAAAGCATTAGCACTGACTTTTTTGGGTGGAATGAAATGGAAATTTACCCAGTCTAGTTTCTAAATGCATCTTAAAGATTAAACCTATCTTGTTGTAAAACAAGTTTTCTTAGTGACGTTTGCCAGATGTCTTCAATCATTTGGTTCATTTAAACCCAGCCCCTTTCTTACAATAGTCTACAAGCTTGCACTCAGATTTGCCTCTATGTGTTATGCTAAACTAAGGATCAAAACAGCAATGAATACAACAGTATCTTGTATCAATGTCAACGCAAAGGCTGGAATGTCCAAGTGCAGGTGCAAAAATGACAAGAAGCTGTATCACTATGGCTACCAGGTCACTGTCCTCTGTTTTAATAAAAGAGTTTGGAAGACCTGATATCATAAAGGCGTTCCTTTGTTACTGTTGAACATGCTGTTGTGACTGTACAGGGGAGAGAGAGAGGGAATGACTGCTATAGCATAGAAGATAATACAGCAGCACCTATTCCTACTCGCTGCAATGAATACATGCTCTGTGTTTATTTAATGATCTGCTTATACAACTGGGTATGAATATAAATCAAGTCTGTTTGAAAATGTTAGAATAATCGTCAAGTTTTCTTCTTGAGGTGTACAAGTGGTGAGATTTTATTGATTCATCATTCTCCTGCAGTGACAGTTCATGCCTCTAGTGCCAATTGACGTACTTTAATCTTTAAAAAAGTTAATTTTTTTCTGCTTTAAGCATTCATTCAGATTTTATAAATTTTAAAGGCTCTCTCACACACATTTGCCAGCTCACCACTTTTTAATCTTGCCCACCACACTCTCTCGATCCTTTTTGCTGTTTTATTATTACTTTGTGTAATCCTGCTGTTTATCTCACATCTGAAATATAATCAGATTATGCAACTTAAAAAGAACAAGCTACTACTATAATGTGTTGCACCATTCTTGTTTCTGGAGCACTTAATATGCTGATCTGCCAAGCCCAATTGAAATGTTTCAGTCATGGTGATGAAAGCAATCTGGTCACCCTCCAGAGGGTCAGTATTCGCAGAATTCCACTCGGCACAGTTCCAGGATGTAGGTGGGCTATTTTAAATGTGTCCTGTAATCTCTTTATTGTCAAGAGGGTGGGGTAAACAAATGCAACATTCATTTTATATATGGACATAATACTTCTAACATTGCTGCATATTATACATCAGTATCTATATAGTTGCAATGAAACAGAAGAACCAAAGTATCTACGTTTACAATGTATTGTCACGTACATCCAAATATAATGAATTATCAGATGAATGGATGGATTTTGAGCATCGTTTTGAGTGAACTAAATAATTGGAGAAATCATGAGCAGATGAACTGCTTTAAATGAGGTCTGTAACATGCATTTAGCTAAATTAGGGCGATTTTTCATTTTATGCTGAGTTTTAAAGACAGTTCAGTCCAAAGTACTGAGAAAATAAGTGAGAGGTTTGCGCAGACATGTTGACGTTGCTATGAATGTTCACTCGTATACAATCACTGTTTTGTGTCTTGATTGACATGTATGAATGTTGACGTTTGGTGATTTCGAACATGCCTGGTCATGCTTAGGTACATGACAGGTCTTTAATTTCTATTTTACACCAGAATGGTTTGCGTTCTGGAGCAAGAGGCTGTACTTCCAAGAAATCTTAGAATAAACAATCAATTAATGGTGCTATGTGTTGTTTAACTGTAACCAGTATAAAACCAAGCATTGTGCACCTTGGTGTTTCTACAAGCAGTCTGACACTATAGTTTTGCTGTTCGCTGTACCAATAGTGAGTTTAGTACATTCTAGTACATACACAGAAATCCTTATTTCCTTTAAACTTAATTCGGCAATATCCTATCATGCACGATATTGTGTATTTAGATATATAGAGCAGTTCAGTGCAATGCTCAATGAGATTGCCATAGACAGCATCAGCACCTCTCCATCCTCCAGGTTTGAGACCAGCTAATATTTACAACTAGAGTTAAACTGATCTTTCCAGTCTGAAAGCCCCTTTCAACAGTGGAAATTCAATGCATATGTAAATTGAGCCTATAGAGTACGTATGGAGAGCCAATTTACATCACATAATCTGTACATATATCTAGCCTTGTGTTAAGGTAAGATGTAAGCACAAAAGATTCGACCAACATGTACAAATGCCCTTTTCAATCCCTCACCCAGCAAACATTTTCATATCTGAAAACATTTGATTAAAACACAGACTTCCTGGGGCACCATCTACAGCGGCATGTCAGAAGCAGATATGATGCGGTAAAGATATTTGAATGTATATCTCATTCATCTTATGCTTCTTCCCACCTTTTCTGCGCATTTAATGTACCTGTTCAGTTTTCTAAAGGTATACTTGTTTGCAGCCCTTTCCCTGCTCTGAGGCTTTTGAAAGTTTAATTTGTTTTGTTCTTGACCAGTCAATTCCTATTAGACATGTCAGCCTTCCACAGTGCCGATAAATTGTTCTTGTTTAAACTTTAATTGAGTACAATAAAGCTAGGCTTCTATGTCAGGGGCTTCTGTCCAGACAAAGCCAGCAGTAATGAGATGAGATGGCTTTGTAGTGAGTGATTATCGCATTGAACAGAGGGAAATATACGGAAATATACCCTGAGTGACAATCTTATGCATCAGCCCTTTGAGAGATAAAAGAAACACTGTCAGACAGGAGTGGGTGATCATTAGCTTGGTTGTGGTGATGCAGATCATCTATTTTGGTGGTCATAAGTGGGAGTGTTTACCCGAGATTATGGTAGATTGAGTTTGATGGTTCCTTCTTCAACACAAGGCTTTCAGATCCTATACCTGATCCTATACCTGACTAAGCAAATTTATTTTCTGTGACATAACACCACAGCAGCCACAGGCACATACTTAATTTGGTAGTCAAATGTATGATAGTTGTGTAACTGACAGAGCCATAACTTAAATCAGTAGAGGCTTTTGGACAAGAGGAACGTTTTCATAGCTTCTAGAACTATTGGCGGAAGTGCCTGCTTCTTGGTTTGTTTGCACCTTCAGAACCGGGAATGATTTTAGTTCTAGGAACGTCTCTTTGGGGGAAATAATTTAGCACCATTATTTAACACTTCAGTATTTCCTACTGCCTAACCACAGTAGGAACAAACAGTGAAAAAAGTGTACATTGACTAGGCGAATGCATACCATAGGAAACACTGCCAAAGCAGTTAAAGTGTTAAAAGACCTAAAAAATAAAGCTAGTGTTCGTGGCATATACTTAAGTGGTCATAGATGATTTTATCTCTTACCCCTCCTCTTTGCCCTTTCAGTTTTCAGTTGGTGAATGTCACGGTTAAAGTCACTGTCTGCTGGCATACGTCACTTGAGAGTATTCGTGGTGTTGTGAATACAGGGGGGTATTTCATTCTTGGTGGACTGGAGTGGTGACTAGTTCCTATAATAACGTTCCCATAACTACCTGGTGTAAAAGCCCATAATCGAATCCATAACAATAAATAGGCTATATGACACCTGACACTTAATCAAATGTCTAGAAACTTGTTAGTGTGTGTAGGTCTGGGACATCCAACCATGCTTCTGGAGGACCAATGTCCAGAGTTATGTCCCAACTTTCAGTCAAAAAACCCTAATTATTTTTTTAAACGTGTGTTTAATTTGACTCAGCAGAACAGCCCTTCATCAGCAAGACTGGAAAACCCCAGTTTTGTAGGTAGTTTCCATTTCAAATTTTAAGGTTTTGATTTCCTTATTATTGTGGATTTTGGATTGTACACTAAATGTTTCTTTGCCTGAACATTTCTCAATCTGAATTTCTCTCTAAGTGAAATACCTTTCTAAGAACTGCTGTCATAAGAGTACAGTTTGCCATACTGCGTCAAACTAACACCTCTTATCAATACAATGTGTTCTAAACATCAGGCCAATCAGATGTTCTGCAGGTGGTGAGATCATCGGCACAGGCCTATTATCTGTTTTAAGAGTCCATTGCCTTGCACGCTATCAGTGAAAACTTATCTCTTTTCACTGCACCTTCTGTGTTTACACACCTGTCTCTAGCGTGCCCTGGGGTCAGCTCTGGTGATATGGATGTCAGTGGAGGCCAGTGGATCAAGCTGAATGGGGGCCGAAACGCTGACTTAGCAGTAAAGTCTGCAATGGTTCCAGCTGCTGGACACATCAGCAGTTTGTTATCAGCCCGCTCAGTCAGAGTGAGGAAGCAGTATGTCAGGAAAATGATGGGCTAAAGAAATCAAGCACATGCCTTTTGGCACACATTTGAACGCAGACGTTCTAATCTCTAACTAATGTTGACTGTATTTTTAGTTAGATTCGCTCAGTTTTGTCCCATTTACCTCTGCCTGCCCTCCTCCCCCATTTCTCGCTCTCGTTCTCTCTATACTCCCATGTGTGCTACAGTGTTTATGGGGGCATGAAATCGCTCCACAGCTCCTGGGCATCTCGTGTGCTTTCTTATTCAGACTGCCAACACTGACATGTTGCTCTTCGTGTTCGTCTGACTCTCTTTTGTTCATCCTTTCCATTTTATATTCTCAAAAAAAAAAAAACTTCTGTCAACCATTCTCTAAAACAAAAAGTGATTATGGGAGTAGATCCAGTGCACCAAAATAAATGGAGGATGGTTGAATAAATTGATTGACAGAAGCATTCAGATTCTTTAGATTGACACACAAAATAACCGCAATAAGCTTTCTTAGTTAATTATTAAACATTAGGTTCATTGTCTCTTTAATAATTCAGAATGTGTATTCGCAGAAAAATGCATCACACATTTTAAATTTGACTCCAGGATGCAAAGTGTTTAATGAAAATAGGAAATCGCTCTGATTTGAGACATGCAGTATTTTAGTCTAGCTTTTTTGCATAAAACTTGTTCATTTTGGAGTTATTTTTGGAATCACATTGTTACTAACTGAAAAAATACAAATTTAACACACAAAGAAGGTGTTTACACTAAAGTCTGCGAAGGATAAATGATTTTTTAAAAATATATTCTGTTATTTAATTCACCCTATTATCATTTCAAAACTTATTTTTGTTCTACACACAATAAGTCATACAGGTTTTAAATGGGATGGGGTAAATAAATGGCAGTTTTTAATATTTAGGTCAACCATTCAAAAATTTAAAAAAAAACAACTAAGCAATCAAAATATTTGTAGATTAGATGATGAATAATCAACCCAATTATGATGTTTTTAGCATATTATGATTCAATACCTTTGAAAAAGGTATTCATTTCTGCAGATTTTTTTTCCTGCACCCACAAACTTAAATTATGCTATTAATTACTCACCCTCATGTTGTTCCAAACACCTTTTTTTTTTCTTCAGACCCCAAATTAAGATATTTCAGATGAAATCTGAGAGCTTTCTCTCATCCTCCATAGACAGCAAGCTTCCTGACTTCCAAAAACAAAACAAAAAACACCCTCAAAATAGATCCTATGTAAACAAAAGTCTCAGGGGTTTGGAACAACATGGGAATAAATAATAACATAATGTACATTTTTGGGTAAATTAACAGCAGCATTTTTTTTCAACACTGATAATAAGAAACGCTGTTTTTGGTCTTTGTGAGCATGAAAAGACTTCTTTTAAAAAACAGTTTAAAAAAAAAATCTCCAGTCTCCGATATTTATCAAAAAGAAATACAATGTACTGTCTGTGTTCATAATGTATTGCAGAACACTTTTGGTGCTCTTGAGGGGGAGTACAGGTAAGGTTATGAACAGGTTTTGTGATACAGGTAGGTTGAAGGGTGGGTTAAGGTGTAAGGGATGGTCAACAGTGTAATTAAAGGTGTAATTACAGAAATAAATTCAGGTATTTAATTAATCAGAAATAAAATGTAAACATGTATTCAAACAACAAGTACTTTGTAACAAATAATTAATATCAGTGTAAGTGGGTAGGTTTAAGTGTGGGTTAAGGGTAATGGGTAATGGGTAAGGGATGGTCAGCAGTGTAATTACAGATGTAATTACATACTGGAATTTTATCAATCATAAGTAAAATGTAAACACGTATTTAAACAATAAGTACTTTGTAACAAATAATTAATATCAGTGTAAGTACATATTACTTAATGCCATCTTATATATAGTGGGACCAAATCTCCAAACTACTGAACAGTGGTGTACAGAAATAGCTAGCTTGAATGACATGGAGAGGGTCACAGAGTTTAATGAGTAAACATGCTTTTCATTGACTGCACTCGCAAACAGTCATGCTCTCTAAATCCTGCAAACCAAGCATACAGGGTTCACCGAGCTTACATGATCTGCTGTATATTATACCCTCAACGACACCCCCTTCGTTTTTAAGGAGTAGTAAGAGGCCCAGAGTCTGTTTTTCCCGCTTTCTCTCGTTCCTGTATAGTGTGCGTTGAAACTTTTGACATGTACACAGGCAAATGGGCACAGACACCCGCACACACCCTTTTTTTCTGGGAACAGTAATGCATTTCCTTGCTCATGTGCTTCAAAGATAGGGCTTCTCTTTTATGTGAGGATGAAAGCATGTGCGCATGAGTGACCATATGTAGTAATGTAGCGTGAACTCCCACTCTGTGGCATATACATGTGTGTGCGTCAATCAGATTAAACATTTCATTATGATCAATCTGTTCTTGTAGGTAATGCCGTCATAAAGTTCTTTTATGGAAAATATATGGATATTAATAATATTTACGCATAACAATTATATATATATATATATATATATATATATATACACATACATGCAATTTTAATCATCATCACTGAAACTAGCCTAAAACTTGCCCATGGTTTTACAGTGTTCTGCTTTTTATTCTCTCTATGTAGGGGCCCAGTAAGGGGTTACATGGGGTACCAGAAAAAGGGGCCCCTCGCCTTCTCTCTCTCTCTCTTCCTTCTTCTTTTTTTTATCAGAGTTTCCCTCCTACTCTTTCTCTCAGATTACTGTGAACGAGTGGGGTGGGGGTGCGAGGTTACACTCTCCTGTGTTGTGTGTAGACCTTGAGGGAAACATACAGTCTCAGTGTTGCTTTGAATACAAACGGCTCATTATACAGTGTATGGACTCTTTTTGGCATAAGATCTTTGCTTTGACTTTGTAGGATACATGTAATTTATGATTATAAGTGCTTTATGCTTGGCTGCTAAATATTGTGTTTATATTTCACCATTGACCCTTTCTTTTCAAGAGAAAGAAATACAAATCTGTTCGTGGTACTTGTAGTTAAAGTGTACAATAATTAATCTGGTTAGAGTGCAGTGGTATGTAGAGTTTCTGTATTGAAAAGTGAACTACAATATCTAAAATCTTTTTCTTTAGGTAATGCCAGAGTAGTATTTATTTAAAAAAATAATACCCAGGGTACTAGCACAGTGTAAAAAGCCCTATAGAAATAATACAGTATATATGAATATATTACAGATTCTCAACTACATGCATGCGGTGGATGATATTCTTTTTTTTTATCATTATTATTCAGAAAATTGAGGTTAAATATCTGGAGTCTCAATACGTTCGTATGTTTTTCTATACATCTCAAAGCTTTTGGGGTAATATAGTTTAAATGGAGAGTCGGAAGGCATTAAAATCTTTTCTAATATGTACCAAAGATAAATTTTGTATAAAAGCATCTGCTAAAAAAAAATGCATCAAGTTTGTTCGAATTTTCACTTTTGGCTAATTAGACACTGAAACACTAAAATGGTTTATAATATAGATGAAGATGTGTCTAAACCAAGATGTGCATCTGCTCAATAAAGCAACATGAAAAACGAAAGAGATAGCAGAGCGCACAGCAGAGACAGACGGATAGATAGAGATTGGTCCAGTGGGACAGGATTGCTGATGATCTAGCAGATGACATCATCGCTCGACTCAAAGAGCTTTTAGACTGATTGATTCACACATATGTAGGTGAGAATATGATGCTGGCTATTATGATGTCGTTTACAGTTTTTATGATGAGTTACAGTATCAGCGCCACATATTATGGGACTGAATGGTTGGTAAAAGTCGTTGCCTTTCCCCACAGATTTTCTTCCCTCTCAGCACTGCTTGGTAAATATGGGTTAGTGTGCCTTTCCTGTCTCTCCTCTCCCCACTTCTTCCCCTTGTTTGTTTTACTTTTCCTTTTCTTCCACCCAGCTTTTCACTCCCTTCAGTTTTTTTCCCTCTTCCTGCAGCTGTGCAGTGGGATCCAAGGTTTTTCCAGGAGAACACAAAGGCTTGGAACAGGCGAGATTTTTGACACACAGAGTTATAGTGTTTGTATGAAGACACTGGCTAACGTTATTTTGTCCAAGGCTTGTGTTCGACATTGGCACTTTTTTATAAAGACAGTTTCGCAGTGGTGTGATGTGCAGCGCAGGATTAGTCTCTACATTTAAAGCTTAGTCAGGTGGCCGGTCATATGAGCTGACTTTAGTGTACAGTGTGTGTGTACACATACAGTGTGTGCGTACAGAGAGCGTGTGGAGATTATAATGTAATCTGCTGTGTGGTTACATCAGATTCGCTTTCACACCATGCATCACACCAGATTGCTTGACGCAGAGTGAAATGACACTATGAAAAAGAAAAAAAAGGTGGAGAGTGGAAAGAGGGAGTTGAACAGGCAGATAAAACGAGATCTTGAAACAGCCAAGATAAAAGATGAAGAAAGCGCTTTGAATTTCTACCAGTTGCTGACCAGGATGATGTTGAGGAGAATTGCCATGTTTTTCAATCATCCTTTTTATGTATCCTCAGTCTCCTGCACACAAAAATAAGAAGAAAAAAAAGTAATAAAAAAATACGATTTAAACACACTCAAAAATATTACAAATATTATCAATACATTTAAATAAATGAATTTAAGAGATTTTCAAAAACACACACAAAATTACTGATGCCCAAAATTTGTATCTTTCCACAAAATATTTAAGGAAGGAAATTGACGATTAAATCTTATTAATCACAATTCATATACAGTTATATATAATTATTATCCCTCATATAATTTTTTTAATTATTTTTTTAATATTTCCCAAGTGATGTTTAATGGAGAGAAGATTTTTTTCCCAACACAATAGTTTTAATAACTTTGCCATCATGATTTTTACTAGTTATTTTGCAAGATGATAATATTCTGCTAAACGTGCAACTTAAAGGCTTAATTGGGTTGATTAGATTAATTAGGCAAGTTAGGTTAATTAGGCAGGTAATTGGACAACAGTTATTTGTTCTGTAGCCATTCGAGGTTAAGGTTCTTATGGGGGCTAATAATATTGACCACAGAAGTTTTAACATTTTAAAAAAATAAAATGTATTCCAGCCAAAATAAAACAAATAAGACTTTCTCAAGAAGAAACAAATAATAAGAAATACTGTGAAAGAATTTCCTTGCTTATTTGAAAAATAAACAACATTTCACAGGGTGGCTAATAAATTTGTCAACTGTACATAATACAACAGATTTTTTTTCATGAACTCAATATTGACCTTCCGATGACCCTGTTTTGGTGTTTGTTAAATGTGTCGATGGGTGTAAGTTTAAACGGAGGCTCACGTTTCTTTTGGTGTATTAAGGTATACTTGACAACATATTTGATTGGCCAGTATTACTCTATTCACGGTACACTTAGGTTTCGTCTCAGTGGTGATTAGGCAAATTTAACATCAGTCAAATACCCCATCATTTAGACAAAAACAACCCAACACAGACCCTGCTGTGGGAATTCTGAAATAGTCACATCTCATGAAAGAGCTAAAAAAAAGTATTCGCATTTCATTTCCACTCTCGGTGAGCCTTTATTTATTTTCTGCTTTAACTCTAAAATTGTATAGAGACTGTGAGAGCTTGTGCTTAGGGCGAGAAGCGTGATTGGCTGACTTGCACTCCTCCCCGGTCTGTGATTGGCTGGAAGGTTCAGTGGGGCACTCAATCAGCGCAGTGGAAGCATATGTAGGTCAGTGTGTAGCTGTGCTGCAGTGTGTGTGTGTAAAGTGCAGTCGGGTACTCTGGCAGTCCTCCAGCTCTCTCTCTTTTTCAGAGTTAGCGAAGAGAGCAGAGGGGGAGGAAGAGAAGAAGAGGACAGTGGGAGTAGACTGTGAGGCCTCTTCTATCCAGTCTGAGCATTAATGACACTAAACGCATTAGTGTTTAGTCTCAGATTGGTGACAAACATTTGGAACAACTTTTCTGAATGTAACACCAAACGGATTTGCATGTAGTGGCCGCAGTTACTCTTTTAATCCTGTAAAAAGAATCTTGTTTTCACGGAGAGTGTCAACAACGACTGGTTACTAAGAAACAACCTTTGAAACAACTTTTGTCCAAAACCACTACATATAAATGCACGAGAATGCGAACATCGGTCTGTCTCAGTCTTTTCTCTTTTTTTGAACTAGACTTGCCATTAGCAACCTAAAACTTGGAAAAGTGCAGTGTTTTTGAAGGAAGTGGGTTTATACTGAAAATGAGAGCGAAAGGGAAAGCCAGGATGAGGGGAAAATCAGGCTTTGAGTGTTGTCCAAAACTACACTTCTGTATCTGTCTTTTAACGGCTGTGCCCTGAGAGTGCCCCATGTACTTCTAAAGCACTTCCCTCTGGCACGGCCAGGAATTTAGCTTGAGTCCCTAAGGCGTGCCACAAAAAGCACAGAAAGTCTGTTGAGCTGCTAAGCTTACCCGCAGTGCATAACTATCCCCTCTAAAAAAGCTCCCACTACACATACGCACATGTGCTAGGCAACCTGGCATAGGCAAAAACATCGACTCTCTTATATCTCTAGACGCTGAATGTCTAGACGGAGAGCGCAAAAGGGTCGGACAAAGAGTCTCATGAGCATCTCTGTCTGCGCATTTTACAGTGAACCATCTCGCTGAGCACACACACACAATTACACATGCATACGTACCCAAATGCAAAACTACTAAAAGCCTGGTGGGCACATTCAACACTTCAATGAATTATGAATCACTGTTGTTAGGCAGACTGAATGCACAAGGTCTTTGCCCATATTTCATACAGCCCACATGCACACCTCAGCACTGTGTCTAGACACATACTGCTTGCAGAAATGTGATCCAGTTACCTTTTTGCATGCAGAATATTAGACAGTTACTCTGAATAAAGCCTGTCTATCTGTCTCTTTATCTATTGATTTAAAGTATGTATTGTCTGTTGCTTGGTTGTCTGTCTGTCCATCCAGCTTTCCACCTTACGAGAGTATGTTTTGTCTGTCTCTCTGTTGGTCTGTTGCCTGTCAGTTCATCCATTCATTTTTAACTTTATTTGGTCAGTTTAATTTAATCAAATATGTACTACATGCTTTCATGCTTTCAAACATTATAATAATCTCTCTTTTTGAAGGTTAATTGATCTGCCTATCATTTTTAACAGTCTGTTTATCATATGTCTGTTTGCCTTACAGATGGTCTTTCTATCCATCTATTAAATTTTCTATTTAATCAGTTTAATCTATCTATCTATCTATCTATCTATCTATCTATCTATCTATCTATC
>CAIGQW010015581.1:10161475-10179286 GCA_903798125.1 Danio choprae | reverse complement strand
TGTGTGTGTGTGTGTGTGTGTGTGTGTGTGTGTGTGCGTGTGTGTGCATTGCGTGGCTGCTGACATTGATGGATTGTTACCACATGTTGCTGACGGACAAAAAGGTCTCTGTGTTCCAGAGAGATTCAGTGTGCAGCTGGGCGCTCAGTTAACAGCCTCCCCAAACACACGCACACACACACACACACACACACACACACACACACACACACACACACACACACACACACACACACACACACGCAGAGAAATCAAACACACTAGACATTTACACAAAACAGGTTAAAAGTAAAAACAACAGGTGAAAAATTACTTTTTTTTGCATTAAAAAAATAAGACTTGTTACTGTCCCATTAGTTTCAGGCTGAAAGGATGAACTTTGGAGATGAAGGAAAGTGTGGGGATGTGTTTTCTGCCTGAGAGCATAATTATAAGGTTTACAGGGTGTGTGCACTACATTTCTAGATCTCATATAGTTTGTATGCGTAGTGTTTTATTGAAACTATACCGTGTATGCTTGATTCTGTTTGAGCTGGATGCATAAATCTAAAATACATAACTTTTTTTTTGTATGCCATATACTTCATTTAATAGTTGCACAAGGGCACTGGAGGTTGTATGAGTCAGCTCTGTAAAGCGTTAACAACCACAAAAGACACTGATACTCTGACAATCAAAACACACACACATACACACAGACACTCAATAAACACTTATTAAGGGTTTCTCCTGAGGGCTTTACCGAGAACTGGATTACACAACAAGGAAAGGTCGAAGTAAGGGAGGTTTATGCATGGAAAGAAAAAAGAAATTGTGCTGTGTAAAGTTTGTTTTCTGTGGCAGTGGTGCGAGTTTGTTTAGAAGCTCCTAAGTAAGAGGGGGAAGAAAATGAATTGCTTTTAATGACTTCATTCACAACATGCAGATCCATTGAGGTTTTGGTAATACCCTTCCGTGTGTTTTCCCTCACACACAAACATTATGTCATTAATCTCTAGAGAACTTGGCACTGTAAACACCGGTATCCGTGGTATCGCTCATCATATCTCAACGCGCACACGCACACTGTATCTTGGGTACTTCAGTTTAAAAATGTGCTCATCAAAATAAACTAAGCTTTGATAGTTATAAATCAGGCATATTTGTTTTATATTTAAATATTTAGCATTTCTATATATATTACTGAGGAAATATTAAAATATTACTGAGAGAAAAAAGAGAATTGTTTAGAAACTTAACCTAAGTGTTCTTCCAAGGTTACTGTCTGTAAAACGTTTCCTCTGCTAAGTTACTATAGTTGCACGGCACATTGTGCTTTCTCAGCCTCTCGAGATCACATTGTACGTGTAATACACAATGGCATCTATTTTCTACTGGTTTCCTATTCATTAGCACTAAGGAGTACCTGTTCTTCAGATGTCCTGAGATAGGTTGTTAGGTTGGAGCATCATGTCTTGTATGTTACTGTACTGTATTGATGTTTATATAGTGTTTTGTCAACAAAGCTGATTTGTTGTTGACGCATGCAGTTCTCTTCTTGTGATTGTAAATTAAGGTTATTCCACCAAATATTGATTCTTTAATTCTTCTGAGGTTAAAACATTGGTATTGTGTCATCTAAGATTGAATGAAGACAGGCATGGAAACATGGCATGACAACATTTTTATTTGAAATTTGGAAGAAATGTCATTATGTCAGTAGTTCACAAGTTTTAATTACACAGTAAATTAATTCTGAATCATGCAGTGGGATGATTTATAATGGCCTGTTTTCTCTGCACTCTTTTTCTAGAACTCCATCCGGCATAACCTGTCCCTGCATAGCCGTTTTATCCGTGTACAGAATGAAGGAACTGGAAAGAGCTCGTGGTGGATGATCAATCCTGAAGGGGGGCGGGGAGGTAAAGCGCCAAGGCGACGTGCAGTCTCCATGGACAATGGTAACAAATACACCAAGATTGCACGTGGGCGAGCGGCCAAGAAAAAGGCAGCACTGCAGGCTGCCCAGGAGGGTTCACTGGAGAACATATCTGCTGGTGGCCTGTCCAAGTGGCCAGGAAGCCCCACTTCCCGGAGCAGTGATGAACTGGAATCCTGCTGGACTGACTTCCGTTCCCGAACCAACTCCAATGCTAGCACCGTAAGTGGACGCCTGTCACCTATCCTGGCCAATCCAGAGCTTGATGATGTCCCAGACGGGCCACCCCTGTCTCCAATTCTTTACTCCAGCCCCAGCAGTCTCTCTCCACCATCGTCAACTTCATCAAACTCCAAAACGTGCCCGGGTGAACTTCCAGTACTTGCTGACCTGACTGGCACAATGAATCTTAATGAGGCGGACAACCTAATGGTCGATTTGTTAGACAACATCGCCACACAAGTGCAGATAGTTCAAGGATCTTCTGCTTTGAGTTTTGGCTCTAAGAGCACAGCATCACCCCCAAGCACCTCTACATCTCAAACTGTGAGCAACAACACCGGAGGATTCAGCAACCCCATTTTTGTCCCATCACCGGGAAGCCTCCGTCAGACACCCATGCAGACCATCCAGGAAAACAAGCAAACATCATTCTCCAACATTTCTTGTTTTGGGACCTCACTTCAGGACCTGCTAAATTCTGATTCGCTGGTCTCGCACAGTCATAGTGATGTAATGATGACACAGTCGGACCCACTCATATCACAGGCCAGCGCTGCAGTCACCTCTCAAAACTACCGTCTACGCAATAGCCCCATGCTTCGTAATGATCCCATGATGTCATCGTTCAGTTCTGTGCTCAATGGGCGAAGCGGGCACCTCCAGAACAAGCAACACCATCAGGGATCAAATGGCCAGGGTTCTTTGCGTTCCCTCTCCAACAACAGGGCGCAAAGTCTAGTTAATGATGCTAATAATCTAGTCTCTGCAAAGCAGCTCCTCCAGCCACAGCCCACCATGCTGATGACTGAGACATCGTTTTGCTCTGGCCTGAATGGAAGTAATGGGGTTGGAATCTGTCACCCGTCAGGAACAGATCGATTTCCCTCAGACCTGGACCTTGACATCTTTAACGGCAGTCTGGATTGTGATGTGGATTCCATAATCCGCTCAGAACTAATGGACTCAGATGGACTGGATTTTAACTTTGATACTTTGATGCAAACTGCTGTTAGTCTGAATCCTGTGGGAAACTTCACTGGAACAAAGCAGTCCAATCATAGTTGGGTGCCAGGCTGATGGCAGTTGTTCAGGTGAGCCGATATACAATAAACAAACATATTTTTCTCTGTAACAGAGAAACTAGTTTTTCAAAATAGTAAGATGTTGGTTAGCTTTAAATAAATTACTTCAGGAAATTAACATTTTAGCAGCCATTCACAGAATAGTGGAATGGGGAAAACTTGAAGTCTTGAGATGTATTTTTTTCTTAATTTCTAAAAATCTAAGCTTGAGCATTGTGAACAAACCTTTATACAATACAGAATGCATTTTGTTTTCCTTATTACATTAATTTAAAACAGAGCATTACTTAATTGTCTTTCTCTCTATCTAGGCTCAGATCATCAAAGAAAACAACAAATAACTGAACAACAACTACAAAAAAATCCTGCACAAAAAAAAACATCCAACAGACTTGAAGTATCCTTTGCCAAGTTTGCTGTCTTCAGCAAGCACTGAATGATATGCCTGTTTACAGGTCCATCTGACTACAACATCCTGATGATGTTTACCTTCAGTTCAGCAGACCTAGACTATAACGAAAGACTGCCCAGTGGAAGAAACACTCAAACTAACAGTGAACTCAGATTATTAATTCTGCATTATGCAATGTTTGAAATGATCCCTTTGTTAGAGGTGAAGTCATCTGAAAATATCGTTTAAAGAGGCATAGTTTCCATGGCTGGGGTCTCTCTCTTTTTTCCCTAACTTTATTTGTTAAATGATCAGCTACTTTTGTCATTCTCTAAGCACTAACTGTGTAGTCACTGATCAACATAAGAAACGAAGAGTTAACCTGGAAAATTTCAGAGCTCAGGTGGAGTAATGTAGCTTGACACAGTGCACTTCATTCAATGCTTTCATTTTTAATTCCCTGTTACCATAAAGTAGTTAGTTCCCAATCTGAAATATAGTTGCCTCGTAATAATACTGAAGTAATGCATTTTTGTGATTGAATATAATCATATAAGCAGTAATTAATTTGTTTGTACTGTCTGTAACTGTACAAAAAAAATGTGGTAAAACTGAAAGCTTATAGCAGGTGGAGGCGTCTTATTTAGCCAGCAAAGCTATGTTTGGACTTCTCACATTTAAATGTAGCCAAATGTAATGAATAAATAAATATTAACTTGCATCGTGGACATTTCCATGCCATACCAGGTGCTAAATGATCAGTGTTGAGCCCTGTCCTTTATAAAGGCCATTTGTGTTTCCCTGGCCACGAGGACTAGCATAATCGATTAGCATTAGCAATTAGCATCATGGCAGCATTCAATGGTGGATGAGCCTTTCCTCTGGAAGCCATCTTTACTGAGCAAAAACAATAAGCTATCTTTTGTATATTTGCCAAATTACTTGAAAACGTAGGAGATGCTGGCAGCCAAAATTACAAACACACATGGTGAAATCTGGGGACCTTTGGGTCTCCGTATGCAAAATGCATCACTATTGCTCAGGGGAGAGTGGGGTCTCCATTTAAAAAAAAACATCAGGGCCTCATCTTGAATTAACTGCAACCTGGCTGTACGCGATTTCAGAAATGTTTTATGAACATTTGTACACGAACAACAGTCTTCTGAAGTAAGGAGATAAAGCAACAGGAATCCATCCTGTGTTGTTGTCAGTTTATTGATGTCTTCATGGGGGTTGTCACTTTATTAAACTTCTTTCTGTTTGTTCCATTGTGCTCAGCTGTTACCACAAAATATGTACAAATCCTGATGTTTTGTGTTTCCGTCTCCGGGGTACCCTTCACTGCATACGTTCATCTTTGTATGCATGCATGTAAATGTACATATGCATCGTGTAAATGTACATATACATCCAGCTATACTTATGAAATGTAGTGATAATACAAATGTATCTTTTAAAGTCCATGCATTGAACAAAATAGTGTAACTGTTACATGGGGAGTTGGACATGGTTTACAGCAGAAGTGTCAAAATCAATGTTTACCACACTTTTAGTCTGCTCTAATAGCTAATAATGTGCTAAAAGGGTCTGTCAAGCCCCAGTTTGCTGCAAATTTGATAAAAAGGGAATATTATGTCACAGGAAAACAAAAGTAATGATCAAGAAGATGATGAAACAGCATAAATGTAAGTGTTTATTTATCTTGCTGTGCAGAAAACAAAAAATGCTAATATTTCAGCATAATTGTTACAGTGCATTTGACACACCTGCTTTACACCATTATTCCGCACACACACCATGGTTCTGCCTTCACAATATTCATCTTTTAAACTCACTCACATTGTAACTGATGATATCCAGTATGCAACGAATTGGAAAATCACCCATATAAGACTGGTGAACCTTCACCTACTGTCTCAAAAACTGCCTTGCATGTATTTTACACCACTTTTTTTTTTTTTTTTTTTTTTTTTACAGATGATTCACACAGGTACCCATCTTCCCAATCACTAGTTGAGCATTCTTAAACATTACAGGTTTCATTTACTACCCAGTGTGATAATCTACAAATACCACTATTTTCAACATTTTACCACCCTGGTCGTAGCCTTCCTCCCTCACCCCTTTCTGCTTATTACCTTTGCTCTTTTACCTCTTATCTTATAGTCATACAACTTCGATACTAGATGTTTGTGAGTATTTTTCCTGTGTACTCCATTTTAAATTGTAATCTAGTTTGTATAAGAAATGGTGCGCATGTAAATAAAGCTTGGTTGAGCTACACTTCTCTGCTGTTGTTTTTAAAATCCACTTAACATCATACATTTATGTAACAAAAAAGTAAATAAATTATATATATATATATATATATTAATAACTTTAAAACTTTAATTTAGTGAGTTTCAACTTTAATCTTTAAGTTTCTATTTCTGTTTTTATGTTATACTAAATCTTGGGAAATGTCATGGTAAAATGACATTTCATAGAGCCTCACTTAATTCTCCTTTCAAGTGACAATTTATTTTTATACCATATATAGCATACACCCTATATCAACGTGTGAAATTTTTCACATTTTCAACGACAGAGTTCCCAAATAACTTGTATATAAAATTCACATTTGAAGCAGTTAACAGCAAAAGGAGTGTGTTTGTTGACTGTTGCACCCTGCCAGACCCATAAGAAATGCCTGGAATCTATCCCACAGAAACACAGACAGGCCATCACACTCAAGGGTCAAGGGTTGTTGCATAACTCTAAGGGCAAATGTGTTTTGCCAATAAAGTGTATGTGTGTGTGTTCAAGGTGTGACGTTTGCTTTGAGAACAAATCTGACTGACTAAAGTTTTTTAAATTCTACTTTCTAGCCTATTTTTATACATAAATAAAACTTTTATGTCTCTCTAACACTTTCTATTCTATTTTATAATTCTATATATTTTTTATATATTTAAAAAAAACTTGTTCAGACTTCAACATGCTAACACTCTTTTATCTACTCCCTATTCTGCGTACCTTTATATAAATGTATTATTATAAAAATACTTTGATCTTGTAACACTAAACACTGTTATCTACCAGATTTTGTCTCTGAAAATCTGACATTCTAAAAGTAAGACAGTTTTGCTATTTTTAACTATTTTAAAGACTTTTTTTAACAATTTACGTAAAGCTGATAAAAAAGATTTCTGTAAACAACAATAAACAAAGAAATCTAAATTCTGTATTTGCAGCTGATAGAAATAAGTAGAGGTACTAAGGGAGGTACTAATGATAATAAGTGGTGCTAATGTTGTAGAACTGTTTGAGAAAATGTTAAATAAAAATATGAAAACTACAGCAAAGTTAGTGCATTAGTACAGTAAACTGCATTTTACTCACATAACAATTAAGACAGACCAGCCTAAATACTTTTTCAAGATTAATAACCCTATTTATCTCCCTGTCACGTGTGAGTAAATCACTAAATCTATGATGACAGATAAGTAACAGTATGTGCTATCAGGCACCTATGACATGAGGAATTCTCTATAATAATGTTTTTGTGTGTACTCAACAAATAATGTGCTTAAAAAAAAGGCTAATAGGCGATTATATGGTGAATCACGTTGCGTGCCATAAATGCCTTCACCTCTGACTTCTCAGGTGAGGCCAGATCTGTCAGTGCTGCGGTCTGACCGGTCAAAGCTGTGGGACGACGGATTGATGACACGGTGATTGGAGAACTGGGCTGTGGTCTGGTGATATCATTGGCGAACGGATAGTGTGACATGGTAAATGAGCAACAGAGAGACAAAAAAAAAGAGAGAGACAGCCTGTGTGTGAGGGATCTCAGGTTTACTATCCATTAGGTGCTAGAATACAATCTGCCTCAAAGCAGGGTGACGTACAGCATTCTGGGATCTATGACTGAAAACACTATTAGGCTTTGTCACACACTACAAAATGCACCAGCAAGTCATAGGCATGCACACACTAAGCTTTTAAAGTAGTGATGGGATAGGACAGTCATTGAAACAGCTAATAAGACAATGTTGATTAGTTAAGCTGACTTTCTTTTTGTGTTCTTTTGAAGCTTAGCACATACAGTAGTGTGTTTCACACTATTAATCGCAGGCCTACACTGATTGACAGTCTAAAACCACAGAGAATAAAATACTGTGCAAGCAAATTACTGCAAGGTGATAAAGGGTTTATTAAAAGAATTACAAGATTATATCTCAGTGTTAAACTAATTTAAATCACTGCCATTAAAGTTATTAAAGTTTTCCATTCTGTAACAAATTTACTTATTCAATATGTTTCAAGACAATGTCAGGCTTTAAGTACAAGCTGTACAATTTTCCCAATAGTATGCATAATTCATTTTATGAGAACTAGTGTTGTGGAAGGGTATAGTTATTTAGCCTTCACTTGCTCAACAGGGTGCTCAATACACTTTTCCCAATTACATTTCCTTAATATGAATAAATGTATTCAATCACTTATTCACAAATTGTATTAATTTTCCTAAATATTATTGATCATACGCATTGTGCATTGTTGTAGATTCTTTTTCTCTAGATAACTGTGGTACACTATTAAGAACACAGAATCAAATTTGTGAAAACATTAAAATATGTATAAAAATGTAAAAAATTAAGTGTATGATTTGCTTTCTCCGATTTTTATTAAACAAAATTTAATACATTTCTCTAATGTTACACTTATTTCCTTAAATCATTTCCTCAAAGTCCTAATTTAATTAGTTTATCCAAATTCTGCATTGGCAGTTGATTGTAATAATTGTAAAATGTTAAATAATAAACTGCAAAATTGGTGCATTAGTACAGTAAAAATGCATTTTAGTCATATAACTATTAAGACAAATCAGACTTATTACTTTAAGAATTAATACTATTTATCTCTCTGTCTTTGTTAATTTTATTTATTAATTAACATTGTTCAATTTATTACCATGCCTTGCACTCCACTCGTCTATAGTATATGGTGTGGACATGCACACATACTGTAAGGATCCCAAATTTGCTGCAGATGTAGAACATCAGAAAGATAACAGTGTTCCCAGAGTTCAGAGTTTAAATACCTTTTAGTGTAGTCTTTATGGGTCTGTACAAGAGAGATAAAGCAAGTGGAGACGATGGTAGAGGTGACTGAGAGACGGCCATTAAGCAGTAGATGAATGGACAGGGAAATGTGCAGTCCTGTGATCTGTGAGAACCTGAAATCAATGCAAACAGAAAAATCCTTAAGTGAAGGACACATCAATCTACTCAATCAGCTCGGCATTAGCTTGCTCTTTTCAGACAACAGAGACCTGCTCTAATTGCGCTGCATAAGACCCTGTGATTCTTTAGTCATATTATCTGCAGCCATTTTTAGTATTTATTTGTCTATTCATTCATTCATTCATTCATTTTCTTTTCGGCTTAGTCCCTTTATTAATCTGGGGTCGCCACAGCAGAATGAACCGCCAACTTGTCCAGCATATGTTTTACACAGCGGATGCCCTTCCAGCTGCAACCCATCTCTGGGAAACATCCACACACACTCATTCACACACATACACTATGGACAATTTAGCTTACCCAAATCACCTGTACCGCATGTCTTTGGACTTGTGGGGGAAACCGGAGCACCCGGAGGAAAACCACGCAAACACAGGGAGAACATGCAAACTCCACACAGAAATGCCAACTGACCCAGCCGAGGCTCGAACCAGCGACCTTCTTGCTGTGAGGCGATCGTGCTACTCACTGCGCCACCGTGCAGCCCATTTATTTGTCTAATGTAGTATATTTGAATCAGTAATTGGGAATTAATCACAGTTTATTTATTTATTTTAAATTATTAGTATTATTATTGCTCTGTGCCCATTTCTTAGGCCCAGGAATTAAGATGCATTTTTGTTGAGCGACACACAGGTGGACAAGTGAGACACAATACTGTTTGCACCTGGTGTTTTAATCCATCTCTTTTGTCCACTTTCAACCACTTTTCCTTAAAAATGGACAGCTGTGTGTACGGTTTTTTTTCTTGATCCATTTTTGTTCAATTATTTTGCACAATTTTCATATGAATGCATATGTGGCGATGGAAAATTTGTTTTTGTATTATATTTATTTTTGTATTTTTTCATTTCGAACCAGCTTGCGATTCAAACAGCAAAGTTTGAATCTTGTTCGGGTAGCATGGCCAAACACATCAGACCACATGACCATCCACGCTACAAAAGCAGTCTGGTCAAATGTGTTTTTAACTAGAGCTCTTGAAGTGGTTGAAAGTGGATCACAGTTCAGGTGAAAAAAATTAATAAAATAATAATACCAAATGTAAAAGGCCTTAGAAATAAGTAAAAAAATAAATAAATGTTTGGTATGATCTAGTCAAAATTCAAAGTCCATCATTTCCATGGTGTCAATAATTGTTTTTGCTTTTGTAAAGAATATTAAAAATATATACAGTTCATGTTTATTTAAAAAATGTATACAGTATACAGGTTCAGAATTGTGCCATCCGAGAAATGCACCCAAACAACTATGATTTGGAAACAAAAAGGTGCACAGATCACATGTGATTTTATTTTGCACATGTTTGTTTTGGTGACTTAGACTTCCGCATAGGTTTAAACTGAGCTTTTTAGAGTTATAACTGTTTGCCTTTTCACCTTGGATGGGAGAGAAGAGACCAAGCCTGGGAAAATGACTATGAGGATTCAAATTCAGGCCACCTGAGGTACAAACGTACAAGAGAATGGCTATCTGGCAAAAACTAATGTTTGTGTATGTCTTAGTGTCAAGATTTGTTTATAATCATACATTGTACATTAAATCATAAAATCTACATTACCAATATTAAAATATTTCTCCAAAACCAAGACACACACACACACACACACACACACACACACACACACACACACACCAAACATATGTACTGTATGTCAGGAACATAGAAGGAAACAGTCAGCACTTGATAATGTTACAATGTCCAACAAAGATTCTCTAGCATCTGATACATGATCCTTTTCTCCTATTTCTTTCATCTCTCAATGACCATTCTCTCCCTCGAACCATCCCTTTCTTTTATTACAATCTCTGAGTCACTGAGACAGAATAAATGAATCCCAATGCTTTCTGAGACAATGGAGCGATAATATACTGTACACAATCTGCGCCCTTAGTGATGTCTGACATGATTACAAAAGGAAAATGGGCCAAAGTCATGATTTATTAGCACTATTA
Organism: Danio choprae; assembly: GCA_903798125.1. Lineage (NCBI taxonomy): Eukaryota > Metazoa > Chordata > Actinopteri > Cypriniformes > Danionidae > Danio > Danio choprae. The sequence goes on along the minus strand of CAIGQW010015581.1, from coordinate 10,168,429 downwards.
TGTGCATCTCTCACATAACATAGACATATTCACCCTGACCTTTCTCACACACACACACACACACACACACACACACACACACACACACACACACACACACACACACACACACACACACACACACACACACACACACACACAGCAACAATCCTCTCGCACACTCATCTCTTTGTTTGCCAGGCCAGATGAGAGCTGTAGATTCTATTCATTATAGAACATACTGGCCCACAGACATGGGCATGGGAATAAAATCACAGAGTAATGTACTGTAGATGGGGGGATGAGAAAGAAGCAGAAGACAGAGAAATAGATAGAGCACATTTATGACAGTCCTTAGGGATCCTTCTAATCAGCAGTGAAGGGAGAAATAGGGCTGTACCTACATAAATCTTGGGTCATGGAGAGGGGGAAGCAGACTGTAGTGTAGCACCTCAAACACATGAAACAAAGACAAAGAGTCCCATTGTGTTCACATCCAATAAAATCTCCAAATAATCCTTATAGAACAAACAATAGTAAGTTCTGTACCATACTGTCAGTGTCTCGGTTGGCTGACTACTGGTACAATATTTTATTCATATGCTGTAAATGCATGCGGAATCACTAAATCAACATCAGCTGCCATTATGACTGCAACAGTTTGGCTCTAATGAGTGCTAGCTCTGCCAAGATTGCTTAAATTATCTAACAGCATTATAAGGGATTATATCTTCACGTTATGTGCACTTAGTTGTAGCTGGGTGGATAAATTGAAAGTTTTTCTTAAAAACGTTGTTGAGTGTTGCCCTGATAAAAGACACAATTTGAATACTATCACCCAGGGTTGAAAGCTTGGGGGTGAAAATTGCCCTTTTTTCCCCAAATAGCAAAAAGGAGTTAATGTAAAGTATCCTGTGCAGCATAACAGAAGAATCACACACACTGGTGTTGCGGTAATTAATCTCAATTATTGTTAATGAATCACAATCGCCTCACAGCAAGAAGGTTCTGGTTCAAGCCTAGGCTGGGTCAGTTGGCATTTCTGTGTGGAGTTTGCATCTTCTCCCCTTGTTCGCGTGGGTTTCCTCCGGGTGCTCGGTTTCCCCCACAAGTCCAAAGACATGCGCTATAGGTGAATTGGGTAGGCTAAATTGTCCGTAGTGTATGTGTGTGAATGAGTGTGTGTGGATGTTTCCCAGTGATGGATTGCAGCTGGAAGGGCATCTGTAAAACATGTGCTGGATAAGTTGGCGGTTCATTCCACTGTGGTGACCCCAGATTAATAAAGGGACTAAGCTGAAAAGAAAATTAATGATTGAATGAACTACTTGCGCCTCATAAGACAATGCGGACAAGCAATAAGCACGTGGTGGCGTTTGAAGGCGTGAGACGCGGAGCACAGACGCTCTTGACAATTCTATATGTAATTAATAATATAATAACACTAATGGTGAAATGGTTAAGGCGTTTTAGAATGATCAAAACAACATTTCAGATGTTTTACAATGTGGTCAGCCTGCTGGTTTGTCCAGTCATGCACATTTTTATCACCACATGATCTCTTACAACAAAATCACATCACTTTTTTAATGCACATACTGGAATTTGTTTGGTAAAAGTGTTTCCATCGTAGTTTATGTGAATTTCTTCTTATTGAATATTGAATAAAAAGAATTTATGTAAGATCCTACTCAGTTATGCACATGTGTTTTTAATGCACATTTTCAAAATTTATGTGCATCTTGCCGTTTCCATCAACCCTTTTTTGATAGCTATGTTTCCATCCAAAGATGCTAATTAAATTCATGAGCAAAAATAAAATAAAAGATGTGCAAATAAAGCACTGTTTCAACTGAATAGGTGGATGAAAACAATGCTAATGAAATGGAACATAGGTAACATAGAACATAGGAAACATAGCTAAACATAGCTAATGACTCACTTATTAATACAATAACTTGCTGCCACCTACTGGTGCTTTTAATTTGATGTTTAACTGTATACTTTTTTTTCCTCTCCATCATTTAATTTTTCTATGTGTGAACAATTCATATTCAAACAACATTCTTTTATACTTGTAACTGAATTTGTCACCCCTGAAGTGCAATAAACTGTGTATCTAAATGCCACTTTAGATGCAGCTCACAATGCTTAAGTATCAAGTAAGTAGCAGCGACAAAAGTGGACTGCATTGTCACCTTGTTTTTGCTGCGTCTGGGCAAAATCTGCACTTGAACACACTCCATCCCAGTACTCCCATTACACTACGCCTACTATAGCTTATCTTGCTCTGCATTGTATCTTGTGCAACATGAGCTCAATTCATTATTCTATTTATCTAAAAATATATATACAGCATCCCACTCAAAGCTTGCAGAAAAAAATGAGACAGAGTGTGTGGCTGGCTTTTTTAGGACAGCAATGACAGCAGATGAGTCAATCAGAAGCCTGTCATCACTGTCATAATCAAAAAAAAAAAAAAAGGAAATGTCCCAAGCAGTCAGCTGCTTGTTCTCACAACTTTCATCTCAGCAAATTAGTATGTCAGATGGAAAGGTCAACAAACGCTTCCAAAAGCAACACCAGTATTTACATTCTTAATCCTAAACACACCATTCAGGTTTTTGTCTCTCATCACCCTACTATAGAGGTTATGTATTGTGTAAATGTCTGTGTGTGTGCAATACAACACAGCGCATAATGCATAGGATCTGTTGAACCATATGTCAGACCGCTGTCCACAAGGTTATACAGTTGCATCAACAGTGCCATTTTCATCCTGACAATCAATCTTGATCGTGTACTTTTATTTATGCTGAGGAGGCTAAAACATGTCTGGGACACCATAGGTATTTTTTTTTATTTATGTCAAGCTAGGTAGAACAAGTGATTGAGTAGGTGCTGGGAAAAGACAATGACAGCAATGTATTCTGGGATTTGGTTACTTGAACCACTGAGGCATAACTATTTGAAGAGTCCACAGCTTGGTCTGTGAATTTTCCAGGCCACATTTGTTCTTATATCCTGCTTTCACGGATCAAACATGGTTAAATATGCAAAACAGCATGTGAACTACAACAGTCAGACAGGCCTAAATGTGGCAGACTTCGATTATCTTATTAAAGTCAACATGAAACACTGTCAAGTTATCGAATTAAATTGACCTTACAAGTCAATTCAACTTACAGTACAGTACATTTAACTGACTTCAAAGAGGTCCTATGACTTAATTTTAAAGTTGAAACATGGCTAACATTTTGATAAATTAAATTAACGTAAAAACGTGTTAACATGACTTAGTGATAATATTTTTTTACAGTGAAATTACATCTTTTCTTCTCTACTGTGGATTTTTAATTGTGTATTTTGCTCCAAAGCCCTATTGTATATATTTGTTTTGAAACAAATAAATCATTGATAATAACATTGCAATATTTCATTGAAAAATAGCAGATTTTAACCTCATTTCTACTGATATCTCTTTGTGTGTGCTTAGTCATAAAAACTGGAGTGGTTCTCAACCACATGTTGACACAAGCTCAAAGTGTTTGACAGTCCTTACTTTGTGTAAAGTCTGAGTAAACACTTTGCTTAGGCTCGCCATCATACATTGGTACGCCTTCATCGTCTTCTTACCAGGTGAGGGAGTGCATGTGTGTCCAAGAAAGGCCATAAGGAACTGGTTGCCAAGGTGACAACAGCAAGAAAAAAAGATAGTCCTTGCAAAGCAAACCAATTTACCTCAGTGACGTAGAGGAAGAGCAGTCAGTGTCAGTGGTGTTTGTGCATATGCGTCAAGGTTCATGAGATAATTACATTAACACTGTTTATGCAGCTTGCTAAATTCAGTGTTAACCTTGTGCAAGTTTAATCTAAAATCTGAGAGACAGAGAAATATAGTATGCATGACATAATGTTATCAAGATTGCCATACTTGGCACCACACTCCCCTAGTGACAATGAAAGAGGGCAACCATATCTATGAAGCCATTGGCCAATGAGCATTCTCGTACTAACTCCTTATTGGCTAGCTTATCCAATCGCATTACACCAATGAGATTTCTTGTATCCATGAGAATGAAGCTTGTAGGGCTATTTAAAATCCAAACACAGAGCCAAAAGATGGCTCGTATGTGCAGTTTAATTCATGAGGAACAGAGAAAAAATACATTTTTATATATTTAGAGGGTCAGACGCAGTCTTGCCATGTAGTTTTGTCTGCTGTATAATGGGTAAAATAGCCTACTGAACATCATGAGAGTATAAATTCAACCTTGCATTATGACGACTTTTTCCTTATTGTTTAATGTATGTGGATTTGCTTATGAATGTTATTAATAGGTAGTCTCAGTTAGGATGTTTGACAACCCTGAAATATGATATAGACAAAGTAAACAAAGAAGACAAGGGCTGATACTTATTAAATGCTTATTTTGAATAAAATTAATTAATAGTATTAATGTATGCAATGACTGTGCTACATTTACCCTGTTGTAAATGTGCAATTGTACAAAAAATCTTTTTAATCACACAGTTATTATTTTGTCACATACTGTATTTCACCTAATATATAAGCAAGTGTGCAATATTTTTATGCAGCAAAGTTCTAAGGGGAAATGACACACTAAAAATGCCTCATTTACTGAGATATTTGTTATACGCTGAATCTGATATTCTTATCTATCTACTTCACAAAATTGAGAGCCTTTGATGGACATAATAATATCCTCTATTAACAAAGTTTTTAAAATGATATTTGTGTTATTATGACTTTATAAACATCAACTCACCTGATAATATGCTGACTCAGTCTCTTTACCTCGCGTCTCTGTTGAACTTTATGGTTTGTCATTGAACACTAGGCAGTAGTTACTAGGGAAGGAATATGACGTAATGGTACATTTAGTTTCAGCTTAATTAAAAATACACATACTTTGCTTTTGTTACAATAGCTCAGTATTTGAACTCTTACCTAAGTGTTCCCGTTGTAGCTAAATAATGTTGTTTGTTATTGCTTTACAAGATGCTAAACGCTAATATATTAAGACAGCCTGTATGTAATGATGCTATATAATTTCTAATTGATTTGTTTAAACTATTTAACCATCAAATGTAAGAAAATATGACAGGAAGAAAGGAAGCAAAATGAGTTAACAGCTTTACCACAACAAAAGCCTCAGTCACGTGAGCATGCGCGTGGCCGTGATTACCCTTTTGGCTTGCGTCCCTCTATTTGCTGTCACACACGCTGACGTTTCTGGATTTAAGATGATCAACAGTAAAATCAAGAAACGGCTTTAAATCAAGGTAAATGGGAATGCTGTTTTTTTATGTGCTAATCACATAGCATGCTGTCTTAAAGAGCAATACATTAGTTGATTAAGTGGACCGTAGGCAATGTTTTATACTAAAGAGTTGTAGGTATTGCTATTGTTTTGTTGGATAACTTGAATTTAAGATCGCATTCGATTCGATTGGTTTATTGTATCACTTTTTGTTGAATGTACGTTTTTAAAGTTTCTTTTACGTCAGCCTGTATGTTTTAAATGTTTTGTTTCGCTACAGCCGATCTACTCTAACAGCGTTGTGTGTTTCTATGGTGACGGTGCGAGAACGCGCATGCTTTTCTTGCACACTTGCACTGTGAGGGAGCAATATTGCTCCGGTTTAGAAACAGTTGAACACGTGTTTGCGGTGGATTTATTCCATGCTTTTGAATGTATTGAAAACACGAAAACAAGATAGCATTTTAAGGTATTGAAAATGAATAAATAAACACTTTCTGTGAAAATTCTGTGATCATTTACTCACCCTCCACTTGTTCCAAACAACCTGCTTGACTTTTTTCCTGTTTAATTCAATTCAAGTTCATTTATATAGTGCTTTTTACAATGTAGATTGTGTCAAAGCAGCTTAACATGTGCTGGTAAAGTTCAGATTTCAGAAGTTCAGTTTAGTTCAGTTCAGTGTGGTTTAAGCATTGTTCTGTTGAACACAAAAGAAGATATTTTGAAAAATGTTGGACAGCAATAGTCATTAACTTCTGTAGTATTTTTTTTTAAATTTCTACTCTAGATTATCCTACTTTAGCTGCTGGTTTCCATCATATCTCATAATATCTTGTTTTGTGTTCAACAGAAGAAAAAAGTTTGGTGAAAATATAACCCTTTAAGTTTGGTGAAAATATAACCGTTTTTTTCTCCTTATAGTTATGGAGCTTTTCACCCATTTTGGCTATAAGGTAATGATCAAGGTCTCAGGCCCTTGAAACTTGTGCACATCCCTGTATGGATCAAGCATGTCTATAATGGAGCTCCAGCAGAACAAAAGTGATGGTGTCTACATGAGCACTGGCCACAGGAGACAGACGAGTGCAGAGATAGTGTCAGAGGCTCGTCGCTCTCTCAGATCTCTGGACACACAGCGGCCTTTCACACCTCAGGAGAAAAACCGGCAGCTCTTTGGAGAATCATCATCTCGTGCACGTGATGGACGACCACCATCTGCATTCAGGTAAAAGGACATCTCATGATTTGCAAGTATTTTATGCTTGATGTAATATTTATTATAGAGAGCCTTGGTTCCGGCAGTATTGTTGTTTTCTTGTAGGCATTGTAAAAAAAAAAAAAAAGCAATCTTAATTAAAGAGTTATACCCTACAAACCAAATAAACCAGCAACAGAAATTACCTGTGATTTTTGATGTTAAGCAAAAATAAATAAATAAATAAATAAAATGTATAATAAAAATTTATTTGTGAAAAAAAGTATTTCAAATTGGACCTAATTGCTGTCGTGAGGAAAAGAACTGCAATCCCAAGAAGAACTGTGAATAACATAATCAGTATAAAAATATAATAGAAATTAAATATCTTAATAATGAAGATAGAAACAATATATTTTGTCTGCATATATTTACTGTTTATAGGCTATATACATACAAATATTAAAGTAGTTTGAGAGTGCAGGGTGATTG
>CAIGQW010015581.1:10138893-10156475 GCA_903798125.1 Danio choprae | reverse complement strand
GAGCCTCGGCTGGGTCAGTTGGCGTTTCTGTGTGGAGTTTGCATGTTCTCCCTGTGTTGGCGTGGGTTTCCTCCGGGTGCTCCGGTTTCCCCCACAAGTCCAAAAGACATGCGGTATAGGTGAATTGGGTTGTGTATGATTGGTATAGCTAAATTGGCCATAATGTATGAGTGTGTGTGTGAATAAGTGAGTGTGTATGGATGTTTCCCAAAGATGGGTTGTGGCTGGAAGGGCATCCGCTGCATAAAACATATGCTGGATAAGTTGGCGGTTCATTCCGCTGTGGCGACCCCAGATTAATAAAGGGACTAAGCCGAAAAGAAAATGAATGAATGAATATTTAGAAAGATTTCATTCATTTAGATCGATTGTGATGATCAACTCTTTTTCTATGCATAGTGCAACAAGCAAATTACAAGCAAAAATAAATAAATAAGCAGTTCTTCATGGTTTTCTGGGGAGTCTAACAGTATTCAAGAACAGAAATTGAACAATCATATGTAAAATATCATGGTCATCATTGTGTATGAAAAATAATATCTTTGTTTAAAACCACTAGCCTACGGCCAAACATGTGATAGACGTGCAAAGGACTCTTCTAAATATTGTTCCTGACACAATCTTGCCAGTGGCCGCAAATATCTGATCGGATTGGAAACCTAAACCACTTTTTTGCTGTAGCAGTTTCTCAAAGTTCTTTATCCAGATGCCACTTGATAGCCGTTTGATCTGATGTTTTTTGCAACCCACTGCTTCCTGCAGCTCGTCCACAATGCAAATGCTCGAACAGAACAGACAATATCATGAAGAGCTGTGTGGGTGTGAGGCTCTGACCTTTTCATGCTATGTTGAACATCCTGTAATACATTCATATGCTTGAAGATGTGCTGGAGCGAACTGTCTGAATTTACCTTCCAGGATCAATAATGTGCATGTACCTGTCTGGCTAGATTTTTAAACGCCGGTCTGTCTTTTTTTGTAGATGCAGATGACAGTGAGGATGAATCTGTGTTCTGGAACACTAAAGTCCTGCCCGTCCTTCAAGAATTCGAGCTCTTTGCTGGAGGTGATGACAAAATTACTGTTATGAATGTGTTTAATATGCACCATATGGCCTGTTAAAAAATCAAAGTGTCACATTCTGTAATCTGCTATCATCAGACCATGCATATTGGTCGATTTTAAATGGACAGTTCTGGGAAAGAATTTATCCCTAATATAATGTTTTAGGGATAGAAAAATAGAATGTTAATAGCTCCAAAACAACATTTTTTAAGATTCAAGTTGATGTTTTCTTTATCTAATGAGTACTAAACTTATCTTTTTTAAACACTTCATAGAATTTTACTTCTATTTGGATTATTTGGACAGATGAACAATGAACATAAGTGTTTTCTAATTTATCTGAGGGGAAAAAACACTCAATAAATGACTTTTGCTGGTTGTTCAAACTACTTATTTAAAATTAATTGAAACAACGCGATTTTTAAGGTTTTTTTGGGGACAACTTAATTGTTTTATGTTCAATCCACATGAATTTGTAAAAACGATTAAGTTAACTAACTCGATTTGTGTTGGGATCAACATGAAAGAATTGTGTGGAACCCAGCATTTTTTACAGTGAAAGTTTTTTTTATTATGTCCTAATAGAACAGCTCTGCTTTCTCTATTCACCCAGTACAGTTTCTACAGACACACACACACACAAAATCTCACAAACTTATTCTTTTTTCTATTATTATATTTATAAAGATGTTCACAATTATGGGCAGTACGGTGGCGCAGTGGGTAGTGCTCTCGCCTCACAGCAAGAAGGTCGCTCGTTCGAGCCTCTGCTGGGTCAGTTGGCATTTCTGTGTGGAGTTTGCATGTTCTCCCCGTGTTCACGTGGGTTCGCGTGAGTTCGCTCCGGGTGCTCCGGTTTCCCCCACAAGTCCAAAGACATGCACTATAGGTGAATTGGGTAAGCTAAATTGTCCGTTGTGTATGTGTGTGAATGGAAGTGTGTGGGTGTTTCCCAGTGATGGGTTGCAGCTGGAAGGGCATCCGCTGCGTAAAACATATGCTGGATAAGTTGGCAATTCATTCCGCTGTGGCGACCCCAGATTAATAAAGGGACTAAGCCGAAAAGAAAATGAATGAATGAATGTTCACAATTTTAAGGTTATTGGAATGTGCTTATGCATGTTCTTACTAAGAAGCTGCACTCGAATGTGTCCCCGAGTGAAAGCAAAGCTGCGGGGAGAAAGAAAACACAATATCTGGATGCAGAGGAACAAAAACAAAGCTTGTGTTTGTCAAGGCATGAGGGGGGAAAAGAACCGTGAAATGCAATCTAATAGCAGTAAATATTTAAATACTTTGAAAATTCAATAGAAATTCATTTAAAAGATAAATATCAAATATTTATTGCGCCAAGAGCTGTTCGGTTCATGCATAAAATACCATTCATATTCTCCATGGCATCATCAAGAGAGCCCTATTGGGGAGAATGCCAACCATCTTGGAAAAAGATTTGAGAAACAACATTTGTCTTAGCAAAAATAGCTTTGGAAGGCTCAGCTCCCCTCTAAGACAAGTTAGATCCAGCAGGAATAAAGCACACAACGGTTAAAACCCATGTAGTAACGGATAATTATTCTGCAAGCAACAGCTAGTCTAAAATGCAAAGATGGGTTTTATGGATTTAAGTTGCGGCTGAGGTTATTATAGTTTCGCCTTTTTAAATTACTTATTATTTTGTTACTATTTATACATTTTCTGTTCATTTCAGGTTAGTTTTAGTTTAGTTTAGTTCATTTCATTAATTGTTTTGTTGGTTCTAGTTTGGTTGAACACTTGTTTTTATTTATTTAGTTAAATTTTGGTTTTAGTAATTCAAAAACTCATCCAGTGTCAAACAAAGTAAGGTTTAATGTTTATTACACACAGTTTACTTTAGCTCTTGTGCACACTTATTAGTAATTAAAATAAAATGTTTGTTTGACCACATAAATTGCTACTTAAACAAATACACTTAAAAAAAATGTAAGGATTAAGACAAACTTGTTCAAATTTGAGATAACATATGTAGTTAAACATGCCTCGTTTATATTTTTTGGTAACTGAAGAAACTTTAGAGCATGCTTATGTTTATATAGAAAAGATGTTTCTGTATGACATCTTGTGCTTGACTAATGTGTGCATTGTTTGTAAAAGCGCCATCTACAGGTACTTCTATAAAGAGTCGCAGCAGGTCAGATTTTCCGCCACAGAATGAGTGTTATTTAAGTTTTGCTTAGTTTTATCTTTTCATTTATTGTGAATTTTTTACATTTTATTTCAGTTCACACATTATTTGTACCGAACATGTTTAGACTGTTTTAGTTTTAGTTTACTAAAATAACCTTGGTTGCAGCCAGGAGATTTTGCACATGTTGATACTCTATTACAGTCTAACATTACTTAAACACTCTACCACATTATGTTGTTGTGCTCGAGGTCAGTGCGTACAGAAAAAAAACAGTAAAGAGCTATTATACTGTATACACGCTAATGATGCATACCATACAATGGGAGAATTTGCCTGAAGGGCCATGTTAAATCTGTCAGTGGGTGTATATGTGGGCCAAATGTCAGTGAAATGTCAGTAAGCCTACTCCGTGTACACATCAGTTGAGTCGAATGAAAGAGGCTGTGTAGCCCATAGACTACTCTTCTTTCACTGTCCTTCACAGAGACAGTTGAAGGGTGACAATGCTGCAATTAATACTGTGCGAGACACGCTGTTTGAAATACGACCTTGACACTGTTGCCTATTTTGTGCACTGGAACTTACAGTATAGTGTATTGATTGGGTTATGTGTCTCAAAAAAACAATCCTTCTAGGTGATGCTGTGTCAGATGAGATTGTGGGACAGCTGTGTAACTCGTGCAATGGTCTCCATGATGCCCTGGCAGAGAGAGGCATGCTGGGAAGGCAGTGTAAAAAGAGGTCCGGCATACTTAGAATACTGTTCAGACTTATAGATGTTGGATCGGACCGACTTAACCTAACGTTAGCCAAGCTTATTCTGGCAGTGAGTATATACACACACACAATGTTTTTTTGTTTTTTTTTTTTACATTTGAACATTTTAAAGGGTTGGTTCACACAGAGTTTCTTTTGTCTGTTGAGCACAAAATAAGAAATTTTAAAGATTGTTGGAGATCAGTAGCCATTGACTTCTATAGTCTTTTTTTTTCTTACTATGGATGTCAGTGGATACCGATATTCTTTTTACTTTGGGTATGTGCAGTTATCTTTGACAATGAAATATGTGGCTCAAATTGACAAACACCATAATTGTAATAGAGATTTTGGTCACACTTTATTTTAAGGTACAATTCTAACCATTAACAAACCATTAACTTAGATTTTTAACTCAATAAATTACTAATTAGCTGCTTATTAATAGTAAGGTAGTAGTTGGGTTTTGGCATTGGGAAGTATTAGTTATGTAGAATAAGATCATACTTTATCAGTACTACCAAACAGCCAATATCTTAATAATAGGCAGGTAATAAGTGAGTAGGTAATAGTGGGAATTGTTACTTAAACCAAAGTGTTACCGAAATTTAATAAGTCAATTAGCCATTGGTTAACTACTGTTTTCGACAACACAAAAGTGTAAATTGGTCAAATTGAGCCATTTCATAATAAGGTGTGAAACTTAAAGGTGAATTGTATAGTTTCTGTGCTCCTATTGTTAACTAGCAGAATTGCAAAAACAATTTCAAACAACCTAGCTAATCCCACACCCTTTGCTACAATTATTCTGATGCTTCAAATATTTGTCTATTTTGACAAAAACTTAAGTTTAGCGTACCTGTCAGCATCTGCGCCAAGAGCTTAGTGGTTAGTGCGTCAACACATGTCACTCTGGTGCTCACGGCGACATAAGTTCGATTCCTGCCTCGTCCTAGGTCCTATGCTGATCTTTCCTCTCTCTCTGCTCCCCACACTTTCCTGTCTATACTAAAGGTGAAAACCATGAAAAAAAAATTATTATCATAAAGAATAATGCAAGAAACTGTCATAAAGAAACTGCAAGTTTGGTGTCCCAATTGATAGCTTTAACGTGACGTCACGCCATTAGTGAAATGCCCCCCTGGCAGGCAAAACAACACAATCTCCTGCTGCCCGCCAAGTCACGAGCTTAGTGACTTCTTTTTTTAGCCAAAATGCTGGATAGTTGTTGTGCAATAGGATATACTAACCAACAAGGACACATGCATCTAATTCCTTCAGAGAAGGAAAAGCAAGAAAGGAGAAATTTGTGGATTTGTGCCAATCGACAGCATTTTTGACCCATCCTGATCTAAAGTACCTATAACTATCATTTCTTTTGTATGCTTTCTTTACAGTTTTCATTCTAATTGGCAGTTAATTGCAGTTAAAGTATAAATTAAATATAAGCAATATATATATATATATATATATATATATATAAATAAAAACAGAGCATCACATTTTACAGTATATCGCCATCACCCATGACTGAATATGTAAACATTGCTGAAATGGAGCTCTGGCAGGGATGACAGAAATAAGTATATATGGGTGCTGTATATAGATTGCAAGTGCCCAAAATTTACAGTTTGTGTTATTATCTCTTTTTTTGTTTTGTTGACATGTAGTCCAAATATTTGAAACAGAAGGAGTTTTTATGGAGATCCTATTGTGAGCTGTCATTATGACCCATTATTTTGCCTGACAGGTCTCCGCTCAGGTCACTTGACTAGAAACTATCCTACTGAAACACAAGATTTTATCAGATGTTTAAATCATTTTAATCTTGTGAATGAACCACCAACATTATTCATGTTTTACCCCATTTTCTGACTGTGTATTTTTAAGACTTCAAATATTTAGTGACTAAACACCCTCTGGCTTAGCCTATCATCTAACAGTAGCCATGCCCCAAACTTTCATTACTGCTTGAGCTGGATTGACACATTTGAGCAGACTGCTCTCAACGTGTTGATAGTCAAACCTTTGGCAGAGATGAGCTCATGTACTCATAGTAGTCTATGAACAAAAAAACTGGTTTAGGATTAAAAAAGTTTTTGACATCATCACCTTTAAATAATCAAGCCTAGCTCTAGATTTATAATCATTACCTTATTGCTTTTCTCTATTACCAGCTCAGTGTGAGTGGAAACAACTTGCTGAACATCTGCAAACTCGTCTTCAAAATCAGCCGGAACGCTAATAACGACGCCCTGTTCCTCAACGGCTCCATCCTAGGTCAGACGTGATTATTGTATAACTTACCCAAATTCAATTAGACGCTATCTCTAACATCAGCCCATTGTGTGTATACGTTTCCCCACAGACTCCCTTGTGTCTCTGCTCCAGTTTGAGGATGTGTGGAGTAAAGGTGAGGCCGTCCTGTACTGTGTGGGCTCACTGAAGCTCCTCTCAGGAAACAGTGCCCTCTCCAGGCTGCTGCTGGATAAAGGCTTCATCGCTGTCCTGATCCAGTTGTCAAAGAGACTGATGCACGGTCCATCAGCAACTTCAGCTAATGTTAATACTCGCAGTTCAGATGGAGAAGGCCAGCAGATCATCACAGGACACATACTGGTACAGGTAGGAGATCCTTGATAGCAGCCTGGGTTGTGGAGGAGACAAAGGTTGAAGTTTCTAAATCAGGGGTCACCAACCCTGTTCCTGGAGAGCTACCTTCCTGCAGAACTCAGCTCCAACACTGATCAAACACACCAGAACCAATAAATTAGGACCTGAAGCAGCACTGAATAATTACAGACAGGTGTGTTTGGTCAGGGTTGCAACTGAAATCTGCAGGAAGGCAGCTCTCCAGGAACAGGGTTGGTGATGTGACCTGTTCTAAATTGTCATTTTCAACCCAGTTTTGAACATGGTGATAAAGCAATGACAAATATACCAGGATACACTACAACAATGAAAAAAATGTATCATCTAAAAGGGATAGTTCACCCAAAAATGACAATTTTGTCATTAGTTACTCGCCGCTTCGCTTGTTTCAAACCTTTTGGAGTTTCTTTCTTCTGTTAACCACAAAAGAAGATTTTTATTTTTTTTTTAATGGAAACCTGTAACCCTTGTGCTGGATTCCTTCATTTAATACCCTAATTAAATAAAGTACCAGGATCCTTTCTTTACTATATTTCTTAGTTAGAGTTTTGTTTAGGACAGTATTTTGTAATGCCTTTCAAGGAGTAATTAGAATCATACCTTAACACAAGGTGTCTTGATAGATTCTGAGAATGGATCAAATGTCCACTCCAGGAAGAAGATGAATAAAAATACACTTTTATTAACAAAATAAATCCAGTGAAAAAAGATGAAACAAATGCAAGAACAAAACTAAATCGAGAACAAGGAGGCTAAGAGTTACAATATACAGAAGTCTGTTTAAGCGAACTGCTGGTCTGTATGCTCCAGCCTTTTAAGCAGTATTCATGGCCATGAACACAGGTGTTTGCCTTCTAAGTTAGATTAAAAATATATTTATTACTGTTTCTACCAATTTTGATCAAATCATTGTAATGAAATGACTAAATAACATTTGAATGTTAATAGAGAAAAATGAATCCTATGTTCTTCAAAGCAAAGTGATAAATGCTTCTTCACAAACTAGGGTTATACACTTGTTGTACGGTAATAAATCTATACAATCATAAGATATATGTGTCAGGAAACACAAGTAAGCAATGCAAAGCATTTGTTTAACACTTGGACAGGTCGCCCAAGGTCTCCTCATCCAGGGCCATGGCTCCTAATCTGTAAACATCCTTCTCTCCTGATAAGTCTCCCAAACTTCCTCCAGTCTTCGATTGCAGTCATTTGTTAGGAGTTTCAATTGAGCCATATCCTCCTTTATTGTAAGCATTAATCTGACCAGCCTCAGTAAATCGCCCTCTGACCTCAATGGTTTTCGGCTTTCTTTAAAATATATTCTTTTGTGTTCAACAGAATAAATCAACTCCATAGGGTTTGGAACTAATTGAGGGTGAGTAAATAGGGAGTAAATTTTCATTTTTGGGTGAACTATCCCTTTAAAGGCCTAGTTCACCCAAATAAACCAATTTACCTTCATTTACTCACTCTCAAGTGCTTGAAAACAAAGCGCTGAACACTATTGAATATATTTTAAAAAAAGTTGAAAACCAGTAGCCATTGAATTACATGCCATTTACTGTTTCTACTAAGAAAGTCTACTAACAAAATCTCTCATTTTGTGTTCAACAGAAAAAAAAAAACATTAAAAATAGTTTTGGAACAAGTGTAGTGTGAATAAATTAAACAATTTTAATTTTTGGTTTAACTATCCTTTTAATTAATGATTTGTCTAGAAAGGCCCTTGGATTGGTTTTCTTTTTCTGTGGGAAACATGATAATTTGATAAATGGGTTTTGCTAGCATTGACTTCCATTGAACCAAAAAAAAGACACGTTTCTCTTAATATCATGTTTTATATTCCAGATTAAAGAAAGGCATTCAGGTTTTAAATTCAGGGTGAGTAAGTAGTGACATGATTTTCATTTTAAATGAACTATCCTTTTATAAAAGCTGAAAGGACTTTTCTGTGATGTAGGATAATCCCTTTACCTTGTTGTTTCAAAAGCACTTAAGATCCCATCATGCATTTCCACAGTGACCTATGGTGTGCTGGAATAGTGCTTGTGCAACACTCACACACCACCATAGACAAACAAATAGGCTTGCATTGCAAACATGGTAAATCTGTGTCTTTAAAACAGGAGGAATTCAGTAAGCTTGAACCCCACCCGGACGTTTCTCAGAACTCTGTTCTGGGAGCGAAACGGAACAAAATATGAGCGTTTCATGAGGGTGGGGTTGCATGGGGTCCAAAAAAAAGGGTGGATTTTAATGTGCTTTTCTTCTGCTTTTGTTTTTCCTTTTGTCTGGGAGGATGCCCTTTTTCCACTTCTCCATGTCCATATTTTACTTTACACTCCTCCAGCACAAAGTACGCTTCACAGGAATGATTAAACTCTGCCCAAACAAACTTCCTGAGCTCGGCACGCATGGTTTGATGTTCAGCGCCAATTGCCATGCCACTCATTAGCTTGTTGGCAGACGGAAATGAGGGTTTTTATGAAAGTACCATCCATTTGGCTATAGTAAGCACCCTCCTTGTACCCTAATCAGTGTTCTGAGCTCTTGATGGAGAGATTTATGAGACCAATTTAAAGAACCTCTGTTATTTTTTCTTGATTATAAGTGTTTCTTTTTTATACGCATCCCTAGGTGCATACTGACACACACCTGCAAGACAGTCCCCCATTCATCAAACATACACAGTAATACTATAATCAAACAAAAAAACTGCTTCAGGGGTAAATAATGTTTCGGTGCTCTCTGGATAAGGTATTCATAAAGATAAACAACAAAATCAGTCTAAGGCACTCGAAAAGTAATTGAAAAAGTCAAAAAGTCTTGACTTATGATTTTGTTGTTTATACACACTAATACATTTGATTTGATTTTTGGTTTTCCTCAAATGCATAGAGTTGCTCTCAGTGTTGACCTCTGGACTCTTTGTAGGTCACAGCAGCTTTGAGGAATATAGCCGACCAGTCTGAGTCTCGGCCTTCCTTCCTGTCCAACAAGGCCTTTTCTACTCTTTGCTTGATTCTGGAAAACCATCGCAATGACCACGACGTCTGCATTAATGTAGCCCGAATATTCAGGTGAGTTGTGTCTGTGTGCATCCAAACTCTAAGTGCTTCTTTAGAGCAGTAGTCTCCACTTTACCTTTTAAGTGCAGCTTCACAATAATTCATAGAAAAATACCAGAATCAGGTATGAAACTTTCATTTTTAAATATGAGACCAATTCAACTTGATTTAAAGCAGCTTTAAATGACTGAAATCTCATTCTTCAACTATTTGACCTAATTCAACATTGATTTATTATTGCAATATGTGTTCATTTAAAAAAAATGAATAGTGTCATCAACCAACATATTTTATTTCATGTTTTATTGCAGTCAATAATAATTATAATAATAATAATTTAATTTTAGATGTAGTCAAAGCATATTTGATCAGATTTCCTTTAGTTTCTTTGTGTTCAAACCACCGGCTCTAGGCCTGCATGTTGTTGAAAAGCACTAGATTTAAGACAGGATTTAAACTTTGCCTTCTAAAATCTTGAAAGTTTGATTTGAAAGCGAAAAATGTGACAATCGCAATATCCTCTTATCAGTCCAGAGCCTTGCAGTGTTGCAGATTTGTGGCTAAGAGAGCAGAAAGAAAGATGCTTCTCTCCATGTTGTTTGGCTTTGCTTTATCTATTTACACATTCATATCTAAACTGCATGAGTATACTTCACAACATTAGATTAAAAAAATTATAATCTATGTACACATCCATAGGAAATTTGTCAAATGTGGACAAAAGATCTGAATATGAGCATGACAATTTCTTCTACTTGTATTCCGATCAACCAAAAAATGTCTTAAAGGGATAGTTCACCTAAAAGTGAAAACTCTTCCATCCTTTACTCCAAGAGTTTCTTTCTTCTGTTGAAGACAAAAGAAGCTTTACTGGGGAAAAAGCCTCCATTGACTTCCATAGTATGTTTTCCTAGTATGGAAGTCAGTGGCTGCTTTTTTCTCCAACCTTTCTCAGAATATTTTTGTGTTTGTGTGTGTTTAACAGAAGAAAGGAACTTTATAAAAGTTTAGAACCACTTGAGTGTGAGTAAATGGTGAGTATTTTTAATTTTTTTTGGGATGAACTACCATGCAGACAAGGTCTTCGTTTGAGGAAAAGATCTATTTGATGAGTGTTGATAAAGTTTGTGTGCTGTTTCTCCAGCAAGCTGTCCACCTACGCCGAATGCTGTCATGCACTCGCTGAGACGCCACGCTGCTGCAGCCTATTTTTGGAGCTGCTAGGCAAACACAGCAGGAAACAGGTGAATCTGGCTCAAGTCCACCAATGCTCAGACGTACATTGCAAAACATAGGCTGCATGTTCCACTTTCTGCTCTGATGTGAAACTTGAGCAGTGGTCTATGAAGATGTGTGTGCGTGAGTGTTTTTCTCTTCGTTGTATTTCGATACGGACAGTTCAGATGTTCCTCTCTCTCTTTCCTTTCTGGCACTGAGAGAAATGAGATCATGTGCTCCTAATCTCATAAAGAATAAACATGGTTCACACTGTGTACTAGGTATCATAAACACAGTCCTGAAAACACCCTCCATCTCACATAGGGACATACTGTCCTCTTGACTACTAGCAGAGGTCTCTCTCTGCACCCCGCTTTTCATACATACCTAATGAAAACAGAAAAGAGCTTTTGAAAGCCAGTTTAAACTGTCTGGCCAAGTGAAGTTCACAAAAAGGGTGCTGGGTTTGCAGGCATTTCAAGTGATTTTTGTGTGGCTTTCAAATGGTTTAAAGATTTATTAATAGTTAGTCTCATAATTAATCGCAATCTCCGTCATTTTTGCTAATAAAAACAAAAAGACAATAAGGAAATGACTCACTGCTCCTGATTGAATAACTTATGCAACTTATGGTATAGAATTTGGAATCAAGAATTGTGAAATTTTGCTGGAATGTAAAATATTGGTATCATAAAGATCATATTTATTGATTAAACTCATAATTATAATTCATAGGGCAAATGCAACAGTACCTATTATATATGGCATATATTATAATAGCTTTATGTGGGGATTATAAAGGATAATAAATGCTAAAAATGATGTCTTATACTGTAATATTGAATAACTGTAATAATTACAAAAATAAATGCAGTTTTTATCAATTGACAGAACTAATAATAGGTAAAAAAAAAATTAAATAGCGTTTCAAGAATTAAAAAACTAAGTGTAATACAGCTTTTTTTTAAAGATACATTTTCATAGATGACTATAGCAATTTTTGCTATGATTGTTTGAAATAGTGTAACAGAAGTTTAAATAAAACTTTTTTCCCCCATATTTAAAATGAGAATCATGATAACATATTAAAATACTCTAAATATTATTATATGCAGCCCCAAAATATTACTTGTCATTTAATATTTGTATACTTTGCCTTCACACAGGTTTTACTAATTACTCAGCGAGAACATTTTAATTATTTAAAGTATACAAAATTTTTGTTTGATTAGATATTTTAGCTTTTTTTAGTCAGCACATTCTGTTTTTGTGAATGATTCTTCAGCCATTTTTCAGATACTTTGGTTGTTATGGTATCTGTGGTACTGTTACTAGCAACTGAATTTGCATATAATTTGTTTTTGACTAACCGTGTTGACACAGTGAAGAGCAGGATATTAACTTCTTCTCCATTTTTGAATTGCTGTTTACTACTTATTTGTGCTGCCCCTCCTCCACTGTGATTGGATGGCTAACTAAAAAGTGACATTAACGAGTGTTGCACCAAAAAAAGTGTACCAAATGCTCAGTGCTCAATGTAAATACACATTAAAACATTTATAAATAAACAGTTAAAAATACACTAAATCTTCAACCTAACTTAGATATCCACATATGTAACACACACCTGTTTCTTATGTGCAGGATCTTGTGGTGCGTCTCCTGTTCACACTAGGAAATCTGACGGCCAAGAGCACTGAAGCCAGAGAGCAGGTTTATGAGGAGGAACGAGGAATGGATGTCCTCCTAGATCTTTTCCAGGCCTACCAGAAAACGCCATCGCCCCCTGAACAATGTCATTCCCCAGAGAGAGAGGACGTCCTGGTCAAACTAATCAGACTGTTGGCCAACCTGGCCATCCATCCCATCGTGGGCACAGCATTGGCTGCCAACACATTGTGTGTACAGCTGCTACTGGAGGTTCTGGGTACAAAACATAATCATAATCATAATCTATACACACACACACACTCTGTCGAGTCCCTAATTAGTTATATATTTGGTTCTGCATTCTCCATTTCTGTACAGCTGGGTATTTAAAGGTCCCCTGAAGTATATGCACAGCTTTGTTTGATGTGTGATATTATTTCAACAAGGACATATTAAGTTGTTTCCTTCCCCTTTTAAAGGTCCCATGAAATTAAAATAACGTTTTGTAGACGTTAGTATCAGTATTGTTAGTTTTTAGGATATCTATAAGCTAGTGCGCACCAAAACAGTGACAAAATATGCGTTTAGAAGATATAAAACTGATAAACATGTAATGATAAACATGTAAAGCTTGTAGTTTGTCACTTCCGCCTAAATGGATCAACAATTTTTTTTCACGTCACCTCATACTTTAGTTTTTCATCAAATCTTGACCAATCAAATGGTCTCTAGTATCTGACATGTCCCGGCCCCTTCAAGCAGCTTTGCATTTCTCACTCTTACTGGCATATTTTCAAAAACAAAATGCTATTGGCTGTTTTTTAAAGGGGTGGAGCTACACTATGTCCCACTCTCCTTTCATGTTTCGGTTTAGATTACGTCAAACATCAAATAAAAATGCACATTTCAAAGCACTTTGCGGGACCTTTACAAAAAAAATTTTAAAATTTCCATTTATTTCACAGTTCACATAGTCTATAATCACATGCTGATTTTATCTAAATGTTTATCCGCTCTAAAATATTCAGTGTAGAATTCAAATTAGTCAAATGTTGATATACATTCACACCAAAGGTTTCTGCACCGCAAATCTTTGCGGTTCTAGCCCCTTTGCAGATTCCTCCCCTCTGTTGACTACCATTTATTATGTTCTTTCTTATATATATGCAACTGTTTAGGCCAGGGGTGTCCAAACTCTGTCTTGAAGGGCCGGTGTCCTATATAGTTTAGCTCCAACTTCTTTCAACAGACCTCCCTGGAAGTTTCTAGTATACCTAGAAAGAGCTTGATTAGCTGGTTCAGGTGTGTCTAATTGGGGATGGAAATACACTTTGCAGGAGTTTGGGCACCCCTGGTTTAGGCAAACCCTCGGTATGAATGTCCATGTATGGATACATGTGAATAAATGACCAAGTCCAACTGCATCTTGTAGTTGATGGACTGTTTCTGATACTAGAGAGCATTTGATTGGTCAGAAGAAACAAAAATGTCAAAAAAACATTG
The DNA here is from genome assembly GCA_903798125.1 of Danio choprae. NCBI lineage: Eukaryota > Metazoa > Chordata > Actinopteri > Cypriniformes > Danionidae > Danio > Danio choprae. The sequence continues at coordinate 10,142,393 of CAIGQW010015581.1, read as the reverse complement.
ATTTTTATAACTAATTCTTACTAAATTTAACTAAATCTCTCTAATTTAACTAAATCTTTAAATCTTGTAAATGTAAATTTTGTTTTTATTTTGGAGCACACTAGCTCATGATCAAGCCAAAACAATAATTTACTCACCCTCATGTGTTTCTTTGTTCTATTGAACGCAAAAGAAGATGTTTTGAAGAAAGTGGAAACCAGTAGCCATTGGCATCCATAGTAGGAATAAAATAATATGGAAGTCGGTTTCCAACAATCTTTTAAAATATCTTCTTTTGGGTTCAACAGAGGAAAGAAACTCAAACAGGTTTGGAACAACTTTCATTTTTGGGTGAACTATCCATTAAAGACTAAAATATTGATACCAACACCCATAAAAACCCCTTCAATTTTGATTTCAGGGGGACTTTAACGTATTGCACCGTAGTACGTTTGCTCATGCATTTCAGTGTGGCTGTCACTTGAGAGATGTGACTTTAAACACAGCAACACAGATGTTTTGGGCTAAGTTTACTTCCTTGAACTTGAATGAATGTGCAGGTTGGTTGCTGTGCACTGCAATCACATGCTGTTCTCTCCGCGTCAGTTACTGGCACAGACCCTACAGTTACTGCATCCTCTCCAATGATGAGAACAACCAGACTGCAAACTTGTGCACAGATCTTGACTTGAGCAGCCCGGCAATAATGCTGTGTGGTTTGATGGTGTGAAGGCTGCAAGATTGGTTTTGGTTCTGCATGTGGAAGTTTCAGGAGGCATTGATAGGGGTGAAGAGGTGGTTGTGCGTTTCCTTTTTGAAATAGAGAAGGAGATCCTGTGGAAATATTTGTTAAATTAAAACAGATATCTAGTTTGAAACAACAGTTAGAGCATGCTGTCGGTTTTTTTTTTAAATAGATACGTGGACAGTTAGAGAGGAAATGGGTGGGAGATTTATTTTTTCTCGCTTATCTACCTTATGTCTGCTACATTAAAATGACATCCTGTTATGATGAAAATTTATTTTGAGAAGGAAAAAAAGTACAAACCGAGAAATCAACAGTGACTGAGCATTTGCCACAACAAAAGGTGTTTCGAAATGCACACATTTTGCAGCGTGACGCACAAACACTGACAGAGCAAACCGCACTTTGAACGGGAACTAGAGGATCTTTCTGTAGACACACTTGCTGTCAGATTCTGACTACCTCTATTTCAGATTTATCATGAAGTGCTCGATCTGAAATTCACACGAAGGGTTTTGAAACTTCTCAAGGAGGAAGTGATACCTGATTAGCAATCTGTAAGGTCGGATCTTCAATACCAAGAAGTGAACCATCTTCTGCAACTTCTACTGTTTACTAAGCATTGTTAGTCATGTAAAACATAGTATTTTCATAAACTGGCCACTTTTACGAACTGACTTTTAAATAGACTTATGGTTTGGTCTAAATGAATAGCACACTTTTCCCTCCTTCATTATGTGCCAGGACAGTGTATTAGATGTTGTTGGCCTTCTGTTTTGCATTGCCAACTAAGATATGGTTGAAAGGATAGTTCACACAAAAATGAAAATTCTGTTTTTTTTTTTGTTTTTTTTTTCTGTGGGGGGGATAATGAACACAAAAAAATATATATATGGAAAAATGTTGGAAACTGGTAACTGTTGACTTCTGTAGTATTTGTTTACTGGTTACTGGTCTTTTCAACATTCTTCTTTTTTGATCAACAGAACAACAACAACAAATCAAATCAAGGGTTAATAAATAATGACAGAATTTTCATTTTCCTTAAATTTTCATTTTCACTTCTGCAGTTCACAGAAGGAGTGAATATAAAAAGAGTAAATTTGAGCACTGAATTAAAACTTAGCTCCAGCTCCAGTAGAAATTAAGGTTAAAAAAAAATGGAATTAATGATTCATTGACTTACTCATAAAGACCTTTATTTGTCGCCATGTATAGTTTGTTTACACCAAGCATCATCTGGCTAGATTGTTTTTTTCATATTGTTTTTTAATTAACATTTAATTATAGCAATACATTATTTTTCGTTTTTGACAATGTAAATGAAAATTTGAGTAAATTTATCATTATATTGAGCATTTATTGACCATATATAATTTTTTCTGTCTTTTACCCATGACTCTCAGAGTGCAGGAGTGTCCAGGAGAGTGAAGAGTTAGTGATCAATGCAGTGGCCACCATCAACAACCTCTCTTTCTACCCGTCCCAGAGCTCAGTGATCCGTTCCCAACACACACACATCTCCCAGTGTAAGACATCTCACAGTGTGTGCATGTGTGTGTACCCATCCTGTGTGTCGCATCTGTCTTTGTAATCTCCCCTCGGCCTGTCCTTCTGTCACCACAGTGCTGCTCAAGCTCTTGCTGGGCTCCAGTATGGATGCAGTTTTGGAGGCCACGCGGGTGTTTGGAAACCTGTCACAGATCAAAGACGTGAGACGCTTCGTCATGCAGCACAAAGGTGTGAGACGCTCTCTTCCACTTCTTCTGTCATCAGACCCCCAGAGTCTGACGCCGGCCTTGTGTTTTTTTGTCTCAGTGGAGCAGTTTGTCATAACCCTCCTGGACTCCAAGAGCCCTGATGTGTGTTTCTCTGCATGTGGAGTTCTCATCAACTTATCTGCAGATCCTGACAACAGGGCCATGCTGAGCGCCGAGGGAGCCGTTCAGAAGTAAATCTTGCCTCTCGCTTTGGTGCGCCAATTTTTTTTGACTGACGTTTAACAGTATTATGTTTTCTTTCTAGGCTTGTTGACTGTCTGCGTGACTTCGGGCCTCAGGACTGGCATTTGGCTGCTGTGGTGTGTCAGACTCTGTGGAACTGCTCTTTAGATGGAGAGCTGCAACGCGCTCAAGAGCTTCTGGAGATCTTAGAGCTATACACGGGTATATATGAACACACAAGCACCAGGACTTAGTTTAATATGGTATATACCATATACAGTTGAAGTCAAAATTATTAACCCCCCTGAATTATTAGATCCCCTGTATATATTTTTAACGGATGGCAGTTTGGATAATTTGACTAATTAAAATGTTACATATTGATTCCTTAACATAATTCACAAACAAATGCAAATGGTGGCATTTCGAACAAGACAAAATGATAAATGCATGTATGAAATTATAAGACAGAAAAGATTAATTATTTTATTGTGTATCTGGGTCTCAATACTGTCATCTTCAGAGTCCTCAAGTAGTTCACAGGTAATTTATTAGATCCCCTGTATATTTTTTCCCCCACTTTTTGTTTAATGGAAAGAAGATTTTTTCAAGCAGCACGGTGGCGGAGTGGATAGCACATACGCCTCATAGCAAGAAGGTCGCTGGTTCGAGCCCCGGCTGGGTCAGTTGGCGTTTCTGTGTGGAGTTTGCATGTTCTCCCCGTGTTTGCGTGAGTTTCCTCTGGGTGCTCCGGTTTCCCCCACAATTCCAAAGACATGCGGTACAGGTGAATTGGGTAAGCTAATTTGTCCGTATTGTGTGTGTGTGTGTGT
>CAIGQW010015581.1:10107357-10138793 GCA_903798125.1 Danio choprae | reverse complement strand
TGTGTGAATGAGTGAGTGTGTATGGATGTTTCCCAGAGATAGGTTGCAGCTGGAAGGGCATCCGCTGCGTAATACATATGCTGGATAAGTTGGCGGTTCATTCCGCTGTGGCGACCCCAGATTAATAAAGGGACTAAGCCGAAAAGAAAATGAATGAATGAATGAAGATTTTTTCAACACATTTTTAATTTCTAACAAATTTTTTTCAATGACTTATTTCTTTTATCTTTGCAATGATGACAGTACATACTATTTTACTAGATATTTTTCAAGACACTAGTATTCAGCTTAAAGTGGCATTTAAAGGCTTAACTAGGTTAATTAGGCAAGTTAGGGTAATTAGGCCAGTCATTGTATAACAATAGTTTGTTCTGCAGACAATCGAAAAAAAATATTGCTTGAGGGGGCTAATAATATTGACCTTAAACCTTTTTTTTAATTTACAGACTTTCTCTAGAATTAAAAATATTATAGGAAATACTGTGAAAAAATGTATTGCTCTGTTAAACATCATTCGGGAAATATATATAAAAAAAACATTCACAGGATGGTTAATATTTTAGACTTCAACTGTATATATATAAACATTTAGTGGCCACTTTGTTAGGTACTTCTTTCTAGTACCCAGTTGGACCCCCTTTTATTTTCGAAAGTGTGGCAGTTTTTCGTGGCAGTGTGAGCATGTGAAATTTTGTCGTATGACATTTGCGAAAAGGGATGGGATGAAAAAAGATGATTAGACACTAAAACGCAATTACTCAATATTTTAGATTTCTGTACATAAAGGTCATGTTTTGATCACAATCACGTGATGTGATATCACAGGTTAGTAACTTTGTAGCGCAGCGACATGCAAAACATGTTGCATGCGCTTGCGTTTCTGGTCTGCTGCATTTACATGCATATAAATAGATGTCTATGGGGCGAAAAGTGCAGTGTGATCACGGCTATAGATTTAACAAGCTGCTGGTCCATACTGACATGATAGCATCATGCATATTCTGTAGTTTTTCTTTTAAAATGAATTACATTTTTGACATCACCTTACCATACTTCAGTTTCTCATCAAATTTTCTGACCAATCAAATGCTCTAAAGTATCTGACATGTCCCGCCCCCTTTTTATTTGCTTTTCATTTGATGAGCTTGATCTTAAACACTCTCACTGGCAGAGCTGTGATAACAACGAAACGCTATTGGCTGTTTTTTAAAGGGGAGAAGCTACTATATGTCCCGCCCAGCTTTCAGTTGAAATTGTCACACATCAAACAAAAATGCACATTTCAAAGCAATTCACGGGACCTTTCATTTTTTTTTCATTTTTGCCATAAATTAAGAATTTAACAACACAAAAACATTGTCTTTATATGTTCTTATTTATTTAACCTTTTTTTTTTTAAAGTTGACTAATATTACACCATTAACTGACCACCCAACAGTCCCACATATGCTTGACTGGATATCAAAAATAAAAGCCCGGCAGCAGGGACTTTTCTTATCTTTTACTGCACATATGGTATCAATATAACACTAATTACTGTTGTTATTTTGTAGTTACATCCATGAATAAACAAACACGATGCAAATAAACACTGTTTACAGTTCCGTGCTTACACAATGTTCAATGACGTGCAATGGTGTAGTAGTGGTTTCCCATTACTTAGGAGCATATTTTTACCCTAGCTCTTGCTACTCTGTTTCAAGGGGCAAAGGGTAGGTATAGGCCGAGGGGTATAAAATAGAATTGGGATTTGGCCAAATCCACTTAACTCTTGCAGTAGTCTACATATGGGAGGGTGAGGGATGACAAAATAACTTTGTAAAATACATACTCTAGAAGGCAATGCGTAGTGTATTGACCTTATTTTTCACATACTAGTGGACACAGCCATTGCAATCTTTTTGGCTCGAGAGTTATGGTCTCATTCACTTTCATTGATTTTTAGACATTAAAAACAGCCTGTTTTGCTGCTTGATGTTGCAAACTGATATTTCCTTATTATATTACTCTACTTTTTATGTGTAGTCATGAACACACTTGTTTGTAGAGCAAGTAGTTTACCGTTTTCTGCCGTTTCTTATTCCTAGTCATTTCTCCCATAGGCAACTAAATCGGAAGTTGTAAAACATTCATTCATTCATTTTCTTTTTAGCTTAGTCCCTTTATTAATCTTGGGTCGCTACAGCGGAATGAACCGCCAACTTATCCAGCATATGTTTTACAAGCAGATGCCCTTCCAGCTGCAACCCATCACTGGGAAACATCCATACACACTCATTCACACTCATACACTATGGACAATTTAGCTTACCCAATTCACCTGTACAGCATGTCTTTGGACTTGTGGGGGGAACCGGAGCACTCAGAGGAAACCCACGCCAACACAGGGAGAACATGCAAACTCCACACAGGAATGCCAACTGACCCAGCCGGGGCTCGAACCAGCGACCTTCTTGCTGTGAGCAGCATTGAAGAATAAGGCCAATAGTACATCATTCTGGGTCACAATTGTCTTTCTGGAAAAATGACATGATGACATGATCGAATTTCTGGAAAAATGGCATGATGATATTAGACAAAAGCAGATTATAAAGGTTTGGAATATGCAGGATGTAAACTTAACTCGAATTCAACATCGAAAGTTACAGCCACTAAATAAAAATCAGTTCGGATGGCAGTTTGGATAATTTGACTAATTAAAATGTTACATATTGATTCTCTAACATAATTCACAAACAAATGCAAATGGTGGCATCTCGAACAAGACAAAACTATAAATGCATGTATGACATTATAAGACAGAAAAAATGAATTATTTTATTGTGTATCTGGGTCTCAATGCTAAGCAGTTTATGCTAACGTTAGCTCAGCTCACCTGTCATCTTCAGAGTCCTCAAGTAGTTCACAGGTAATTTTGCGACGTCACAAATCACATAAACTATCTCCATAAACTAAAATTCTGCAAGCTGTCCTCATCCAATAACAGAAAAGTTAGTTCAGTATTGAGTCCTCACATTTCGAGCAAAATGTTTTAAGTCGTTAGTTAACAGTTACGTTAGTAACAGCACCATTAACAGTTGATCTTGATCCGTCCACACAAACGTATCCATTTCATTCACTTCTCTAGGTTTCGGGAATGTTTAAAATTGTCTTCGTTAGCGTTGCAATTGCAAGTCCCATACTTTCGTCTATTTTCATATTAATTGCATATTAATAATGATAATTGATTGATAATGCTACTATGAGAGAACATGGCGGACAGTGACGGTGGCAGAGAATATCGTTGTTATGATTAGCCGTATCGCCTGTCAATCAAACTGCCGCGACGTGTCAATAAAGTGTTTTGTCTTGTGTTTTGGACAGACAGAGAAGCTTTGCAGTGGCCTTCTGAAGACGGAGTCAGACAGGTTCAGGAAGCACGCTGGGAGCTGCTCTTTGTACCAGTAGCTGAAAGGCTAAGACAACGTTTACGTATTGAAGACACCACTGGAATCATTCAATAAGCTCAAGTGATGCACAGCCTTGTCTACAGTCTTCACACGCACAAACAAGCTGAGGAATGAGCCGGTGTGTATACTGCACTTTAATACAAGTTAATATTGTTTATAGGCTACCGTTCAAATAATTATATACAAATAATACTACTCAAATGTTTATTGTTCAACACATAATTACTGTAACTTACGTTCAAATATATTATGAAGGCAATAATAGTGTATAAATCCACTCACGAGACTCAATCATCTTAAAGACTTTATTAAACAGACACTTCCAGAAAAGTCTGTAAGGAACACAGAATAGAAACATTGTCATACTTAATACAATCACATCAAACTTATATACTGTAATATGGCACTGGCTTCCCTCCTTTTGCCCTGACAGTTACACTTTACAGCTGAAATACATTTATATGAAGTTAACACAGCTGCCTTATAGGTGAGCTATACATGCTTAAAACCCATTGACCAAAATGTGATTTTGTTGGTGAATTGTATTTAACTGTGATTTAAATTGGCTTTTAGTCTTCAGTGTGAAGGCTAAAGCAATATCTCTAAGGGACTTTATTCAGAAAATATTTTCATTTTTAAGAGAACTTCTCGTCTTGTACTTTTAAAATGAGCAACTAGCCCGTGGTGATTTCCAAACAATGACCATTTACTGGCACCGAATGGCCTCAGATAAAACAGGGAAATTTGTAACTATGGGAAAATTTCATTATTTTTGCAAAAGGGATAGTTCCCAGGTTAGCACTGTGACTTCCTTTTATCCATGCTGTGAGAAGATGAATTGCTACCTTCAACATTGTGTGTTTAAATCATTAGGGCACAGCATGGGACGCTTTTCTTTAGGCATGTTTTGATACATAAAACTTTGATATAAGGGCGAGTAGTTGTCATCAAAACATTAATTATGTGACCTAAAGTTACATAAATGATATCCTAAAGTGTGTTATTCTTGTTAAGCACACAAATACGAATGGGAAAAGCTTTAGTTCTTGTGGTATGGCCCGTTTAAATCTTTGAATACTGATTAACAGTGATTGTTTGGTGCAATGTATCGTTTTAATGTGAGTTTCTGGGAAGAAAACAAAAATGATTAAATTACAAATGAACCAAGTGAAATACAATGTTTTATTTTCTTTCTTTTTCTTATCAAATATTTTCTTATAAAAGTGTCAGCAACTGACATCAGTCTCTCAAGTCTGACTTAAAACCTCCTTATATCCATTTCCAAAGGAAAAAGTACCATCCCTCTAGTCCTGCCATCATCAGAATGCAGTACTTAACTGGTTTTAGTAAACAAAACAAAAAAAGACTGCAGAGAATCCACCCTGCTTGAAAAGAACACACTCTCACCCGAAACAAAACTGCTTAGTTACACTGGTTAAAGTTCTGAGAATGAGAACAAGCATTTAACCCCACAGCCGCACGGGTCGCCTGGTTCTTAGAGACTACGTCTGTACAGATTGCAGCCCACAATATTGTAAGACAAAAGTTCAGCTCACCAGACAGCACTTAGATATTTAAGGATACAACAGGAGGTATTTAGTTATAATAAACCCCAAAATGACAAACAAAAAAAAAAAGCTTGAGTTAAGATGACCGTGCATTAAAAGGAAGACAGATAAGGCGGATGGATCAGAGCAACAGGAAGCACATCACAAAAGGAAGACTTTTTCGCTTTAAAAGTCAACACACATTAAAAAAAAAGATAGAAAACGGTCATCGAAACAAAATGGCTACATAACAGCTGAAGCTTAACATTTTTTTTAAAAGTGCTTTGATATTTTAAATGCATGAAAACCCCAAAAGAGCCTATGTTTGGATTTTTTTGAATCCCCCTCCCTCACATAGCATTCACACATTGGAAATGTGACCAAAAGTGGTGTCTTACAGTTACCTATAAGAAGGGCTCAGAACAGCTATTACTTTTGAATTGCGCTCTCACACTCACATTAACACAATCGTTCCTGGATTAGCTTATACAAATGGGTGATGGTTTGGGTGTCTTGAGGCCTCTCAGTTGAGAAAAGCAGCATGAACAGACGGCACCTCGGCATCTGTTGCCAGTGCTGCGCATGACTAGGCACGCGTTTATGCAAAAATCAGTAATGCTTCTATCTCTAGCCACTGCTGAAATCTTGTTTAAAAACAATATAAAACGATATGAAACAAAAAATACTAGTAGATAGGCATGTTAGTGCAGTCTATCTGCACCATTGCTGGAGTTGCTATTTGTGTGTGTGCGTGTGTCGTTGTTTTTTTAATCTCATCTCACAAAAAGAAGATATGATTATATGGCATCTTATCGCAGATGCATTTGAAATACTAAAGGAGGCCTGGCCTCCAGAAGCTCGCAGTCTCAGCTTGTCCTCTTGAGGAACTGAATCCCCTCGGACGCCCACTAGTGGAGACTGAGAGGAAACACAAGTGATTCAGCAAGTAAGGTTTGGTTGTTTTTTTCCTTCTTTTATCAAAACAACCTTGTCATTGTCTTCCAGTGCGGCCACTCAATCGTTCTTCTTCCTCCATTTTATGTTTTTCCATTTTTTTGTTGTTTTTATGTTTAATAAAGTGTCCCACTGTAGCAACATCAACAACAACAGTAAACTATTAATTAAGAAGGTCGACAAGAACAGCACTTCATGTCATGTAGCGAGTGATAGCTCTCAGAGCGTAGAGCAGTTCTGCCTGCATGCGCGCTTCCATAAGAAGCAAATTAACGTGGACCTGAAAGACAGAACGAAAGAGGATTTAACTTTTTTTTTTAACAATCTTTTTAAATGTACATTTTTTGGGTGTTTTCTGAAGTCATTCTTACCTTCTCAGAGTGCCGGAACTGTCTCCAGAAGCTCTCGTACATCCTCTTGGTGATTTTCTCTGGACTGCACACCATCGTTTTGATGTAGACTTTAAAACTGCGGTCTAACAGTTGGTTAATTTCTCCATAATCATAATCGTCGTACCTGCCACGCAATAGGAGAAAAATATGTTTTAATAACTGGAGGGGACAAATAATACAAGTAATCATCAAGACAAAAATTGCATTTTGTAAGCACTGCCCTGCTAAAATTTCTTTATTATTATTATTTATTTATTTTTATTTTTTATGTACAAATAGTTTTTATTCATTCTTTTTTTTAGCTTTTAGTTATTCTAGTATGTAAAATAGAAAAAAAAAACATATTTGGCAACTAGTTATTTATTTTTATAAATGTGTGTTATACATTTTTCAAAAATATGAATGGCAAACAATATAGTAATTTTTACAGCATGAATGAATCTATGAAACATTTGTAAAACAGTGAGCAGTAGATAGACTGACCGAATCCCGAACATGCAGTGGATGTAGTTCCAGATGGCTCTGCGGAGCATGGAAGTGTCCACACCCTGGTGTGTCGCCATTGTGTTGTACGTCAGATTGAATGCAATCTGAAACTTTTCATCCAGAAGCTGGCCGAAATCCGAAAACAGACGATTCACGAGGGAAAATCCATGATCTTCCCAACTGTAATCCTGTCAAGGGCAGAAAACATAGGGCTGTTATTGTAATCCTCTTTTTCCTTCAGTAGTCAAACGCAAAGATAATGTCACTTCCTCTCACCTGCACTCTGAGGGTTGGTACATGTTCTCCTCTCCTGGAGAAATCTTTATAGCCATAACTTGGGTCTTCAAAGTGTCGCGAAACATCTCTGGATGGCACACACTCCTCATCCTCTGTTGACCGAACACAGTGATTGAATGTGATTGAGTACCAGTATTAATTTATCCTAATAGAACAGCAAATTAGCACATTATGATTTCTGAAGGACTATGTGAGACTGAAAATTCAGCATTAGATTTTAATCTACATTCAAGTTTGTTGTAGTCACAATTTTTATAGTATTTTTAACCAAATAAATAGAACTTTGTACTGATTTCAAACATTTTAATGGTGTTCCAACCAAAAAGCATCTACTTACCAGAGGTGACCACCAGCATACTCTCTGTCTTTTCCCTCTCAAAACGAGTGGCCATTTCCTCCTGGCTGGCTTCTTCTTCATCACGACATTCCTGGAGCTGCTTCATCCTCTCCATGAGCACTTCCACCTCACCAGATGATTCTGACACCTAAAACATGCAAAGAGGAATCAGGATCAACACAAACTGTTAGAAATTTGAACCTAACTTTTCACAGGTTCTTGCAATAATTTTTTTGCTGAATGTTGGCCCGTGTCTCACCTGCTGGTTCCCAAACATATCCTCCTGGGCACCGTTGCCATTGGCAATGTCACAAACGCAATAACCGCTGAGTGAGGGCGGCCTGAACGTGTGTCCTCCGTCTGTGTGGATGTCAGGGGTGATGCCGCAACCAAACGTGAAGGAGGCCAGAGAGTGATAGTGTGTGAGTAGCACCACAGCATGGATCAGCTCAGCCAGGGACCAGCTGTGCTCCTCTGCCTTCAGCAGACGCTGTTATTTAGAAGGAAAAAATATATATATTTTACTGACATGCAGGAGTGTCCACAACAAAGAAAGGGAGTAATATTTGAAATATTTAAAAGATGCCAGATTCTTAGAAATATACTCTCACTATTCATGTGGTTTTGAGAAAAAAAATCCAAAACTTTCAAGAGAAGTTTCGGTTTAATGACTCATCCATTACTGCTACTGTTAAAATACCATTCTTACATTCTTATGTTTCTTAAAAATAGACATTAAAAAAATGACGCCAACCTATTTAGTAAATCTTGTTTTTTTTTTTAAGGACTAAATTATTTTACTGAGACTTTTTATTGAATTATGACAGCAGTCTCAACTTGACTTGCATGATGTTATTCACATAAAAAACAACAAAAGAGAAAACATTTTTATTCAGAAATTAATATTATATTATATTAATGTACATTTTGTTTATGCAGAATTTAACATGATCATCACAGAAGTGGTGCAATCAAATCACTACATGTATGTTTTTTAATAATTTATTAATAGCACCATGCATCTAAAACATTAAATGCTTATAAAAGAACTCAATTTATGCTCATTAAAATCATCTACTCAAACCTGATCAGTTTTCATAACTCATAGTGTCTTGTAACAGCATTATAAAATGTCTCGATGCTCATTACAGTTGCATAACAACTGTTGGCGAATATCTACGAGTGACCGTGAGGCTGAAGTCATACCTCAATGTGTTCTTTGGTGAGCAGCCAGGGGCGGTGGGCCAGGATCTTATTGAGCTCCCCGAGAGCCTGCAGCTTCCGTGGGGCTTCTTCCAGACCATTCAACCACTTCGGATCACCTCCGACCTGCAGGAAGTCACTGACGTGCAGGTTGACCAGATACGTGCACTGGTGCCTAGCAGCAGCCTGTTGAACACAGATAAGAGTTTAGAACAATCTACCACTGGGGTTTTTGAATTTCATACAAAAAATACAGTCTGCAACCTCACCATTATTCCAATATAATGCCTGCAGTGCAGAGACAATGGACCGTCCATCAGAAGGAGGTAATGTTGTGTCCTAAGAAAGCTCTCCAGATATTGAGGATGAAACCCCATCACCAAGGAGATGTTGTCAAGGCGACCAAGCACTGCAAAGGCATCCTCAAAAATCGACTGTGTCCTTTTATCCAATTTACTGACTTGAAGTATCTGGGACAACAGGGGAGTAGAGATGCGGTGAACCTGAGGAATTCAGTGCTGGTAAAATAACTTCACTAAAGTGTATGATAAATGCTGTTTGTGCAATAAAAATAAAAGGTGCAATTTGTTGATTAAAAATGGTTGTTGCCAGATTTATGCAAACTTTGAGCAAGCGGGGTAGATGTTAACACTCACCTCTTTCTCTGGTATAAATCTACTTGGTCCATTTCCCACCGGTCTGGGGATTCGCACTCCAACATCCTAGACAAGATCGAAAAAACATGATTACATGATCGAAAACCACAGAGAAGCACTTGGCATGAAGCTATACTCGTATCGAAGAATTCCTGGCATCAGACCAGAGCTTTTAAAAACAACATCCTTCCTCAGCTCAAATATCAATGGCTGATTCTAGAATATTTTCTGGCATTTAGTAGAAAATAAATCCTTTATAATACATAACACAACAATGCATTATACAATAAGTAGCAACTGATCATTCATCTTGAACATCATTCAGTCCTCTGTCAAAGGCACAAAGAGAATGACTCAAAACTGCCTATATACCTTATGAACAAAAAGGTTGGCTGAGTTAGCAATGCACCAGTGACATAAACATGTAAAATTGCTGAATCAGACAGGGATATGCAAGAAATTGTGTAAAAAAATATATATTGTTGCACGGTATTAAACTTGACTCCGCGAACAATGAGATCGTCCCCCTGCAGCAGCATACAGCACTTGCAGACAATGGCATATGTTACGCATATATGATTTTACCATTTTTATTAAACAAAAAGAAAATAGCATTTGGTCAATGTGACACTGATTTCATAACGTTAGCCACTGATCAATAGCAAGTGTCTATTGATCAGATGACAGAAAAACAAGCCACCGGTGTTCATGGTGCAAGTACAAAGAACTGACTGCACTGCAGCAAACGATCTGAATGAACAAACGAACATATTTTGAAACCAAGAAAGAAAAAGAAAACAGTATACTAAGAAAACGGATTAACGATTAGCACAAGTGTCGTTAGTTAAACTCGATGTCAAACTCATACGCTTTCTTACCTTTTTACTAAGTCGCTCGCACTGTGTGCAAATTTTAAACAAGTCTGTCATGGTGAGAGAAGAGTTTTCCATAGTTTCATTAGATGCCGATGCGTGCCTCATATTGCGCTGTTCTGCTTTTAAAAATAAAATATAGAGCGACTGTTCTTTGTATTTGCTTTATCTCCTGTTGTTCCTTGAGGCATTGGTTTATGCTACCCGTTCATATCAGCTGTTTCAGCTCCCGAGCAGAATACCCACTGCTTCCTAGCCCTCTTGTGGTAAATAACAGGCTATAAACATGACTGACGTGACCAGGAGCCAATCGCGTTGCGAAAACAACCTACGTTGTCCAATCAAAGCCAATAGGGCGGAATTAAAGGGGCACCTACCGCCTTCAGCGGACTTAAAACGGTACTTCACGCAAAAAAATAATAATTCTGTCATCATTTGTAGACCCGTGCATCATTGCAACATTTAGTTCTTAAGTAGTAAGGCTGAAAAACAGCGTTTTACTTTATATAGAAAAAGATACACTAAAATGAGTCGGTCAGTGCCTCACATTTCCCTTTGTGCCTCACATAGGAAAGTCATACAGGTTTAAAACAACATGAAAGTAAATAAATCACGTTGTAAAGCACAACGTAACTAACGTTGTAGTCATATCATGTATTTAGAGTTAATGGAGTGATATGCACACTGCACTTCTGATAGGGAGCTTTCCTTTGCTTACAGATGCATGACTGGAACGCTTTCTAATATTGGTTAATACTTAACCGACTTTTAACTTTGTCTTCCAATAAAACTATTTACATGGTTTGTCTAGTAGTCTATATGGCCACAGTTGCAAAAGCCCGATGTAAGGGGCTGATATAAGTAGCTTGAGCAAATGGGAGGGGGTGTTTTTTCCTTGAGCAAAAGCAAACTGCAGTAAACAAGCCTCGCAACGTGAATGAGGATGACGGCATGGACTACAGTGAAAAACAAGCCAAGATCAATCCCTGCCCTCAGCTTTATATCCCCCACAGAGAACAAGTCAAGACACCTAGCAGATAAAGTGAAGCTTTTGGCAAAGGTATTGATTGTTTTCTAGGAAAAAGGAGTATTAGGAAAAAAAAAAACTTCTACAGGTGCCTTTGATTTTTCAATACACTTTAAAATTTTGTTCACACAGTTTTGAGATTTTCCAACATTCTGAATCATTTAAAATTAACGCAGAACTCTGCACAATAATTAATCAATCTCGATTTTGAAATGCACAATCATAGAATAAGTCCATCTAACATGCTCATGAGCAGAAGGCTGTCAAAGCTTTTGGATTTGGCATCGCTCATGAGATGAAGAGTAGCTATTCAGCATGTTCATTGTGTCTGAAGGGACTGTCCTTCATCAGGGGGCTGAAGGGGTGTAAACAGACCAGAGCAGGAGTCAGCACTCTCTCTAGTGATAGGGGGGTGGTTTAACCAGGTCCACTGAGCCCTATGGCTCAGCAAACCTACAGAAGAGAATGGTCAGCGTTTGCCTTGCGCCCACCTCCCCTTTTCCCCTCTTTATTAAAAAAAGCCAGACTATTATCGGAGAACAAACTTCAGGCTCTACTGTACTCACACCATATCATAACATAGGGCTCAGTTGGTTATATAGATGAGAAAATAGACAGCAAAAAGTGTTTACTATAGTACTCCAGTCATAGGAAAATACAAATCGAATACATAACAAAAACTAAAAACTTGCACAATAGTTGGCAAAAACATAAGTGTTGTTTTTAAGTAATTATATTCAGTCAATATATAAGTATTTTTTTCTGTCGTATCATTCCAACTCATTTAACCATCACACATGAGGAACATGCCTGGACATATACATCTACTTAGAAAATTGCACAAACTATCAATTTCCATTTTTACCCCAAACATGCCAATCAAGTCAAATTAATCCAATCATCATTAAAAACTGTAAGCAGACTGTCTTTACTGTAAACTAAAACTTTACAACTAAAGCTTTTGAAAACTCTGGCTTATTCTCATAGTGATTATGACTGGAAATCTCTTTAGCCTATTATTTGTTCAAATATGAAACTGCAGATTTAAACCATTCATTCAAGGCTATACATGTGAATGACAGACTGGAAAAGGTGACTTCTTGGAACTGTGAAAAAAACCAGCCAAAATCTGCTGATAACTCTGGCTTTGCCGGTGAAAAACTTTCATTTTTGTGTGAACGCGTTCTGTGTAACAGGGTGTGTTTGTAGAAGTGCCTCTCTGTGTGAATGTGCGTCTTTGCGCTGTTGTTTTTCTTGTGCTGAACGAGCAGCCATGCTAAAACCACAAGCCTTCGGATGTTCAACAAGTGGCAGAAAAGTTGCCTGACGCAGCCCTCGTCTGAACCGGTTCCATCCTGACCTATCAGAGAGCAGGGGGAAGAAAGAGCGAAAAAAAAGAACACAAAAGACACAAGCCTAGCAACAGGAGTCAGCCAATCAGAGAGCAGAACAACAGTTTCAGGGTCCAATCTGTTTTTTTCACCCTCACTCCCCCACCGTAGTGCCTCTGAAAAAAAAAAAGTAGTCTAACTTCAAAATGTAGTTGTTTCTCGGTCTGTTCAATGACTGGGAGTGATATGTTTTTATGGCTGAATGTATCTGTTGCTTTGTATGCTGAAAAAAAGTGTTGCAAGTCGACTAAAGTCTTTGCAGCCTTGAACTTTAGACCATATGGTGTGACAATAGCCACAATGTAAGTCATAATAATAAAAAGAATGGAAAAATATGATTTCAATGACCCACATTGAGCATTTTTTTGCCATGTCTCATGTCTCCAACATTAAATATAATCCTATTCTATTACACTAGGAAAGATTATTAGTCAAATAAACACTAACTCTGTAGTACATTGGGGTCCCTCTTTTTTTAGCTTGTTTGCTTCCCATTAATCCTTCAAATGATTCATTTAATTGGTTACTTCACTCCAAAATAATAATTTGCATGTCATTTGCATACCCTCAGGCCATCCAAGAACAAGGTTGTCAGGTTGTAACTTGTTTTTTGACTTTCAAACTGTTGGCAGCCACTAACAAACTTCATTGTACTGATTAAAAAAAGCCACCTAGCCTACATCTTGAATGACCTGAGGGTGAGCAAATAATCAGTAAATTATTTTTTTGTTTTGTGGGTTGGCTATTCCTTTTAACCTCGTAAAGTTATGAAAAGCAGCTTTATTTTACTAACCCTCCTTTAACAGTTAGTACCTTGTTTACTGTATGTCATCTGAGTCAGTGTCTTTGCTTGCTGGAGGCCAATGAACTTTCCTTACAGTGAGAGTTCAATGACTGTAGACTGTGCTCAGGCTCAATAGCTCTTTTCAAGACACTAAACATATAACAAGCATTCAACAGCGCTTTCCTCCATTATCAGATCCACCTTTCCTCTCGCTCTTTCATCCTTGTATCCTCTATGTCACTGGTCATTTCTCCCACCCAGCTTCCCTTGTTCTGGACTGTTAAACTAGCACTTGTATTCAGCTTGGGAGTTCTGAGAACCGGGCTGATTGGAGCAGCTCAGTCTTGCATCTGTCTTCCAGAAAGAGGTGCGGTCCACTAGGAGCACTGATACAAATGTACACACACATACACATCCAGACAGTCAGAGGAAATGGCACTCCCAAAGCACAAACTAGCACACATATGCATACTCCACTCAACAATAAGGATTGTTTCTACAGGCCAGCAGTCCAGATTTCATTTGCCCTGGCAATGTTTAATATTAAAATAACAATGATACTCATGCAAAGAAAACAAAATGCACAAATGCAACTTTTGAGGGGGTCATTCATAAATGATGTGCTTCTGCATTCCTGTGCTATTTTCTACCTGTCATATATGTTGGGAAGCAATCACATGACATCTTTGGCCAATTTACTGTGCCTCACTTTTTATTTAGCATCATGAACACTGTTTTAAAATCAAAATGTCAATTTAAGAACAATACAAACCTTTTTGCAACTTTCTTTGTGCTTGCTGCTTAAACATATTTATACTTTTTTCAACAATGATGCATTTAATTGATCACAGAGATCATCAATCCCAACCATTCAAATAAATGCCGTCCATCTGTACTTTCTAATCATCAAAAATTCCTAAAAAAAACTCTCTCTTCATTAAAAATGTTAAGCTGATAATGATAATAAATGTTCTGTGAGCACAATCTGGATCTGGATATTAGAATGATTTCTCAAGGATCATTATTCACAAATTGAAGTAATTGTTGCTTAAAAATACAAAATACAATTTTAAAATCATTAAATTAGATAAGTTATTTTTTTTCTAAAACTTTCTAACAAAGTAACTGAAAGGTGTCTGGGGTCACACAGTAAAATGTCTAAAACATCAATTACCAAACTAACTGGTATCTAGAATCAAACTAAGCATCTCTTTCAGTTATTATTGTTAATGGTTTATCAATCAGCTACATGGACAAACCCAACCATTAAACCAATTCAAAAACCAAATCTTTGTTGAATCAACCGAGAATTTTGCACTGAGCGTAGTATCAAGGTCATTTTTAGCAGGGGTACAATATAAATTGAGTTCACCTCAACTGTCCTTGCAGAATACCTACACATTTAGTTGTGCAAACATAGTGTCAAAACCAGATTTGAACAATATACATGTTGCCTCAATATTTGAAACCTACCAAAGTGCCCTATCATGCTTTTAAAGTGTGCTTGTTCTACATTTATTTCAAATTAAAAGCTAAATAGTTTGATATTTCTTTACCTTAAAACCAACGACATTCAGATATTTTGTCTGAATACTTTTGGGCCAATGTATAGGAGGCCAATGTAGTCCATATACAGACAATCAGAAATCAAAACCCCACTGTCTTTTGCTGAATAGTTGGACATCTTTTGCTCGCTTCACCAGTGAGGAAGCCACAGTTCCTGTGGATGTTATGTTAATAGGGAGGGCTCACAGCTGTTAAAACACAGGGGGCACACCACATAAAATTCAATACTTATATCTAACATAAATAAAGCCAAAACCCACTTCTTCAGCTATCTTTAGCCCAAAATAAACAAGTCCCACATAATTAATGATTTTCCTTTATCATTTGATGTGCAACCTAAGCAGACTTTGGTTTATAACAGTCAAAATCAATACATATGGTTTAGTCTTGGCTGATAAAGATGTGTGGTTTACTCTCATTTACTAGACATTACCCTACATGAGCCATTGGCCGAACTGTAATTTTCATGTGATGTTAATGCTTTATTAATATAGATCCATAATATGCCAAGTCACTACCTCTTTTGGACAAACAAGCTTGCTTACATGGAGGCAGTGAAAGACTCGACAAAACAACACTTCCTCAATCAGACCGCAGAACACTGTTCCTCAAAACAGAAATAAATATGTAACGAAGCCATAGACTTATCTCTTTTTATTACTTTTCTGTTTATCCGTAGTTCACAGCTGTGGAGAGAGGTAACACGATCATATGAATGTCAACCTGTTTAGTAAGTCTATCATGCCTTACATAATAATGCCTTACTTGGAACAAAACAATAATGGTGTCAGTGAACTTGCTGTTGATTCAGATCTGTTTCATACAACCTGAGATGGACTCAGATTTGCTGTCAACCTGAGGATTGATAGGAAATAAACCGGAGAAAGATGCTAATAATATAACAATAGCAATTCATTATCGATTTTCTAATACTTTTATAATGTACTTCAATACAATATTTTACATGCAGTGTACAGCACTGCACACGTGTGCATACCTTCTATAGCCCCATTTGGACTTGAGGGATTTTCACAATTTACATGGTGTAGTTGGTGACTTTATAGGTCTCCTAATCCAGATTATCAGTGTTTTTCTCTCATAACCCACTTGAAAACCACATTCTGAATTACTTGCTATTCTTTGACAAACACCGAGGTTGTGTGATGATTTAACTTTCATCCAAATCCACATCTCTGAGTTTCTAATGGAGATCAATCCAAAAGATGTTTTGTAAATCCTTTTATGGCCACTAAAATGCACCATACAGTTACATTGCATGGTAATTTACATTACCTTGTGTATTAAAAATGAACACTTGCATTACACAAGTGCTAGAAATTTAGTGTCCGTGTCTATCATTGGACTAGCTGTCAAAAAGCACCTTTTCTGAGTTGTGTTGCGGTCCAATGCAATTGGCTGCTGTCATGGCAATTGCGGCATAACATTTTACAGTGAATTGTAAGATTTAGGGCCTCACAGTGGCGCAGTGGGTAGCACGTTCGCCTCACAGCAAGAAGGTCGCTGATCGCTGGTTCGAGCCTCGGCTGGGTCAGTTGGCGTTTCTGTGTGGAGTTTGCATGTTCTCCCTGTGTTGGCGTGGGTTTCCTCCGGGTGCTCCGGTTTCCCCCACAAGTCCAAAGACATGCGCTATAGGTGAATTGGGTAAGCTAAAATTGTCCGTAGTGTATGAGTGTGAATGGGTGTGTATGGATGTTTCCCAGAGATGGGTTGCAGCTGGAAGGGCATCCGCTGCGTAAAACATATGCTGGATAAGTTGGCTGTTCATTCCGCTGTGACGACCCCAGATTAATAAAGGGACTAAGCCGAAAATGAAAATGAATGAATGAATGAATAGTAAGATTTAACATATAACAGATTTAAATATGGCGATACCCAATTTCACTTTTATTTATTTCAGATAAGAAATAAATAAAATAGTACACAATTAAAACACTTTACGCCGGGAAGCAAGAATTTTAAATCAGAATTTAAAAAATGCTCCCTGAGAAGGAAGCTGCCTATGTTTGTTGAGTTTTGGAACAAAGCCATTGTTTGAGACAGATATAGATCAGATATAGATCATCTGAATTCTTCAGAACTGTTTATTTGTAGTGGTGCAGCTCAATAATACTACAGTACCATAAGTTCCTATTAAAAAGCTCTGGTGAACTAATTTCACACACCGTGTCCTCTTTCCTCATTAATATTGAATGAGGCCCCGGCAAAACCGGATGACCAAACAAAACCGCCTATAGGCCTGGGCCTCAGGCCATGCCACAGTCAGAATGAAACCACTTAATATTTCATTGTTTATGAAAAGCCTGAACAGACCAGCGGAGACTGCCTAGTTTTCCCTTCCCCAGCTGTAAAAATTTCCATCTTTGAAAGAAGGAAATAATTTACAAGTAATAAAAACCTCTGCCCACAGCCCTTTCTCTCTTTCCCAACAGGTAATGTAATTAGGATTGTTTTAATGCACTCAGGTGGAAAGCTTTACAGTAGATAACACGCACACACAGGATACAGTATACAGTATCATTGCACAATAACACAAGTCATAGTGCACAGTTTGAGCATATTTGCATTGACACCGTGCATGTGCACAAATAAGCATGCTTGCAGTTAAAAGTCAGTCATTTACAGTGCATAAATCACAATGTCAGAGTGAGCAAGTTCACAGCCTTTGCTTATTATAGGTTAATAATCCTATATATTCTATATGTTCTAGAGACTCCACCTAAAAACACATACCTGTGCAATGCTGTTGGCTAAGCTGTTCATTAATAACTGATACATGCATGTCTGAAAGTGCATATCTATTTTCCACACTGCACATTATAATGTGCTGGTGCTCGAATTTACCTTTACCATTGATTTAGTTTGTATTATTATTAATTCAGGGCGACGCGGTGGCTCAGTGGTTAGCACTGTTGCCTTAAAGCAAGAAGGTCGCTAGTTCGAGTCCCAACCTGATCAGTTGGTGTTTGCTTGTTCTCCCCATGTTTGCATGTTCTTCCCGTTTTCGTGTTTCCTCTGGGTGCTCCAGTTTCCCCCACAGTCTAAAGACATGCGCTATAGTGGAATTGAATAAACTAAATTGGCCGTAGTGTATGTGTGTGAATGAGTGTGTATGGGTGTTTCCCAGAACTCGGTGCAGCTAGAAGGGCATCCGCTTTAAAACATATGCTGGATAAGTTGGTGGGATAAAGCCAAAGGAAAATTAATATTATTCATTTATTTTCCTCCGGCTTAGTCTCTATTTCAGAGGTCGCCACAGTGGAATGAACCACCAACTATTTCGGCTTATGTTTTTACACAGTGGATGCCCTTCCAGCCGCAACCCAGTACTGGAAAAGTTTTTATTATTATTTACACCTAATAGTACTGCATATCTATGTTTCTATATAAATAAAAAATAAAATAAAATATATTCATCATAGGGGCAGCCCGGTGGCGCAGTGGGTAGCACAATCGCCTCACAGCAAGAAGGTTGCTGGTTCGAGCCCCGGCTGGGTCAGTTGGCGTTTCTGTGTGGAGTTTGCATGTTCTTCCCGTGTTTGCGTGGGTTTCCTCCGGGTGCTCCGGTTTCCCCCCACAAGTCCAAAGACAAGCGTTATAGGTGAATTGGGTAAGCTAAATTGTCCGTAGTGTATGAGTGTGAATAAGTGTGTATGGATGTTTCCCAGTGATGGGTTGCAGCTGGAAGGGCATCCGCTGCATAAAACATATGCTGGATAAGTTGGCGGTTTATTCCGCTGTGGCGACCCCAGATTAATAAAGGGACTAAGCCGAAAAGAAAAAGAATGAATGAATGAATATTCATCATATAAAGCAATCAAGTCTCTTCAGATGATTTGGATCAAACTGTTTGATTCATATGGATTTATTAAATCTCCTTATGAGTGTTTAAAAGCGTTTAAATGAGTTTTGGAGTGTATATTTAAATGGATTTCTATGGAAAATGTCTTTATTTGTGTTACAACAATGGGACAAAAAAATAAATAAATTGTCAGCCGTACTAATAAAAAATCCACAACCCTTTCAAAAGCAACACTAACTTCTACATTTAAAAAGAATGTCTGAAAGTCGTATTTGCTAAAATGATAAGACATAGATTTGATGCCAGATCACATTCAAACACACATATTCTATAGTAAAAAGCTTTCAAAACTACTGCTTCTCTTTTTTAGTACAGCAAAATCACTGTTGTTCCACTGTTATGAGCTTGCAAAAGAGAGAAGGACGCTAGGAACACTGTTATTTATGAAGACAAAATGGGGAAGTGTGCCAAAAATTCCCCCTAACACCCACACCACCCCCTCCCGACTCATTCTTTCTTATCCTTCCATCCGAGAGAAGAGGAGAAACAGGTTCTGCAGACTAGAAGCTTGCTGACTAAATAACATGTTGCAAAACTGAGACAAGAGAAGGTGGGGGGGAGCAGCATGATAAATCATTGACAGGCTCATAAACTGAACAACATGTCAGGAAATTACTATAAATGATCTAAATTAACTGTAACTGCACTGAACTGGTATGTTGGTCATATGAAACGGCACAGAAAAAACATGTACACATGAGCCAAACCTCTGAATGCCAGAGAAGTGTTCATCTTGGTTCTGGACATGCTTTCGCAGTACAAATAATGAGAACAAATGATGTCCGACTCGCCTTCATGAGAACACTGGCTTCATACACATGACCGTCTGTTAGGGAGCTCATTTTTAGAGGAGCCATATGGTCAGCAGCGGGAAAGACTAGACTTGTTGCGCAACGGCCAAATTAAACTATATACATTCTCTACACAAAACAAAATCTTTAAGGAAGCTAAATCAAACTGTAACAGCCTGTCATGAATGAAATTTTTTTTATTTTTTTTTAGCTTTAGTAGCTTTGGTCGTGACTTTTAGTGTGAAAAATGACAAAGATGAAAATGATAAATTATTATAGATATAGAATCAATCCAAAGAGTTCCAAGTACATTTTATTTTTTATTATTATTCGATTTTAAAAGAGCAGATCTATTTGTGAATACCAATGTCCTGCACATTTCTGCTCATCTATGAAATACATATTTTTAAATGAGTGTTTTGGCTCGATGTGTATCATGTTCTAACCAACACTGCTTGTGAGAACTTAATCTGAAACTTAATCACATTTATGCAATTTTTAGCAATTGATACTGATTCTTAAAATCCAAGATTTATTTAGTCTATGATGTTTTATATGATACTTATGATATATGATACTATACATGAAAACCTCACTAGACATGCACACACACATTAATGGTGAGAAACTTTGTGTTTTAGTTACTTTTAATTAGCAACACTGCATTTGTTTACACTGCAAAAAGCAATTTGTTGACTTTATTTTAAAAAGTGAGTAAAATTTAGCAGTTTTCTTAAACTTAAGTCAACTTAACAGTTCCAGGTACAATGGGATTACTCACTTTAATGAACTAATCACTTTTTATAGTGTAGATTCTGCACCATTTATCAGAAAATTATAAATATGAACAAACATTTCATGTCAGTTATGTCACAGTTATTCACTCATTCAGTGTTTCAACTGCTGAAAAGGCACAATACAACCAATGCCCATAGCATTACATTAAAATCATGCATTTTGACTGTTGCCATTTGTCAGTTATTAAATTTCATCAATGAAATGGGTAAAAACTTAACTATAGTTAGATTTAGACATTAAAGTCAAGACAATAAGCCTTGTGTGCAGTTGACTTTTTATATTTGTGGTTGGTAATCATTTATTTTACCAGTAATACACAGGTATTAATTAATAAACAGTACAAAAATTGTTTATAATAGTGAAGCTTTGTGTATCTTTTACATTTTATCATTTCTGCACAGAAAAAGCAGTAAAAAAACCCCCCAAGAAAGTCAGAAAAACCAAGGTTGCACACAAACGGCACAAAAAATGCTGCATGGAGTTTTTCATGCTGCACTGAAAAAAACAAATATAACTTGCGTGAAACAAGAAAGTCAATAAACTTGGCCATTATGGAGGCCTGTGTTTGGTTTTCCAAATCTTTGTTATCCACTCAAATGTCTCCTCTACAGCTTGAGGACTAGAAATAAAAGGGGGAAACATTAATTTCTCTTTTCATAACCTTTGTGTCGAGCTCAAGCTGTCAGACTGTCCACAGTCCCATACTGTCTAGTAGGGAGACATGACTGTCCTATGGGATTCTCAGAGGAAATACTCAGACAATGCAACCCCCTCTCTCCATTTATAAAGGCCACGCTCTTCCTTCACAATAAGCAATGACCATGGTCAATGAACGCACACGCACACGCACACGCACACACACACACACACACACACATACATACACAGATTAATGGTTTAAACAAGTGCAGCTATTAATTCAAAGGACAACTCTGAATGGTACGACATTGGCAAAATATTGATTTGTATCGATAACAATAATTATTTGACTGAGTGAATTTTTGTCCTGGTACCTTGGTTTGCTCAAAAGGGCTCATTCTTTTAGTAACAAAGCAAATGGCTGTCTTTATGAATGGATCACTCAATAACTGACTCAAATGATTAATTTTAAAAACTAATTCATACAGAAAAGAAACACTGCCGTTTTGGTCTAAGATGTACAAATGTTGCACTCCAGCTTTGTTTGGATCTATTTTTGTTGGCTAAACAGAAAAAACTAACAATATTGTGTCTAAAATGTAACAGTTAATTATAAAATCAATTTCACATTTGCAATAGTTGATATCCTGAAAAATGTTGATCTTGCTTATGTGATCTTACTTTACTTCAAAACACATACAGATATGTTTGCTTTCATAACTTCAATTACAGTCATTCTAACTGTATAGTAATAGGCTTTATCGTGCAGTGGATGTTTTTTGTTCATTTGATTCAAAGTCAGTGACATGCTCAATAATATCAGCTCAGACATTGTTGAAGCAATATTACCATAGACAATAAATATCACACACTCATCCCGCAAACACCTGTGACTTCTAGCTGGAACCCCAAAGACTCATGGGTATTTTGAAATTAAAGCCAAACTACTAAATCGAGCATTCTGACCAAAAAAACATGCTGCAGCAATTCCACCGAGAGGAAGAAAACTTAAAAAAAAGAAAACTAGGTGAAAGGTTGACTCTGAAGAATAAGAATGGAGAAAGGCAGAGCAAGAAAAAGGGAAAGGTTAACTTAATTTCCTTTTTATAAGCTAAATAATTAAAGAGTGTGAAAGCTTGGATTAGTTTGGAAAAGTGGGGCTTGTCCAGCACAATTTTTCTGGATTGGGGCAACAAGATGATGCAATATTATTTATAATTACCTGAAACTTGTCTTGACAACAAGACTGATTAGTGAACTCAACAAAGCACAGCAGTTATAAAAGAACATTTTATTTTTACATGCAACATTTACACAAACACACACAGAGTTGTGTGAGAGTATGAATGGATGCACTGTGTCTGTAAAAGTATCCTGCTGAAAAACATGTTTTGTACCAGACGAATGAGGTCTGTGGTGTGTGGAGACAGAGAAAGAGAGCAACCAGATTTTTATTTAAACACGAGACAGAGTGTGTTTTTGCCACTTTCTTTTACTCATTTATTAATATTTGCCTTCCTCCTATCACTCTTCACCCTGACACTGTAGAAGGCCTGCACGCTTGAGGTGTTTGCTCAAGTTGGTTTTTGTAATATCTTTTTCGCATGCTTTGTCAATAAGACAATGGTTGGAATGTGACATGCAGAAGGCATTAGTTAATGTGTAACATTCACAGTATTGTTCAGCCATCCTGCGTAGCTTAGAAAAAGCATATGTTTAACATTTCATCTGCTAAGTACTATACGCATATGGAATCCAATTATTTATTTTCTGACCAAATAATGTATTTTAGTCCATGCAAAATGTATGTTGTAGTGAAACTGGGTTTCTATGCAAAGGAAATATGCAAATTAATTTTAGAATATATTTTGGTTTGAATGAGGGACAAGAAAAGACCACTCTTACCACACTAATAGGGACCATTTCCTTCTAATATGCAAGTATATAAATCAGGATGTACACATTGTGATTTTCACACTGCAAAAACAAGTCAACTGTATTCAATAGTAGTACAATAGCATAAATAATGCCTCAAATCTAACAGACATGGACTAAAACACAAACTGCAAATGATGAGGTCTTTGAACTTTTCTCTACAGTATTGTGCGTGTGTGTGCGTGTGTGTGCGTGTGTGTGCGTGTGTGTGTGTGTTTGTGAGTGCTCACGTGTTTGTGTTTACATTCAGTAGCTCCTGCTGTGGTGGGTTTAGTTGTGCCCTTGCAGAAAACAAACACTGATCACATTACCGGCAGATAAACTGTAGGCATGTCAGCACAAATCCACGCTGCATCAATTCTGATCCTTTTCTGACATTCCACCGTGTACATTCCTTTAAAGACTATCAGCTGACACATCACCCTTCAAAACAAATTCAGAAAAATCACTGGATTTCCATTAACATAATGCAATAATCTACAAGAAAAGGAAAAAAAACAGTGGCTGGGCGTAACTGCTCCTCTCTGCTCACCCTTCTTACAGAGTTCTTTACCAACTGTGGTAGTTGTGAAAGACTTTTTTATATATAGTTTTAAATATAGCGGTAGTTTACATGCTGGAGCACGTGTCCAGGGCTCAACAATAAGATCCAGTGTAAATTTGCTGTTTAATGCACATTAAACGTGTACTTAAACATTTGGTTTTATTTGATGTGCTGCGCAATATCTGATTTAAATACGCTACAAAGGTAACCTTATCTAGATGGCTGATAGGGATCAGTTTTATAAAAAAAAAATGCAATGCAAGAATGATTACAAGTGTGTAGCTGGGCCGTAAAAACTAAATTCAATCTCACAATATTTTACGTGATGGTATATGCCACAATATATTTCTGTTTTGAAAGAAAAATAAAAACACTGCACAAATTAGAATGACTGACTAAATGCTGTGTTTACAACAAACTTACAATTATGTATTATTCATATGAATAAGTCACACACAAAGTCATTGCAAATGCGTGAATAGAGGCGAATTACCGGTGGGCAGCACGAATGATGCAGAATGCATGACATGGTATGCGCAACGCATTTGCCATGAACGCTCTGATTTCGGCTCTTATCGCGTGAATAGATTCAAATTAAAGGTTGGCAGCATGAATGATGCATGACACAGTATGGAAAACGCATTTGCCGTGAACACTCTGAATTTGTCTCAATCTCATTGCATAAATAGAGGCAAATTACCAGTGGGCAGCATAAAACGATGCAGAATGCATGACGAGGAATGCGCAACACGTTAACCGGTAACGCTTTTAAATTCGCATCAACCTTATCTTCGGCTCAAGTTCAAAAAATTTACTTGAGCTGAAAATTCACTCGAGGGGAAAAACATCCTGTGAGTAAACTAGAGCTAGTGAAGTGGTGCCCCGTGTTTGGTGTAAACCCAGCATAAGTATTTGTTGAGGAAATTCAACTGAAAAATGTTTCATGTATTACATAGCATCTAAATAAATAAAATCACATTTATTTATGTGGCTACTAAAAATACAGGCAGGGCTGGTATAAATCTGAACTACTGGCCCATAAACAATTCTTATTGTTGATCCCTTTTATGACCCCCCTTCTCTGTCTGCATGTTATTTTTTTCTCTATGATCCTCTCTTTGTTCTATTGTCCCCCTGATGTCCCATCTTTCTGCCTTGTAGTCTGTCTCAGTGGGCTTGTGTTGCTCTTAATATATGATGGCCAGCAACAGATGCACGAAGACCTAATTATCTACTGCATATGTAAAAACCACATTACCACAAATACATAAAGAAAGAGAAGAAAAAATGGAGAGAGAGAGAGATGGACATCAACTTATTTGTGGCTTAACCCTTTTGTCTTACACTCTCACAGTCTCATGCTAAGTATTTATTGCCTGCATTTGACTGTTAACATTCACTCTAAACAAAATGAGCCAAAAAGGCAAAGTTCTAAGAGAAGATAACAATCTTAGCCAGGAGATGATTCAATAGTACATGCTGATTTCAATTACTTGCAGTCACTGTGACTCTAGTAGTGCAATCACTGAGAAAGCATGGATCAACCTTTCACCTGAATAAACCGTATTTATTTTTAAATACTTTTTTTCTGTGGAAATGCCAACAGGTTTTATAGTCCTACATAGCTTAGCAACCTTCATGACCTCAACAAACAAGAGTCGACAACAGGAGCCAGTTCTTCATCAACCCTGATAACACAGACCAGATATTGCTGGATTCCTGCTCAGCACTCACACGAATAAACAAGGACAAAACCACACAGTTTTCCTCAATTTAACTCAAATAGGAAGTAATTTTTACATGCTAAAGGCATTGTTTATTTGTTTGTGTTGGTTTGACGACCCAAACAACCACAATCTGGCTTATTTAATTAGGACTGTAAATGTCGATCCACAATTGTAAGCTAAAGACCTCAGTTAGCTCTTTAAAAACGTCAAATTGTGCTCAGCTACACTGACTTAAAAAATTTGAGTATTTGTTTTTGAGTAAAAGCAAGGAGTTAATGTTTAGTTATGTTTGATGTTTAAATAAATTTGTTCATGTTCTCGTGGATAGTTAGTTACCATTGTTCTTAAGATTTGAGCTTATGGTTGCCTTTGTGTATTTAGCTCGTAATAGTCAAAATAGAAATAGCATAATAAATGTAAAAGAAAAAAAAATGCTAAGCAGTGTTTCTATTTATTCATTCATTCATTCATTCTCTTTTTGGCTTAGTCCCTTTATTAATCTGGGGTCACCACAGCGGAATGAACTGCCAACTTATCCAGCATGTGTTTTACGCAGCGGATGCCCTTCCAGCTGCAACCCATCACCGGGAAACATCCACACACATTCATTCACACACATACACTGCGGACAATTTTAGCTTACACAATTCACCTATAGCGCATGTCTTTGTACTTGTGGGAGAAACCGGAGCACCCGGAGGAAACCCACGCCAACACGGGAAGAACATGCAAAATCCACACAGAAATGCCAACTGACCCAGCCAAGGCTCGAACCAGCAACCTTCTTGCTGTGAGGCGATCGTGCTACCAACTGCGCCACCGTGAGGCCCCTGCTTCTATTTAGTCAAAAAGAATTGTTAAACTTAAAAAGTTTAAAACTTTAAAAGTTTAAGTTGACCTGAAATTGAATGTTTAAAATAAGCAAATAAAATAAAATACTTTTTTCTTTTGTGAATAAGCAAAACTGTTAGGAATTTCAGGTAAGTTAGATGTTTATTATTCTTATTATATTTTAAAGAATATGTTAATTCAGCACAGATGCATTAAATTGATCAAATGCAACATTTATTTATAGTACTAAAAACGTATTCATAATGTTTGTAAATTGCATGTAAGCAATAAGCAACACAACCTTTTACAATGATTGTAATTTAACTGAAAAAGGATATCTGAAAAATAGCTGATAATTTTTTTTATATTTCAAATTACATCGAAATACAAATAACTTCAGTTTGCAATACGATTTTCCCAATATTTATATTTGCATTTTAGATCAAAATGAAATGCATGTTTTTGAGTATAACTTAAAATGACTTTTGCTGCTTGTTATTTAAAATGCTTGAAACAACACAATATTTAAGTTTTTTTTCAGACAACTTAATTCTTTTATGTTCAATCCACTTATATTTGTAAAAACGATTAAGTTAACTTAATCAATTTGTGTTGGGACAACATGAAGAAATTGTGTGGAACCCAGCATTTTTTACAGGGAGTATGAATATAATATTTACTGTAACTGCCTAATGTTACGGGAATACATGAAAGACAGACAGAGTTGCCAGAAAGACTGGCAGAGGTGCACGTCAACGGAGTCCTTGATCTCAGAGAAACCCACACGTCTGCTACGCTCCTACTTTTTCTCACACACATGTGCTTGAACCTCCACCAGCTGTGATCTGGCCAGAATCTGTGAGAGTGAGGTCAAGTGACATCATTGCATGTTGACTTTCGCGTTTCTCAAAACGCAAGATTAAATTTGTCATTTCCCCCAAAAAAGCCAATAATTGACACATGGTCAATAAAAAAAATGAGAGGAGGAGGAGAAGGAAGGAAGAAAGTTAATGAGAGGAGAGAAGTGGGTTTGGTGTCACGCAGCAGGAAGTCCAGAAACATGTAGCACCAGCTGCCATGATGACATCACTGCGGTGGTGACAGAGCTGTAGGGCCACTGGAGTGCAACCCAGAAGGCCCTGTCCCTTTCTCGCACGTTTTTTTCCATAGATAAAGCTTACCAAGGCAATAAATCTTGTATTTTCATGATAGTGAAAACACAATGCACAGTCATCTTTAAGAGGAGACCATTTCAAAGGTGACGACACCCATCACAAAAATGTGGAGACCCAGTGTGATTGATGTTTTAGTGATTTATCTGAGGAATGCTTCACATGTGTGTCGCCACATGGAGTTCTGGAATGGACATCCTACATGAAAAGCTGATAAAAGATAGCTAGTACCGTCACCAACTTTGTACTCGAGTAGCTAGATGGATGGTGTGTTTCTGGTCTGAAATGTGCATTACTGTTTTAAATGATAAATTTTCATTTAAAATTTGTATGTGTTTTGTTTGGTATGGTGAACTTTTCATGAACAAATTAATCAGTGTAACCTATGGCTTTAATGTCATATTAATAATAATATGTTTATTGGAAACAAATTATCAAAACAAATGACATGTAGATCATTTATCTCACTTAAAATGACAAATAAGACATTACAAACAGTATGTAATGATAATTAAGGTTTTAAATGATAAATGATTTTTAAAAAAAAATCAATTGTAAGCCAACATTAGGAAGGAAGACAAATTGAGCAAATAGTTTCTGAAATGAAACATTTCACATTTGGCCACACATAATGTGCACTTTTATAATTACTCAACTCTGACTGGTAATTACAGCTTAATCAGTCAAAATTGCTTGCAGTTTAATAGGCACTTAAAAACAATGTTTAATCAAATAAGTTAACACTTTGTACAGCTGTCTGATATTAATCTGAAACAAACTGCATCACTTCAATACTTCACCTCAGCAGTAGTTCACTTTAGCACTAATTAATACCTGCTATGCTATATACCTAATGCTATATACTTTCCGAGGTGTCTTCAATTAATTTCCATGTTCCAAATAGGATGAATAAAATGATATTTCTGAATGTTCATGTGACAATGAAGAATGGATTTATGGATGCAGCTTTGCCATTACATGGATAAATTACATTTCAAATTGTATTCCAGTAGAAAACGTTAATTAAAAAAAAATAATACCACAATATCACAATTTTACCATTTATTTTAGCAATAAAGACTTACAGACAGGGCAACACGGTGACTCAGTGGTTGGCACTGTTGCCTTACAGCAAGAAGGTCACTGGTTCCAGTCTTGGCTGCGCCAGTTGACATTTCTGTGTGGAGTTTGCATGTTCTCCACATACTAGGTTGCAGCTGGAAGGGCATCCGCTGTGTAAAACATATGCTGGATAAGTTGGCGGTTCATTCCGCTGTGGCAACCCCTGATGAATAAAGGGACTAAACCGAAGGAAAATGAATAAATGAATGAATGAATGAATGAATCTTACAGGCCCTACACTTCTGAATAGTAAAGCACACTATTGTACACTTCTGAAAAGTAAAGCATATATAAATTTGGTTTATGATTGTAAACTGAGGAAGTGACCACACAATTCCCTTCAACAGGATCTAAAGCCACCAGACAGGACAACCGGTGTCCATTTTGATAACAGAATCTTGACTGGGCATTATGTACAAGTTTTAAGCATCCTAAAGAGGAAGAGGATGTGCTGTTTTCAAGGACTGAGTTTCTAACACACTTAGCATTCAAGACACATTATGATCTGGGATTGTATACAAGTTAAAGATTGAGGCTAAGACTGTGTTAAGTTATTTGGATAATAGGGTCTCCTAAAGAGATAGTTCATCCCAAAAATTATAATCAACTAAACCTCAAGTGGTTCTTCTTCCCTTGATGAGTTTCTTTTTTTTGTTGAAAACAAAGGAAGATTTTTTTGGTAACTGGTAGCCATTGATAACACAAAATAAAGACAATGGAAAGCAATGGCTACTGGTTTCCAACATTCTTTAAAATATGTTTGCGTTTAACACTAGAAAGAAGCTCAAACTGGTTTCGGACAAGTGGAGGGTGAGTAAAAAATGACAGATTCATTTTTGCCTTAACTGACCCTTTAAATGACAAATTCAAATTCGATTAGTCAGTTTATTCAAACCTTTTGTTTAAAAATTTGTCTCTAAACAATGGAAGTCTGTGGTATGTTTAAACAGCTAGGTTAAAGTGTGTGCATGAGAGAGTGAGAAAGATGGAGAACAGAGATAAATTCCTTCTTTAGGTGTCTGATTACTTTGGACAAAACACTCAGAGTACAGCTGTTGAAGACAGTGGATGGAGGGCTTGAGAATAGTGAGTTTGAGAGCAGGTGTGTTTAGTTTGTATAACAGTTACTGATGTCAGTTGATTGTGTGTGTTAGTTCCATAGAGTGATGGATGAGTATATCATTTAGCCAAAACATACCCCAACAAAAGGGGTTAGCACCTAATACCAATCCATCACACATTTCATTTGCAATGTAAATACGTGCATACGAAGATATTTAACATTTTATCTTTGAATTGACTTTAAAAAATATTATTTTATTATTTTTGTGAACGCCTGTGCCCTCAGTATCATGCCAACAAATTAAAACAAAAAAACAAACTGATCTCTGTCTGACAGTGTTGAGTTCCTGCTAGTGAGTCTCTCAACACAAAAGCCCTTTATGTGCGGCATTACAGTGCATGCAAGAGGAATCCCTTTGGCAAGATTAGATAAAACATCAACCAATGTGGGAACAGCCGCACACACGCAGATGTGCATACCACTGAACACTTGCACACACAAGTGCACACAAACACACATGCACTTAGCAGTTACTGTGGGCTCCGCAAGTCTGAGAACACACTCAGATGTTTCTAAAATGTATGTATATTAGTTAATTAAAATGAATAAATATGTTTTTTTTTAAATGACAACAAAACACATGCTTTTTACAAAATTTCTATAATAAAAAAGTTTCTATAATAATAACAAGGAAATATGTGAAACTGACCATAACTTTGCACACTCAGATATTCTTGTTTCCACTGAAACACAAAATACAAGCTGTGATAAGTCAGAAACTTTGGAACTTTTAAAAATAATGCTTTTTAATGGGTTAGTTCACCCAAAAATGAAAATCAATCTTTTTATTCACTTCCCTTTATGTGGTTTTTAACCTTTACGAGTTTCTTTTTTCTGTTAAACACAAAATATATTTTTGAAGAATTCTGTTTGCTTGCACCAATTGACTTCCATAGTAGGAAAGAACTACTTTCTTAAAAGTCAATGGGTGACATCAACCAGTGTTCTTTAAAATAACTTATTTTGTGTTTAACAGAAGAAAGAAACTCAAACAGGCTTTGAACAAGCAAAGGTGAATAAATGATTATAGAGATTTCATTTTTTTGGGTGAACTGTCCTTTTAAGGATGATAAAGTCATTAAAACATCATTTGAATATATCAAGTATATAATAAAAAGTAACTGGGCGCTTCAGAAATGCAATATACTGTAGTTTCTTTCAGAAAAAAAAAATGAAACCCTATGCAAACAACAGGATGCAGAATGTCACACTTTAATGTCAGAGCAGAAAAAATAGCTTCTCTGTGGGCGTCACACACTGCCTCATCACACAAAAGGCCAAGAGTGAGGGTCAGGTGTGCAACCTGGACGCTGAACACTTGATGAAAACAACTGTCAGCGAAGTGTCATAATTCAAGAACTTAAGAAGACTCCCACAAATACAAGCCAAAACCGCAATTGCACTGAATACTTCACGATATCCTTCACTAATCATGGTTTCCGAAACAGAAATCAAAGACTACTGTGGGATGGAAAGTTTTGGTTTATCAAAAGCGGTGATGTAACAAAGGGCGTGAGAACGTATGTTAAAGTGTGTGTGTGTTGGGGAACAGGAAGCTCTGAAGTTTACGGGGCACAGGGTATGGGATGATCTCTTCCCTTTATCCTGCTGGACCTCTCTCTCACTTTCTCTCTTTCACACAGACTCACTTTCCCTCGCATGCACACACAGCTCTCAGCCTGTATCTCTGCTACCTCAGCATTTGTGTGTTTTGACAGGAAAGACCAGAGCCAGCTACCCTCAGTGACAATGATCCCTCTGTCACTGTCTGTATATCTGTATGTTCCGTATAGAGGTGGTGGATGAGCTGTCGCGCACTGATAAAAATTTGAAAATACATTTCACTGTCCTTCAAAAGTTTGCGAATGGTGAGATAATTTCTTTTTCGTAAGGATTTAAGTCTCTTGTGCTAA
>CAIGQW010015581.1:10088820-10106957 GCA_903798125.1 Danio choprae | reverse complement strand
ACACACACACAGACACACACACACACACACACACACAGACACACACAGACACACACACAAAAACAAACAGTATGTACTAAACCTTAAATCACTGTACGTGTAAGGGGTTATGAGTCAAAGCTGTAATTCCCAATATCATAACTGAATAAAAAAGCTTGCCAAATATTTGAATAAAGTGTGAATAATTAATATTATACATTTTAAGCTGGTATTGTATACAAATGTTTTACATTTAATACAGGATGGGCATAATGTTTTATTTGAAGGACTGATTTGTTAAATGTGAATGTTTTAGGTCTTAAAATAAGTGTTACAAAGTTTTAATTATAAATAAAAATAATTACTGGACCTATTCAGTATGACAAAAAATATTCAAAGCAAAATAAAATGTTCAATCTACAACATAAAAATCTGTATTTTGTCCATCAGCTCTGCCATCAATAAAAATAAAGACTCAGCATAGAGAATACAAATTCATTGTATATCTATCTGTCTGTCTGTGCGTGCGTGTGTGCGTGCATGGGTGTGTGTGTGTGTCTGTGCAAACATCAAAAATATGTGAACATCAATAATGGGCCTTATGTCCATTCAAGATCACATATTTTTGATGTTTACATATTTTGTAGCAAACTGTTTAATAAAAAACTCTTAAAGTATTGCTTTACATGAAAATACTAAGCAGCACTGAATTATCACATGACACTAAAAACTAGATTAAAGGCTTTGTCGTCACATAAATACATAAATTCTGTAAAATAGAATAAATAAATGAATTAATTAAATAATTGTTTTAATTTTTTTCAAATATGGGGGAAAAAGTATATTAATATTTCACGTGACATTTTTTCTGTATTTGTATTTTTAAAAATATAGCATTGCGAGCACAAAAGTCTCAATAACAAAAACAAAAAAAACCCATTCACAAACATTTGAAAAGTATCCTATTTTGGATCTCATTGCTAAAAATAGGTCACAAATGAAGAAAAAAAACAAAAATGGAAAGAACCCGAAAAACAACTATGGTCCAAACATGTCTAAGCATGCCTATTTCCAGGTAGGCCTGAAAAACACAGTACAGAGCTGAGTTTAAGGGGGAAGGGAAGTCAGCGTTCACACAAATATCCACATATCAACACACACATTCAGCCGTGAGGACTGCATTCAGCCGTGAGGTTCTGAGCCCATTTAGACCTAATGAGGTCTAATCACAGTCTTTGCAGTGTCTCAAAACCATATTCTTCCACTTCTCTCTCTCTCTCTCTCTCTCTCTCTCTCTCTCTCTCTCTTGGTCAAGTTGCTCAACTTAAGCTGTTTGCCTCC
Organism: Danio choprae; assembly: GCA_903798125.1. Taxonomy (NCBI): domain Eukaryota; kingdom Metazoa; phylum Chordata; class Actinopteri; order Cypriniformes; family Danionidae; genus Danio; species Danio choprae. The sequence continues at coordinate 10,105,637 of CAIGQW010015581.1, read as the reverse complement.
ACAGCTATTTAACAGATTGACTTAAGTATGAGAATGAGCACTGAGTCGTTACACGTGAGGGGTGGGGTGAGGGGATTCAGAGAGATAACACACATAGAACACATACTGACACCAGTAGAGAAATGTGAGGAAGTTTGTGTGTCAACACGGTTTAATATCTGCAAACCTTGCAAGCTACGAAGTACAAAAGAGTAAACGTATGCCAAGTTTTAGATCAAAAAACGTTCTTCCAAGTTGTAAATCAAATATTGGACAATGTTTCACAGGAAAATACCATTTCAGTCTGTCAATATTGCACTTTTAATTCAGTTATTGAGTGAAATTCCTGAATATTGTTATTTTCACTTATAGCACTCTGAATTAAACTACTTGAAGGTGTTTTATTACAAAAGCTAGCAACTCTGTCTGTCCTGTCCTTTAGTTGCCCTTTTAAAAGCAAGATGGTAGGGTGATTGTGTTGCAGCAGGCATTTGAGGTCCGATTTATGCTCACACACACCCTTCCACTACCTCTCACTCACAATGTGAGCCCCCGCTCCCTGTTCTTTCTATTGTGTCACACATGCACCTCGGCTCATAAGCTCTTCCAGCCTCATCCTGAGATGGTAAACAAGTCAAGATATAGGGGGGTTGGGGGAGAAAGTGTCACTGATTCAGTTTGTAACTCACTGGTAACTAACACTTTGATCCTGTACTTATCTCTACTACTTTCCTTACACATTATGTATGAATAAGTCTTGAATAATGATATTATTTATATTGTTTAATAAAAAGTAAGTTTACACAAAATATTCACTTCTTTGAATGTTTGATTGTTGTGCTCATGTCTTGTATCTTTTGCCTTCCCAGACCTGCCAACATGATATACTGTTCTAACATTGTTTAAGATGAACATTAAGTTTGTAAGATATATTTTAAAAAATAAAAATTAATCTATCTTATGACCCAGTCTATTGTTCATTGACTAAAACGGTGAGTATGCCATATGTAGGTTTATCTCCTTTAAAAGTTTAAGCATTGAGCTTCCTGTGCACCATCAATACAGGCTGACTTAAGATAGGTATTGAAAGTTGTCAATGAAGTATACTAATAAAGACAGTGCATTCACACATCTAACATCTTAAATAGGGGGAAATATCAGACTTCGTATTTTTGCAAAGGCAAAAAATAAAAAATAAAGTAAAATAAGTAACCAACACAGGCTGATTGGACATATGTGCTCAAGCCAACTTTTTTGTGAAACTGCAAAAACATACTATCAGGGGTCGCCACAGCGGAATGAACCGCCATCTGTTGAACACTAAAGAATATTTTTTGAAGAATGATGGAAATCTTGGAACCATTGTCATCCATAATAGGCAAAAACAAATTCTTTGTATTTGAAAACAACAACAAAAAATAATTCAAACTGATTTGGAACAAGTGGAGGGTGAAAATTTTTTATTTTTGGCTTTTTACTGGTGTCTTTGACAGATAATTAAACATGTTTGCCTCATCTACTGTATCTCCAAATAGACATTTTTTCTGGCATGGTCAGTTTGCTTTGCAGCTCAATTTGTATAGTGTTGTAGCTCAGGTTTGAGTCTGGTGAAGCATGGTTCCACAAGAGACATAAAGGCAATGTAAAATCAAAGTAAAACAAGAGGTTGCACTTTTCTCTTATGTTAGCTTTTGAAAACACTATTGGTTGGGTTTAGGTCAGTGGCTCGCTTGGTGATCTATGCATTTTCTCACAGACATGCACAAAAAAGATGTATCTGAAATGTATAACAAAACGTACCCCTAGTCCCTCACCTCAGATTCACATAAATGTAAACACTGCCCTCTAGTGGATTTGTCATCTGAAAGATAAACCAAAACGTACCCAGGGCATTGTATTTTACATTTTGCAAAAACGTAGGCTGAGGCACATACGTCCAATAAACTTAAGCTGGAATAAACAATAGCTTTGATTTTACAAACACTAAAGTCTGAAAACTATTCACTCTCAAACCCCATTTAAAAAAAGCATAAAAATAATCTTAAGAAAGGATGTGTTGAGTATAAAAGGGGCTTTTGCTGTTGTTTGAAAATGTTGAATTTTTTGTATTTCTGCTAGGTAACACTTGTAGCACAGAAACTACACACTTTCAAATACTTTGTTTTAAAAACAACTCTATTTTTACATTTCTCTACTATGCATCTCATGTTTTTAAAAATGTTTGCAACTTAAAAGTAGTTTTTTTAACGTTTTAAACTTCATTTAAATGTTTGATTTTGCTTGGTAATGGAAATTTGCTTTACACTATACTAAATGTAAAGTAACACCAAACGCTCTAAATCAGTTTATATTTAGATGATTCATAAATGAGTTGGTACAAAAAAAGCCATTTACTGATTTATTTGAATCTCTGTATAGAAATCACACAGAAATGGATAATTTTATATTTCTCCTCTGCTCCTCAAAGTTATGAAATCATTATTGTTTCTAAGCCAAAAATAAACTGCTGCTTTACGTTGTTTATATAGCTACTAAGTTTCAAAGCAGCTTCCCAAACACTACAAGCCACTAAATGCCTTCAGTGAAATGTGCGTTGACAAGTGGCAGGTGAATCTGGACTGTCATATCGCATGTCCAAACAAATGGCAGCTGACCACACAAAGACAAACAGACAGTACAAAATGTGTTTTCGCAAGCCACAGACTCTCCCTAGTTAGAGATTAATTTAACAGAAATAAGGCCTTCCTCTTTTGGTTTTTGCTATACTGTTATGTGGTCTAAAAAAACTATTTTAGCATGGTTTGTTGACATATGATCAGACAGGCTTCTTTATTTGTTCCTATTAGCACATAATCACTAAGATTAGCCCTATCAGTTAGATAACATGAATCCCAAACACTCTGTGCCTTGGCTATGGTCTATGATAAATGTGTTGCATATCAGCTTGAGCCTTCTTCTGGGTTTACCTCCCTTGCTAATAAACCACAATATAGCAGGACAGTTGAAACATACCTTTTTACAGCATAATAATATAAAAAAACATATAGGGATGCATGATATATAATGTACGGTCGCACAATATAGTTTCAGCGTCAACTCTGCAATGTGTGTATACGCAATAGTGACATTGCAGGATTTGAGTCTGGATTATAGTTGACCAGGCACCACAGTCCAGAATACATAATTTGTGCAAAGATTAACAATAGTAGAGTAAACTATATTTTCATTTGTATGTGTTTTTAAGGTCTGTGACTGTGTGAGCGTTTCAAGAAAGATTAAGACATTCGTGCAAGAAATTATAACGTTTTAACAATGTACAATTGCATTTATACCTTACAATTAAGACTATACAGTGTTATTTTACATTTGATGGATCAATTTCTATACCTGAATACTGTTAGACACCTAGAAAACCATGAGCTTTTTTTATTGTGTCTTGCTCTACTGTATTTATTTTGTTTATTATATTTTATACAGATGCACTGGCCTTCAAAATTTACCTTATATTAGTGCTGGGCAAAAGTTTAATCGTATACAAAATAAAAGATTGTTTTGACATAATATATGTGTGTGCACTGTATATTTATTATATATAGATAAATACACGCATGCATGCATATATTTGAGAAAATGTTATAAAACAAATATGTACATTATACAAATTATATATAAATTTAAATATCATTGTAACAGCAGCTTTTTCAACTGTGCATGCTAATATTCTTCATTTTTACACGTAGAATTACCTACAGTATATTCATTCATTCATTTTCTTTTCGGCTTAGTCCCTTTATTAATCTAGGGTCGCCACAGCGGAATGAACCGCCAACTTATCCAGCATATGTTTTACGCAGCGGATGCCCTTCCAGCTGCAACCCATCACTGGGAAACATCCATACACACTCATTCATACACATACACTATGGACAATTTAGCTTACCCAATTCACCAATAGTGCATGTCTTTGGACTTGTGGGGAAAACCGGAGCACCCGGAGGAAACCCACGCCAACACGGGGAGAACATGCAAACTCCACACAGAAACGCCAACTGACCCAGCCGGGGCTCGAACCAGCGACCTTCTTGCTGTGAGGCGACTGTGCTACCCACTGTGCCACCGTAAGGTCCACCTACAGTATATCCAACCCTAAATATAGATTTATTATAAAAATAATTATTTAATGTACATTTAAATTCTCTGGTTTAATTTACAAACATTGTTTATCAATTCCATCTATTAATGGTTTTATTAGTCAGAATGTAAAAAAATAATTATCATCTAATGAGCCACATTAAAAACCCTACTAATTTACCATCAATATTACCACCCAGTGCAAACTACCACCTCATTTAACTTGGAGGATGTCATGCTTTGGGTTGTTTTTAACATGTATTTGTGTAATAACACTCTCTGGAAGTCCAGTTTGTCACATTTACCATTCAAAAATATGGCAGCAATGCAAAGTACAACAGACCTGTTTCTCATTTGCACTGGGCTTGAAAATACTGCCACACAGAGGGTCATACAGAGTCCAAGGCATATGCGTCACAACCACAGCAATAGATCAAGCCTTCAAAAACAACACCAATTCCTAAAAAAAGACCTGCGAGCTGCCCACTGTTACAGACACCTACAAGTATGCTTGTCTTGTTTCTAGTCCCGTGCTTACAATCAGAGATTGTTTCATGTTGTTAATGCATGAAAATCTGCATATTTTCTTCAGCCAACGTCTGTTTACTTCAACGGCCAATTGACTTTATTAAACTGAATGCATTAGCCAATCTAATTAGTTAAATTGATGTCTACTGGGAATACAAGCAGAAGATATTAAAATAAAACTTTATGTTGAGCAAGAAGGCATGATGAAATACCCGAATCAAAAGTAGATCTACCACAAAGGAGGGGTTTCTTAGCATGGTGGGTTTTTTTTAATGCCAAAAAAAACACATGTTTTTCTGCCAGATGGGAGCTACTTGGGATTTGATTCCAGGAATGCCTAAATAGGAGCAATAAATGGAGTAGCTAAGGAAGCAGGATCGAGAATCAGCGGTTTAATATGGGTCAGCTCCTTTTGTCTCCCAGGCATCACCGCAAACAAACAGTTCTCTGATTTCCTAGAAATATCTGGAACATATCCAGCCATATGGTCCACACCCCCTTTTCCAAACCCCCTTTCCGTTTTCTACATGCTTCTGTCTCACTTTGCAGTGGTCTTTTTTTCTTTTTCTTTTTTTTTTACACAGTAGGAAAACACATTCTAGAGTTCTGGAGGTGTGTATCCTCTCATCCAATCACAGTTCACTCATGCTGTGCGTTTCGACCAATGGCAAAGCAGGGGGGTGGAGCTACCAAGCATCTGTGTGCGTGTTGTTTTTCACTGTACCCCATCTCTTTGTTTTATCATCTCCCTCTCTGTTTATCTCGCTCTGTTGATTTATTATGCTAATGCAAAAGAGGTCAGGACCTGGCATAAATAGACTATGAACTGCCCATATTGGGAAGGTATTCGGGACCCCACCGCCCACACTCGCACACACTGATGACAGTTATTAAGTAAGCTGACGGGAGGGTGCGGTTGGCCCATAACTCCAACTGAAAGCACTATCTGTACTGAACAGAAGCAATAACACCTGGCCATTAGCTCTGCTGATCGAGTCAAAACACACGTGCATAAACAGACACACTCGGTGTTAATTTAATCCAGAAATAAAAGTCAGCCAGTCATTATTACAAAATAAATCCAGACAGAATGATCAGCTCCCCAAGAGGTGAAATGAAAGACATTAAATTGGCAGAACTTTGTAAGAGTTGAGTTGTCAAAGGCAACAGTGAGAGACACAGTTAAGTAGTAAAAAATATGTGATTAGAGAATGCTGCACTTGACACAATTCAAATAAATCAGCTACTAAAATGGAAATAATGTTCAAAATAAAACTAGTGTGAAATTAAATTTATTTTTAATCTTTTTATTTAGTTTTAAGTATTATGTTTATTATAATTCAATTCAAATCAAGTTCATTTATATAGCGCTTTTTACAATATAGATTGTGTCAAAGCAGCTTAACATGTTCTAGTAAAGTCCAGATTTCAGAATTGAAGTTCAGTTTAGTTTAGTTCAGTTCATTGTGGTTTAAGTTTCACTGCTGAAAGTTCAAACACTGAAGAGCAAATCCACCGAAGCGCAGCTCCACAAGTCCCAATCCGAGCAAGCCAGTGGCAACAGTGGCGAGGAAAAAAAACTTCACCAATTGACGAAGTGAAGGGGGAAAAAAAACCCTCGAGTGAAACCAGGCTCTGTTGGGCACGATTATTATTCTTCTGGCCAAACTTCCCAGTGTGGAGCTGCAGTCTAGGCGGCGAAGACTGGAAAAGCTGGACGTCCATCGTGGAAAGCTGCAGGTGTGGTAGGGCACCGGCGGGAGGTCAGGCTATAGCCAATATCATGGCTTCAACAGCATTCATGGACGCTTTTCACATATCCGGGTTTCTCAGTAGCGGAAATCATCATAGTTGGGTAAACTTAGAGCAAAGTAAATAAGTACAACAAATATTGTTTTTTTACAATCCCATTTGCTGAAATAATGAAAGAAAAACTCCACGATGGTTTTATCAAGACTTTCAGAAAAAGAAAAAAAGGCGCGAGACTGATAACAGCACCCAGAAGAGATAAATAAAGTTAAATTTACTGTCCTGCCCCATAGAAACTGCATTACAAACGCCTCGCACAAGCGATAATTCGTTTTTTTGTAATTTTATGCAAAGATGATATAATACATACCTTAAGACATATAAATGTACATACGCTTTTTAAAAAATCCAAATATTAAAAACTTTTAAGGATTTAAGATTATGATGACCGTTAAACGTGTCATAACAGTCTTGTGAAAAGGGTCCATTAGTCGGGTTAGTAACATTTCTTCCATATTTAAGTCACTTATGCATACCACAGGTCAATTTATTTAATCAAAAATGCTTTACAAATTAAAATCCAACTAAATGTATTTATTAAAACAGTAGTTTAGTAGAGTCTGTTCTAATATTCTAATACTTTTACTTTTGATCAACCGAATGAGTCCTTGATAAACAAAAATAATCAAATTAAAAATCTATATATGATTAACAGTCATATACATAAGTGTATATGATTAGAGAATATGAATGTATGAATCAATAAATGAATAAATTATTTAGCATTTAGTAAAAAGTTAGTCTACTTAAAGTTTGTTAAATAATCCAGACCATACACCAGAAAACATCACAATGTTATTTTGAAGGTGGGCCTAATGATCAGACGTAAGATATTTACTTATATTACTATTTCATAGCAAAAACGTGCTTTTTTTTAATAAAATTGTGAACATTGTCTGGTGTTTATTTGTACAATATTTTGACTTGCCACAAAGCTTGTGTATCTGATATAAGGTCATTCAAGGCTTTAGGGTCATTCTAGTTGAAGTGCTAATCCAAAAACGGTCCAACGTGTAAATCTAAAACTGTCCCACACACACACGATCCAGGGAGGTCACATTAGTTTATTATAGTCGTGCTATGATGATTGTCAAAAGAGTTATATACTGTCATATCGTACACTGGCCATTGCATAACACTATTCATAGCTAACAAATCAGCCAAGCCACTGGCTAACACATCTTGTGTATTGACATTGATTTGTATGAAGAAATCGTGGTTTCTTCTGGGAAAAGAAGAGGAAATGTGATTTCTCTTTTAAAATAAACACATTCCTTTAAAAAAAGAGGTTTACACAAGTTTGACATTAGTATACTATTTTTAAACAAAAAAAGTGTACTGCCCTTAAAGTTAGACTTATACTTATACTTATTCATTTATTCATCAGCTTGATTATTTTTTTATTATGGAAGTAGTGTTTTCCGTAAAGTATGCATGGCTTGTAGTATGTTTTTCCTTCTAAATAATACCTAAATATGAACATTCTAGTACTTAAAGTGCAAAACTAAATAAACAGTCAACTGTATGACATTAAGTTTACTTAAATAGTACATTCCAGTAGGGAGTATACAGTATTTGTTTATATTGTAGTTCTAACTAGTACATTCATTAAATGCATTTTTATTTTTTAAATATTTAACGAGTAAACTATCAGCATACCGATAAGTACTTTTCAATATAGTCATATGAAAATAGGACATATAAATGATATATGACATGAATAGAGTACACTGTAAAAAGAAATCCGTAAATTAGCAGTTTTCCGTATTTTGTGATTTATGTTTTAATTTTTTCCCTGTTATTTATGCTTTTGACTTGCATTATGGGACGTTGATCTTTCTTACAACTTCAACTCTGAAAAGTTTAAAGAATTGACTTTTATTAAAAATTCATTTATTCATTCATTTTCTTTTCGGCTTAGTCCCTTTATTAATCTGGGGTCACCACAGCGGAATGAACCGCCAACTTATCCAGCATATGTTTTTTACGCAGCGGATGCCCTTCCAGCTGCAACCCATCACTGGGAAACATCCATACACTCTCATTCACACACATACACGACGGACAATTTAGCTGACCCAATTTACCTATAGCGCATGTCTTTGGACTTGTGGGGGAAACCGGAGCACCCGAAGGAAACCCACGCGAACACTGGGAGAACATGCAAACTCCACACAGAAATGCCAGCTGAGGCTTAAACCAGCAACCTTCTTGTTGTGAGCCGATCGTGCTACCCACTGCGTGACGGCCTTTATTAAAAAATTTAATAGTAAATTAAATAGTAATAGTAATTTAAATAGTAATAGTAAAGTGATATATTGTCTGGGTTGGCATTGTATATTACGGTATAAAAAACCTTTTATAACCTGTTATTTTACAGACTTATTTATCTTTATATTATTTCTAATACGTTATATTATTTCAAACTACTAAAATGTCAATAAAAGTCACTTTGTTAAACCGTAGAGTTGAATTTTCAACATCACAAGTAGACAGAGCAGAGATCAAGGTCCCATAATACAATTCACAATCATAAATACAACAAAAAACACTTAAAATACAGAAACTGTTAACTAAAAGACATTTTTTACAGTGTACTTAAAGTTTATTACTGTTAAAGTATACATTTCTAACCAAAAGTGGGCCAATTTGGTTCTAAGACACTTACAACTATTCTACCAGTACATTAAAATGAGTATGCTCACTACATAAAATATTCCCAAAATTTACTTATGCATATGCTTGAAATTAACTTGTAGTGTACTTTGTAAATGATAGCATCACAGCATCTTTTAGCAGCTGCTAAATAAATCCACGCAGGGCCCACTGTCTGGCCACAGGTTTGACTTTAACTGTCAATTGTTAAAAAAATATAAAAATGAATATCACATGCGCATCTCAAGACTGTTAGACAGCTGACCACACAGCCCACGTCCAGACAGAGAGTACAACGGCAGGTGACAGTGCTGTGGAAACCTCAACTAAAAATACAAGCATATCCAGACACGCTGATAATAATGTCACAACTGGCGTCTCCAAAATGGCTTTGTCTGCCTGAAAAACCCAGCAACACGTGCACACACAGACACACAAACAGGCAAACCAGACTTCTGTTCGTGAGAGAGACAATTATTGCACGACTGTTTTGTTATGTTCTTCCCTAAACGTGCCTCAGTGACTCAGTTTTGGCACTGGTTGCTAAATCAAGGTTAAAGTTGGGTCACTAATTCAGATCTGTCCTATAGGTGCCGACCGATTGGCAGAGTGATCCAGCCATTACTCACCAAGCCCAACATTCAAAATGCCATGTCAGTTTAATTGGGTGTGTGTTTTAACTGGCATGCAGCAGACCTGTCAAGCTAATGTCCGTTATTTTGTGCTGTGGCTCTGAGAGGTTGCTGTAAAGATGAGAAAATACAGATAAAGTGCCTAATGCACAAAACCTAAATGAGGAGACTTTGGTCTAAGTAGCTTGAAAAAGATCTGGGGTCACATTTATAAACGTGATGTATGCACAAAACGGGGGTTGAAATTTGCATACGCCACTTCCCATGCAAATGTTGTGATCTATAAAAAAATGAACTTGACAGGAGAATGTGTTCAAGTAAACTCTAAGTAAACATTCATTCATTTTCTTTTCGGCTTAGTCCCTTTAATAATCAGGGATCGTCACAGCGGAATGAACCGCCAACATATCCAGCATATGTTCACACACATACACTACGGACAATTTAGCCTATCCAATTTACCTATAGCGCATGTCTTTGGACTTGTGGGGGAAACCAGAGCACCCGGAGGAAACCCACACGAACACTGGGAGAACATGCAAACTCCACACAGAAATGCCAACTGACCCAGCCGAGGCTCAAACCAGCGACCTTCTTGCTGTGAGGCGATCGTGCTACCCAGTGCGCCACCGTGACGCCCTCCAAGTAAACATATTTAACTTAAATATTGACTTAACTGAACCACTTTAAATCATCATAGCATAATCATTTATAAATAAATGCATTTATTCTGTTTATTTATAAATTTATTCTGGCGTACATTCCCTTTTAGGAAGATTTCTACGCAGTAAGTTTTATAAATGGGACTCCTGGCATTCTCTACAAACAAATGTTGGTCAAAACATGGACATGTATAATTTACCATGTATTAATATTTAAAAGCCTAAATTTAACCACAAATAAGTGCTACTGAACGCTCTCATTTAATTTAAATTTTTTTTTTTTTTTCTGACCCCAATATATATATATTTTTTTTGTTTCGAACATTACAGACGTTTAATTTAGTTACAAATGCAACAACAAGAATCATATCATTTCAATGGTCTATTTAAGTATCAACCTCATAACAAAGTAGCAGCACTCCGATATCCTTAAAAGACTATGTGTTTAATCGGGGAGGTGGAAAATGCCAAGGGTCTAGAGGGAGACATAAATACAGCCAACGTCCAGGTTATGAAATTGATAGCCCTGTTTTCTGTTCTTCCTTTCACTCCTCACTTCTCTCGCTATCTCTCTCTAGATGTAACTCATCTCTCAGTCCTTTCAAACCCTTTTTAAGTTTCTAAACATTCCACCACTCAAAGTTTACTTATGAATGAGCGTGTCCTTTTATCTTTGTTGACTTCATTTCTGTCATATTTCAGCTTCTTACTCCCTCAGACATCAGTGATCTGTTGCTTCCAGACATGCCAAGCTGTTTGGGTTTCAATTAATGTACATTCTGTACCTGTGAAAGGCTAAACGTGACATATCGGTCAATGAAAGCACGCCAAGCTTTTCACAGCATCCATCAGAAGACTTGTTGAGATGCTTAAACACTGCAGCCTGCATCACATCACATCACAACAAGAAAGAATACAATATTGCATAGATAATTCACGTGTTGACTTTGCAATATAAAAGGCTTGTTGCACTGGTGCATTAACTGGTGATTCAAACTAACACCAATACACAATGTTAACACTCACAATGTATCAACAGGCATCCTTTCTTTGTGTTGTGCCCAATGCTTCAATAGTTTTGTTTACAGCAATCCAGCTTTATTTTTATGAGAAATTTAGCTTATTGGAAAAAAAATGCTGATTGGTAACACCAAGAAAGAAGGAGAAAACGACAGAGTAACTATTTACACTTTTTATGATCAAACTGGAAGCTGGAAGGATAAATTTTAATCCAATAAAAAGATTGCATGTGCATAAACCAGCATTTCTGCGTAGGGTGCGACAAACAGGAGGACTTTGGTCATTTCTGTAACCCATCTCTGTTAATTCCTGTATTTATTCTTCAACACTCAAAACAAAATAATGACACATTTAAATGTAAGCCTTACTTTAAAAACAGCAGACTGCTAAGAAAATGCCACATTGAGCCATAGTTTACAAGAATGATTTAACATGGGAATGTTAATTGAAGCGGAACAAAAAATGTATTGTGGAGAGGTAGTAAGTGGTAGCGGGTATACAACTTTGCACCATGGAACGAATGGGAAAAAAAAGCTGTTGCTTCACTGAAACAAAATACAGGTCTCATCTTAATATGGAGTATGATTTGAGAATTAAAGTATCAAGCCTCATTTACAAAACAGGTGTACTACAAAGCATGCTATTTGCAGCTACTAACATGGTGAATATGATTATCAATGTTTGCATGCAGTTTGTAAAGTGCCAAAAACATTTTTCCCCTCACATTTATTTTCAATTTGATGTTATCAGAGGCAAAATGCAAACATTATTGCTTATTATTATTATTATATTAGACCTTTTTTATTTGATTTGATGTCATGTTTTTAAAATGTGATGTTTTGTCAATACATTTGAACAGTTACACTTATAGCCCTAGCATTTTGTTTGGGAAGCAGGTGGGGTTTCGAAACCCTTTCCAACCTCCAATGTAGGAAAAGGCAAAAAAAGACTGAAAAAACACTGACATGATGAAAACACATTTACCAAATAAATTCAGAAAAATTAAAAAATCATGTGATTTCTCAGCTTGCAGAAACAATGTTTTATTTATATAATCAAGAAAAAGACAAAAATGTATTCTCTTGTGTTTTATTCAAAACAGTGTTTTATTTGCAAATGTTTTGTTATATTTTTATTTTGTGTAAAAAGTTAATTCAGAACTTATATTTGAAAACATAATTTGTCAATTTTAAGAACAGCATTACTTAAAAATGGCTGTGACAAATCCTTTCGTCTAACCCAATGGAAAACGATGCACATTTATAGGAGGATGAAGTGTGTTTTCCATTCTACACCTGCCATTGTCTCTTTCTATAATTTTCCCATGAAAATAATATTGCACAGGAAAGAGAAATTGCTTCCATAAGGGAAGCAAGGTCTAAAGCTCAAATACTGGGATCAAGGCAGATGTTACCAAAAGTGATGCTACGGAGAGAATGTGTCACATATGATGCAATAAAGTTAAACGGTTTCATTATTTTTAGGCTTTGGTTCAACGAAACTCTACTATTCAAGCAGATTTCTTCTTCTACTTCGCCTGACAACTCAGTCTATTTCTGTTCTCTGATTTCCTTTTTTTTTTTAACCCTATGACATTCTTATGCTCTATAACAGCACAAAAAAACCCTTCATTTCTGCAGGAGTACCACTTCCCTTTTTGGGTCTGGTTACACGTGGGTTCTATGGCACGTGTGGCTGTGTCTCACGTTGCTTTTTTTTTTTTTTTTTTGCAGAAATTCATCATCTAAAATTCACCCCCTCTTTAAAAAACACTTTAAGTGCTCCGGATGTGGCCATAATTGAAGCTGAGAACTTCTCAAGGTGGTTTAGTTTATCAATGTGGTCATCTGACAAACATGATGCTGCATCTACATAAATGTCAAGTAATGCGTTGCACTGCTCTGAGACTCCAACTTTAAGACAGTTAAACAGCAGGCTCCATTTTCAAGGTATATTTGAAGAAGAAGAAAAAAAAAAGAGGTTTATTTCAACAACCTGAATCAATTAGTCTCACAGAAACTGAAAGACCACTTTGAATGTGAAGAGTCCATTGAGAAGCATTGAGATGATGGAGATGCTTGCATCTGTAAAAACTAAATTATAGCTGCCTGGGTTTAACATGCACTTCAAATAACAGAGGAAAAGCTTTATTTGTAGTTTTATGGATGGGTGACTATCGCAGTGAGGTACTTTTCAGGACAATAAAAGTGTCCAGAAGATATTGATGATGATGTGCTTGAACAGTATTTCTCTTTTAAACACATGTAAATTAGTGAAACCACTTATTTAAAAGCATAGTTTACCCAAAAAATACAATTTATTCATCATTTACTCTCCCTCAGGCAGCTCCATACCTTTATATATTTTTTTTCTTCTGTTGAACACAAAAGAAGTTATTTTTGAAAATGTTAAGAAACCTGCAACCATTCACTTCCCATAGTCGGAAAACACATAATATGGAAGTCAATGATTACAGATTATTCAAAATAACTTCTTTTGTGTTCAACAGAAAAAAGAAACTCAAACTTGGCTTGTGACAAGTGAAGGTTGAGTAAATGATGACAGAATTATCAGTTTTGGGTGAACTATCCCTTTAACTTTTTATAGAGTATCCTAATGTCCAGAGGCACAGTATTAAAAAGGCTGAAACTAAGATTGTACATTTATACGAAGCTACTGTATGAATTTTAACTCAATGATAAATGAAAGTAAAAATGGCATAATATTACATAATGCATTAGATGTTTTACCAATGGGACATTTTTGTTGGGGAAGCACTTAAAAGTATTAAATGCATGTATATATTTTTCCTTCCCTTTGACATTGCAGAATAGTTGCAGCAAAGGCCTTGTCTATCAGCAAAGACATTACATCATTGCTCAGTTCTGCCAGCTGAGAGACTTATTGAGATGAATGTGAATGCTAATGGTATTACACATATCCATTTAGAAATATAATCCCGATTCTTGTCTTGACACCAGCAGTAAAGAAGTCAAGCAGTGGAAATTTCCGCCGTACCGACCTCAAGGCAGTCAAATCAGCATGCAAGTTTACAACGTGTTAATGGCGCCATCTGGTGTTCATTAAATTACACTATGGGAAAATTTTGGTTTTGCGGTAACTCACCAGATCGCCACAGTATTGTCAGAGAGTGTCCAATTGCCAAACACAGCCTTTATGTAACATCCGTGATTTGATTGCACTGCCATTTTGGGTAGAAGTCAACTCTGCTGCAAACATTTAATGTAACCTAAAAAAATGAAGTCTCTCCCAACCACAAGGACAGAGCCTAATTGACTGTTGATTCCAAAACTGACTATAATATATGCAAGCGTGAAAGTAAGATCCTGTACGGATCCATGTGCACAGCTTTACATGCATTCATTCATATTAATCAACAACAGATGGGCTGTAATCTGATCCTTATACACAGCATAACATCCAACATGCTAAGAAATTCTGTTCCCTTGCTTTGTCCTCATCTTTCTGCTTGTATCCTTCACATTTGTAGCTTTGCCATCGACATATTCTGCTTCTCATTCAGACCCCTTTTCTCATCCTAGTTATTTTATGAGGTGTTTGTGCCGATCAACAGAAGAAGCATTAACAGTGCTCTCATAAAAGCATGAACAACGCTCACAACACTCCAGACCGAACCAGTAGGGGAGGGAAAATGTCACATATGCATACGATCTTGGAAGCCAAAGTGTTAACTGTGTGATGCTATGTCGTCTGCTGAGGGAAGTGTGTATGTGTGTGTGTGTGTGTGTGTGTGTGTGTGTGTGTGTGTGTGTGTGTTTCATTCCATTTTCCATCCAAATAAGACATGTTTTTTGGAACTAAGCCATTTTTCACATCCAAATAGGCGTCATTCCTCAAAGGCAGAACCATTCCTCAATTCCTAGAGTTGAGAGAGGTTTCTAAGGATCTCTCCCTCCCCTCAGCGCAGTTACCACAAACAAGTCCCCCTCCCCAATAATGGGGTTGTTTTGCTCCTGAGCTCAATGCTGTCCTGATAGCCCCTTTCTTTTAACAGAGGAGAAAACAGTCTGCATATGGTTCTCTCTCTCTCTCTCTCTCTCTCTCTCTCTCTCTCTCTCTGGTGAAGTAGAAATAGAGTGGCTATTTATTCTTTGTTTTTTTCTCCAGATTTAATGTAATGCAACCCTCTGTCTGCAAACTCATAGTGCATTTAAAATGGCAATAAAAAGTTAATAATAAGGAAGTATTTGCAATACAAAAGATTTTTTAGTCACATTATCCTGAAGGCATGGTATGCTGATAAAGGGAGGGTTCTGCTAAGGAGATTTGCTGTGAGAAAGTTCTAGGGTTTTTTAACATCAGATGATTTTTCTGTTTCGCAAAAGTGTAAGAGATATTAAAATATATTGATGAAGCGAGTAAAGAATAATAAACATTTTTTTGCATCCATTATTAAATGTCTTACTTTTTATCTGCCTTTTACACCGAGGATGAAAAGTAATGGTGATTATAACTACAAAGGTTTTAATAACTGCTCTACTTGTATTACACCAGACCACAGCTCTAGTGATTAGGAAAAATAAATTATATATTTTTAATTGAAACACACATATATAAGTTTAATTATATATATAACATTTACTTGACATTTATATATGCTGTTCCACTTTAAGAACAAAATTCCTATGATACTTACCGTTGCTTAGAGTGCCCCTGTAACTATTGGCAACTGACTCTATTTGTGTTCGGAGTTCGCTCCTGTTTTCAGTATACAACAAACAACTTTAGTAAACAGTTTGTTTTGTATTAAAATTTCCAGTTGTCATTATTGCTGCTAAGAGGAAAAGACAGAACAGCGTTCATGGCAACCCAAGTTTGATTTCTATCTCAAAGTCTTTAGTCAATCTCACTCCCCTGTCTCTACCCCATCTTTCAAAAGAAAAAAAAAACTTTGAAAAGCTTGAGCCTTTAGTGCCAGATGCCAAAACTATAGTTTGAACTTACAATAAAAAGATGCCATATGTTCAAAGAATCCTAAGTCAAAATGTATTATGGTTTCAACAAGTGTTTTCAACATTCCCAATAATTAAAACATTCATCAAATTATCATGTTCGAATGATTTCTGAAATGTAACACTGACAACGAGTAACAGCTGAAAAATCAGCAGTAGCAGTGTGTTGAAATGCCCAGTTTATGCATGAAAATGCAATTATATATTTTAACACTGCTTTCATAATTCATACACTTTGGATTAGAAATCTTCTGCTACTAAGAGTTCCTCAGCTTTGAATACAGACATGCGGACTTAACATTACCCGCACACAGCTCACTAAACTTGTGCCAAATGCCATGGTGACACCCAGCTTTCATGCACATACCACACACACACACACACACACACACACACACACACACACA
>CAIGQW010015581.1:10076526-10088720 GCA_903798125.1 Danio choprae | reverse complement strand
ACACACACACACACACACACACACCCACATGATCCTCACAAGGCCCACAGCTAATTTAAGACCCGAGGGAAGGAATCATTTTCAAAGCCGGGATGGGCAACAAATAAATTTTACTATGCCTTTCTGAAACATGATTTAATGTCAATATAATGAAAATGGTTTAGCATTAAACTGTATTGTAACATTATTCTAGGAAATCTGCATCTTTCGTCAGGGCTCATTCCCAAGTTAAAATATGGAAACATTAAAATACTTAGTATTTGCCAAATACTCTTTGTGTCCCACATTTGCTGCGAGCACAAGCACCACCTCTGAATGATAAATGTGACACAATGAGCCATATCGAACAAAACACGAGCCTTAAAGTGAAGCGAAAGCTCCTAAGACTTTTATTTCAGTATGTTGATGTACTTCCAGTTATAACTGAAACAGAATATTAAGTAGGGGCGGGGCTTTCTATTTGAGCATCTGTCCTTCAAAGCAAACTAACGGTAAAAGGGGCGTGGTTAAGAATATTGTGATGTCACAAACTGACGCCAACAGAGAAGGACTGACACTCCAAATGCAGAAGCAAATGGTCAACATTTTAATTGAAGATTATTTTTTCAGTGGATTAACTTGCACAGATTAATTGTTCATCTAAAAAACAACAATGTGCACTAGCAAAATAAACATGGTAAATTTTGATTTCACATGGATTTAAAGAAATATGGGCATCTTACATAATTTCTAAAACTCCTTTCAGACAGTGGACTTACACTGACCTAGATCTGTCTCTCTATCCATAGCTTCTCAGGGCTTATCACGGCAGAAACATGCATTAGTGGACACACACACATAAATACACTCACAACCAACAATGCCCAAGTCACTCAGGTGTGATGCACAACCAGAACGCACATCCTGTTGGTTTGTTATCAAGCAAGTGCACCAACCACGATGACAATGTCACACCAGTAATCTTTTTTTTTTTTCTTGGATTACAGCTTTCTGAGGTCACATCCTGAGTGGGTCTACGCCTACTGGCATCTGTGTGGTGCTCAATGGATCAAAGGTCAATTTTTTCTCTCTCTCTCTCTCTCTCTCTCTCTGCTGCTGTGGCCTCATTTGCCACAGTCCCTTGAATCCCATAATTCCGGATATCAGAGCAGACGGCTTACCGCTGATACAGTAAGCAGAATGGGTTAAAAGGTCAACACAAAACAAGGGCTGAACATCCTGTCATCTAACAAGTCACAACTGAAAACAAACATCTAAAAGAGAGGGAATTTCATTAACAGAAGAAGAGTTATACAGACTCATTAATGGAAGATTTTGTCTTGGGTCTAAGACGAAAAAAGGTTTCAAGCATCAAAGCAACAAATGTGCAAGATTGCCTTCTTGTTTTTCTCTCTCTCTTTTTAAAGTATATATTAGAATGTGTCTTGTCTGAGCAAAATATAATAATTAATTTAATATATAAAAATAAATAATTAAATATTGACTATAAAACTCTTGTTTGCACCATGAATTGCAGAAGAAAAGACACACTAAAATTCAGTGTAACAATAATTTAAATAGAAAAACATCATATTTAGAACAAGAATAATCTGATGACTTTAAAAACTCTTTTATGGAAACCACAAAACATCCTCAAACTATTAAACTGCTTTTACAAACATTTCTTTTTACAATATAATAAAATTTTGTATGATCACTATGTAAGCGATGCGGTGGCGCAGTGGGTAGCACAATTGCCTAACAGGAAGAAGGTCGCTGGTTTGAGCCTTGGCTGGGTCAGTTGGCATTTCTGTGTGAAGTTTGCGTGTTCTCCCCGTGTTTGCGTGGGTTTCCTCCGGGTGCTCCGGTTTCCCCCACAATTCCAAAGACATGCGGTATAGGTGAATTGGGTAAGTTAATTTGTCTGTAGTGTATGTGTGTGGATGAATATGTATGAATGTTTCCCAGTGATGGGTTGCGGCTGGAAGGGCATCCGCTACGTAAAACATATGCTGGATAAGTTGGCAGTTCATTCCGCTGTGGCGACCCCTTTTAATAAAGGAAATAAGCCGAAAATAAAATAAATTAATGAATGAATGAAACATCTGACTGAACAATATTTCACAGATATTTTGAAGTTTTATTGAACCATTAGTTTTTTGAAACATTAAATTAGACACTTTGGTTGCAATTAATATGCTGACTGTAGAAACTCATTTAGAGTTTCAGTATGACACTGCAGATTTCACATATCTGAATATCCTTGATCTAAAGCTTGCATGCAATTGCACGTCTTTGCATATTCTTAGTAAAGAAGACAGTGAAGTGACATTCTAGGTTAATTAATCACACTTCTGTGTTAATTACCAAAGTTGCTGATCCTGAAAATATAACACCAACAAAGCAAACTGCAACAAGTACATGCTAATATTCTGACATCAAAAGTTTTCTAATGCAAAACCTTCAGGAGAACAATATTTAGGATTACAGTCAAATAAACTATGATAACAAACAGCAAGTTGCATTCAATGTAAAGAATAGGCCAAATGGATATATTTTGTTCAAGCTTTACGGATGATCTGTAAATGAGGGAAGCCCCTGATCCTCCATGACCCCCCTGCTGAACTCTCTGACACTAAAAGCCTCAAATACTGTAAGAAATGACCCGGTCCCCTAGCTCCCTTATCCTGGGCAGAGCTATTTTAAGTCGTGGCGCACATACAATCCCGCATAAACAAACACATGCTTGTGTAAACAACAAACATAGTAACTGCTACTCCTCATCATCTCTTGTCTATCAAAGGTTTATAAAATATTCTGCTGCATGTTCTCTTGCAGTTATTACCTTCAAGCTATAATAATGCTAAAATAACTGAAACTGAATGAAAAACAAGATGGGATCGCACGGGAACTGTGTCAATGGTAGAGCCAAACTAAAAAAATCCCACTTTGCTATTACTTGCAAATTGCCTGTTTAATCATAAGCAATCCATCACACTTTCTGTCCATTTTCATGATTTTTTTTCATGCCTTTTCCAGATGTTTGTGATGAACGAATACGTTTTTAAAAACAAAATGCATTTTGTGGAGATCCTGCTTAAGAATTCGGACATAAAGAAATACTTATTAGAAAAAAAAAATAAATAAAAGTATATTGAACAATCAAAATTCAATTTTTCAAGAAATCACACCTTTAAAATTACACAATATTTTCAGAAACTCTTGTTACTACATTAGTGTTATAATTATTTAATAATGTCATAATGTTGTTACAAATTGCAACAGAAATCAAGCCAAATATTTAGAAAACATTAAATTATTTAGAAAGATTTATGTACTTTTTTTTGCAATTTGTATTTATATATAAAAAAGCACAAAATAAAGTACATTTCTACTACTTCCACACATGCAGGTCATAAATAAATTCATGGGCCTTTGTCTGCATAAATTAAGTACACTTACAGTTTACACCAGCAAAACATTTGTAAGCGAGTTTTTTTCTTTTTCAAAAGAAAAGTCTATGCTACTGTTCAACACATAATCAATATAACCTTCATTTTTAACTCAATAATTGCTATAATAACACTATAGCCCAATGAAAAAATTACTATGCATTTAATTTAACTTTAAAATACCTACCTGAACCCTCTGGAGCAAGCATATGCATTTCTCTCGGACATCTTCATAAGGACACCTTTTAGAGAGCATCAGGACATGGGCCAGGAGAGCGTTGAGATCACTGGACAGACTGTCATCTATGGCTGGAGGAGGAGAAGAGCACTGAGGGTCTGGCATTGGCCCGATGGACTCTATCTTCTTCAACACCTCCTGGTGAATGAGCTCCATTGCTGCGTTTCTGGAGCTCGAGTCTCGACTACTCAAAGCATCCCACCTTCCAGCAGCATCTCTCACGTCCATCACTGTAACAGTCGACTATTCTTCAACTACACACCTAACAGCCTGAGCCATGAGAGAGAGAAGAAAGTCAATTATTTGTATAGTTAAAACAAGATTTCCTGCTGCAAGCTGGGAAAGGAATTCTGCAAATCCCTCAAAAAAATTTCTAAGCAGGCAAGGCATTATACGCATTGTGTGTTTATATGAGCTGAAAACTAAACAAAAGTTGTCAGGTTTTTTCAGTGTTCTGTTGTTTAAACAGAAGGAATGACAACTTTAAGCGTCTAGTGAAATAATTCTCCCTAGTCTCCTATAAAAACTCGTTATTATATAGTATAATATTATACAGTACACACTGTACACTAGTATAATAGTATACAGTACACACATTGTAAAGCAAACCGTTGAATGGCGTTTAATCAAGTTCTGGTATTGGACAACTAACGTTACCAAATATCCCACTACACACTACACAATTAAAAAAAAACTGGCATGGTGAGTAATTAATAAACAAATGCCATTTAAAAAATGAATATGCAAAACGTGTCAGGAAAAAAAATTACTTACTATATTCACATTCTCTCTAGTCGTCCCCGCTACCGTTGAATGAGACCTTCCAGCGCTCCTTCTCAGTCGATTTCAGCCTTTTGCACATCGGCTTGTGTTAGCAGTTGAGTGACAGGTGAAGCAGTCCAATAGTGTTCTAGAAAGGAAGGAATAGGCGGAGACAAACTTAGAACGCACCAATCAACGATTAGAAAGGAGTTCCTTTCAAGCCGCGCCTCCCAATACTAAGAAACAGGGAAATGTAGTCCAGAAATTCGTTAGTGACAACGTTATCTAGGTGACGCAAATACAATAGAACTACAACTACCATCGTTCATAGGAAAACGTTGGTAACTGCAGGGGCCCCGCCACCACTTGTTTATCTCAAAACCCTTATGATTAATGCAAAGCTTTCACCAGATATTTATCTGTCTTATTCAATGAAAATATGTGAGCTATATATAACCTCTAAAAAACAGAATAGATATACCTATGTCATTGCATCGCACATCTTACTGTTTTGCAAATATGAGCTTTGTACTATTCTTTGTTGATACTTTTGCATCTATCTATCTGTCTATCTGTCTGTCTGTCTGTCTGTCTGTCTGTTTGTCTGTCTATCCATCCATCCATCCATCTATCTGAATAAAGATTTGATACAAATTATATAGATTTTAGGTACATGGGCAATACTGAAATGCAGAACGAGACTATATGATTCAGTTACATTTTTACACGGGTCTGTCAAAAATATTTTACAATGTCATTTTGATATTGCAAATAAAAATGGACCCAAAGACAAAAAGCTAAATTACTGCAGAAAGACAAACACAGGAAACAAGAGAACAGTGCTTGACAGTTTATGACAAATGGGGTATATGTACAAGGACTTTAATTTCAGCCAGCCTCAGCGCTTCTGGTGAACTGTCTTTCCATTATAAAACTGCCACATTTAAGATCTGATTTATTTAAAAATCAGTGATCTTCACTGCCTGATAGATATACAACATAAAGTGGGTCTCAGACCAGACAGGAAGCTCTGCATTAAATTCCCTTCCTCCACCATGTCTTTAAAATATGTACATTTATTTTACCCCAGTATTTTCAATGGAGTTTCTGTACTTGCCTGGTGCTCCTAACCTGCTCCTAGCAGTTACACGATCTTTCAACTCGTTTTACGCTTGAACAAGTAAATGAATGCTTAAGTCTATTTAACTGAATGTATTTTAATTACATTACAACATTGAAGAAACCTTGAAAATTGTCACAGTAAGCTTTCATCATTGGCTTAAAGGAGTTTATTATTGGCTGAAAATACAGTAGCCCTTTGATGAACCATTTTACATTCAATGACTTAAACAATGAACTAAGAACACTGCACCAACTGATAATGAAGGAGACCACAGAGAAATGTAGGCTACATAATAGATTGAATTAATGTACAAAAAATGCAATCTATTTGCAACAAAGAAATCTCTTTTTAGTACACAATAGAAAATGCAAAAAAATGACTTAGAAAAACGGTATAAAGGGAATTGTATTGGTTTTAATGGAAAATCTAGGTAGCATGCTAAAAACACTAATTTCTAATGGTCCCAAAACACAAATGAAACCATTAAATGTACGGTTTTAAATGGTTAAAACTTACTATAATGGGAACTATTATAACTCATATAGACTTTCTTTTTCCTTTTATTTTAGTATCCTTTTCTAAACGTCTGCATGAATAAGGGCGGTAAAAGAAGAGGGAAATTTGAAACTGGGGGCGGCGCTGTGGGCTACTCAAGATGACACGCGCAGCTAATTCATCTGCATGATGAACAACACATCATTTATTCGTAAATAACGAGGAAACCTATTTAAAATGGATCACTTAAGAGATCAGGTAGCTATATACTTAATGCTAAGTTGGTATATATTGAAGTTGTTAATAATATTAGCGATGTTTAAACGGATATTTCAGTCGTTAGCTTTTTAAGTTAGCTTATTTAACGTTACAATTTGCATCCTGGAAAGGCAGTTTTTGGTTCGTATAAGTTTTTATGTAGCCTAGCATGCAGCTTTCTAGGTTAAATGATACAGCCATATAATTGATGTACCAGGAAATGTTTCTAATTTGATGTAGTACTATTGTTTATTCAGCAAGTTAGCGTTGCTAATGATGTTAGCTATTGTACGATAATTTACATTAAATGTAAACAGTGGCTCTTGCCTATTCATTTAGGCTAATTGTATTCTTCAACAAACTTTTTACTCTTAACTTTTTAGGAGACAATATGATTCGTATATATGTTTTATTCTTGTTATGTTTTATATATGTTATTATTATAATTATTATTAACCGTATAACAGTATTATCATTGTCCTTCCTTCATGCATGTATGTCATAGTGAATAATCTGTAAAGTAACCTTTTTTGTTTCTGAATTACAGAGTTTTAATCTGGACTCCCCATCTAAACAGAGTTATGTTGGCAGTTTTTATCAGCCACCAGACAAGATGTCAAGACCTTTGTATATGAACCCAGACACACATCCACTCAACAGAAAGAGCTCAGGTTTGCAGGATATCAGCCCACAGCTTTATCAGACAGTTCCTGATGCTGGAAGCAGAGGTGAACTGAGTTTAAAAGATGACCATACCACTATCTATTTACAGTCAAATGTCTCAATTCTGATTCACAAAGGTCTCACTTAGATTTATTTAAATTTATTCTCAGTCGCTTTGGTACATTTCTCAGATCAGAATTGAAATTCTTAAAACTAACTGTTCAATCTTCACATCATTGTGTCACTTGTGCTCATCAAAAAAGCAGTTTCTAATTCTTTTGTACAAGTTGCAAATGCTTTTGTACGTCCATGCTAATGATTATGTGAAATTCTCTGTGGTTTTCTACAGTATCAGTTGCTTATGTCATGTTGATCAAAATGTATTATTTTGGTCTCTTGAATAGTCTCACCTCCCACATTTAATCGTCTGTTCATGGCATAAGTCTATACATGCAAAATGGCTGAACAAGTTGTCATAATGCATTTATTTATACATTTCCATTAGACTTTTTCTAAATCTGTCTACAATTGGTACATTTTTCCAGGTGACTTTTTCTAATGAAGGTGCATCTCAAAGGAGATTTTTTTCCATTGTGCTATGCAGTGCTGTCTTTTCCTTTCTGTATCACAATGACATGATCTGTCAACAAATTACAGTACAAGCAGCAAAAAATAATAATTTTTGCCATAGTTTACATCAGAACTTTGTGTGTGCACAAAATCAATAAATTATACTGGTTAATCTTGAATTATTAGTTAATCTTGAAGCATTAGATTGGCTCTTTATCATTAAAAAAACATTTAGTAGACAGAACTGGGATACTCTATATTTACTGTAATGCTGCATTTTACACTAACCCACTTAAAGTCATCCAGAAAAGGGCATTTTTAACCATTTTTTAAAGCATAAAATAATTTACACCAATACACTGTTATACTGACAACATGGCTAACGTTTTGACAGAGATGCAGTATGGATTTAGATTTAGACAGGTAATCCAATGTGTGGTGCTTTTTGTAAAAGTTTAGTTTTTTTCGAGAAGCGCACTCACTGGTTTGCAAATATTAAGAGTGATTTCAGAAATGTACCAAAGTGAATGAAGATAAACTCTAAGACCAAATGTAATTTTGTTTGTTTGTTTTTTAAGCAGCAGTGATAGCAGCCCTGAAAACACTGCAGGAGAAGATGCGGCGCTTGGAACTGGAGAGAGTTCATGCAGTAAAGAACGTCCAGCACTTCTCTCAAACTACTCGACACCAGGAGGATATTTCTGCATCGAAGGAACAAGAGCACAGCACGCGGGACAGTGACTCAACACAGAGGAAAGGTAACCGAAAGTGTTGCACAGCAGTTATTGATCAATTCTCAAATTTACTGAAAAGTATCAAATGGAAAGAAAAAAAGATCATATATTCTAAGTAGCAAATGTCTCCTCATTTCAGTGCTGGTTTCTAAGCTTCACTCAGCAGAAACGCGCTGCTCTCTACTGGAAAAACAGCTCGACTACATGAAGAGAATGGTGGAGTGTGCAGAGAAAGACAGAATTATTCACACAGACAGACAGGTTAGCGAAGCACAAAGCCAATAGAGCTTTTTGATATTCCAGGAGTTTGAACAAATGTTACAAATTCTCATTTAAAAAACTAATTGTGCAGAAGCTCACCTTTCTTCAACTGTTATTGGCATTTAGGACTCTCTGCCTAAGGAAAGCACACATACAGACCCACAAATCCAGGCACAGCTCAATAAACTGGAAAGACTGGAAAAGGAGTATCTCAGACTCACCAATACACAGTCTGTGGCTGAGGTACACAGATATGATGCCATATGACTGTCTGGGCTATATATTGTCTAATATTCATGTTATATTTGTATATACAATGTGTGTCAAATATATTGATAATGTATGGAATTCTCTTTCATTTGTTTTGATGTCTTTCATCTACAGAGGAAGATTGAACTCTTAGAACAGAAACTTTTAGAGGAGGAGCATGAACGCAAACTTGTGCAGGAGAAAGCGGAGGAGGTCATTTTTTTTCATGTAATTTATGAATAAAATCTTTCATTAAAAAGTGGTTTACGAAATTGATGCAGTGATGTCAGCATTTTGTTTTTTCTGCAATCAGTTGCAGCGAGAGCTTGAAAATAATATCCAGTCCCTTTCTGCTGCGACTCAACCTAAAAGCAAGAAAAAGAGGAGAGACAAGGCCTCTCGCAAGGTACAACTTTATATGCAGAAATGTATAGTGAGCACTAGGTGGCAGTGTGTTTACAGAACAAAATATTACAGATGCATTGTTTTTGGTGAGTGGTGTGAACTCTGGTGTGTTTTCTTTTATTTGATCTCAGAAGTCCCCTTTAGCAAAGGTGGAGGCAGCCTCTGCTCCGAAGGCTAAACGCCTACCTTTTGTGGCTGGAACAGTAAGTAACTTCACCATGACACAACAGAAAAGGATTATGGTTAACAGTTACACAGTTTGGTTGCCATGTATTATATTTAGTCTAGATATTTGTTATATAATGGTTTGATTCAATTTTTTTAAATAAATTAATACTTTAAGCAAGTATACATTAAAATGGACCAGAAGTAACTTTTTTCTTTATTTTTTATCATAATATATTATTATTTTTCAACGTGGATGCATTGAATTGTATTAAAAGTATTTTTTTTTAAAGAAAAAACTCTTTTTAACGAGAATGTCAAAAGTGACAGTACAGACACGTATAATCCTGCAAAAATAATCTTTAAAAAAAAACTTCTAAAAATATTTATTTTGTTCTGTTCCTCAAAGAATCCTGAAAAACACAACATTGGTAAATAGTATTAAATAAATAAATAATAAAAATAAATAGTAAATAAGTAATAAAAACTATTCATTCATATTCATAGAAATCAGCATTAGATGATGGATCTTGTGATGCTGAAAATTCAGCTTTGTCACCACAAGAGTAAAATACATTTGAACACAAACAATAAACAGACTAACTAAAAAGATAGAATAAACAAAATTTTTAAACATTTAATTGGCATATAGATTTTAATAAAAAAAAGAATAAGAATTATTTGTTCAAATTCATATAAATGAATTAAATCATTATAATTAAATTTTTAAATTTCATTTTCTTTTAGTCAACCAGTCCCAGCCACTCCGTCAATGCCAATGTTCAGAGTGTATTACATATGATGAAGCACAGGAACCCACGTCTGTGCGAGCAAGTGGGTGCTCTGCACAAGTCGAGCTCTGAAAAGCAACGCACCCATCACAGACCTCCATCCTCCCCCAGCAGATCTGCTTCCACACTGGGCAGCCTCTCTGAACTCCTGCTCGCTCTGCAAGATGAACTGGGACAGATGAGCTTGTGAGTAACTCCATCCAGTGTTAAAGATTTGCTGTTGAAATGCATTTATGGGTGGAATAACACAGGATTTGATAAATGTTTGTATGTGTTTGTGACAGTGAACACCAGGAGCTGGTCAAGCAGATTGATGAGACCACTAGACGAGAGCTTCGAGATGATCTGGAGCGAGAGCTGGACTGTCTGGTCAAGAGAATGGAAGAGAAAGCGACTCAGATTTCCAAACTGCGCAAACATCAGCAAACAGTAAGTTGGTGCTTTTTGCTACTCACTAAACTTTGCATTTGACGCCCTGTAGGAATCATTAGATAAGTGTTCATTAATCTTGCACAAATTGAATATATATATCTAATGGAAATTATGCAAAAATGCCCATATATTGCAAAAGTTATTAGGCTTGCATTAGGTGATTGATCAGGCAATTTGAAAAATGAATATTTAGCAAAACTGCAATGGAAATTATTTTTCCCATTTACAGGTCACATGGCGTACGCACGTAGAAATCATCAGATAATTCTTTAAAAATGACATGATATGTCTGGACCGGAGAACCAAAGTGTTTTCTTAAACTGGTTAAAGACCAAAGCAACTATGTGACTTTTTAGATTAAAAAAGCAACAGAAAAATGGCACCATTAACCAACACATGAAGTAGAATCTGTTAGGCTTGCCTTGGCTTTAATGTTTGTCTCATGTACATATATTTCAGGCAATACACTAGCCATTACATAAGTAAACTTGCCTATATCTCCATGATCTCCATCATAACCATGATTTTTGGAATTACCTATTGTAAGCAGAAGAATTTTACTCGTATAACAATCGGGGGGCTTTCACGTTAGTTTTGATTGATTGGTTTGTACCAGTTCCCCTCCTACCCTGTCCCCCTGTATTCACACAGTGTATTTTGGTTCTGATGACATCACAGTGGCAGCTGTTGCTAGGTAACGACAGCTTGGGAGGAGACACAAAATGGCTGGATACCACTGTTTGGGTGCCTCAAGTTTGAACTTTGGACTATGAAAATGTATTTTCGTTTTGCACCAATGCAGAGACTATTTGTCATAAATGTAAAACTTCAAACGAACAAGAAAAGTCATGTTCTGCTGTTTACAATTTAATTTGACCGTTTATTCTTTTCTTGTTCACAATCACAGGGATTTTAGTGACAGTTTCGGAACTTGTCTGAGTTTATTATGACAGAAGTGAGTGAGTAAATGCATAAATACACTGTTTGACCAATTAATAGGTGATTATAGCGGCTCACTTGAACCATAACGGAGTTCACACAAGCCACACCCCAGACAGCTCTTTTCAGTGGTGGAAAGTGTACTGAAAAATCATACTCAAGTAAAGGTACCGATACTTGCCTAAAAATGTAGTGTAAAAGTATCTGTTGTAAATACTACTCAAAGTATGAGTAAAAAGTAGCCCTTTCAAAAGTACTCAGGAGTAGTGAGTAATACACTGTGAAAGGTTGAGGCGTTTGCATGCAATTTGTGTGAAAACATAACATTTTGTAGTGCATTTAGTTAATGTTTAAGGCCATTTGGTGATTTCATCATCTGAACAGTATCTCGGTCATTGTATTTGTGTGTAATGATTTTGTGTCTTCTTGGACACTACTTGTACGTTTGCTGCATTTATAAAGCGCCCATTTCTTGAGGTTGCTCTGTATGATGCATTTTTTCTACACACGATTTAATTGGCTGGGAATCACAGGACAGATTTTTCTAGCCAATCAAATAATGTAAAAAATAAAGTAGTGACTGCAGGTTGAAGGAAAATTGTGGAGTAAAAGTACAGATACAGCACTACAAATGTACTCAAGTGAAAGTATAAGTACACATTTTAAAAACTACTTAGT
>CAIGQW010015581.1:10035081-10052133 GCA_903798125.1 Danio choprae | reverse complement strand
ATCTATAAGATAAACACATGTAAAGTACTTGTGCATATACATGGATGCCACATTAGGCCACTCCAGACATTGCAATCTTAGAATGGTTTTAAAAAAGGTGAGATAATATATTTATAAATTCATGAAGAAATTGGATAACCTTTCACAGATACATCTTGCTTTCAAGCATTGACGGACCAGATTTGACCTTTCCAATATGGTGCAGTGGATAAAACGATCGCCTCACAGCAAGAAGGTCGCTGGTTCATGCCCTGGCTGGGTCAGTTGGCATTTTTGTGTGGAGTTTGCATGTTGTCCCCGTGTTGGCGTGGGTTTCCTCTGGGTGCTCCGGTTTACCCCACAGTCCAAAGACTTGCGGTACAGGTTAATTGGGTAGGCTAAATTGTCCGTAGTGTATGTGTGTGAATGAGTGTGTGTGGATGTTTCCCAGTGATGGGTTGCAGCTGGAAGGGCATCCGCTGCGTAAAACATATGCTGGATAAGTTGGCGGTTCATTCCGCTGTGGCGACCCCAGATTAATAAAGGGACTAAGCCGAAAAGAAAATGAATGAATTAACATATCCTAGTTTTTAACAGAATATATTCAGATATGAAGTCATGTAATCTTAGTCCCTTTATTCATCAGGGGTCGCCACAGCGGATGCCCTTCCAGCTGCAACATACACTACGGCCAATTTAGTTTATTAAATTCACCTATAGCGCATGTCTTTGGACTATGGGGGTGAAACCCACACGAACACGGGGAGAACATGCAAACTCACACAGAAATGCCAACTGACCCAGCCGGGACTGAGCCACCCACTGAGCCACCATGTTGCCCCCTTAATAAAAATCTTTCATGATAAATGTAATCACTTTCCACCCTCAGCAAACAGATTATGGTTAAATGCATTTTAAAATGAACATAGTTACACGTTAGTTACTCACTCCCCAATACTGTTCACATATAGAACATCACTACTTATTTGATGAGTTGTACAGACAACCCAACAACCAAGTCTGTAGAAAAATGCCTAGAGAAAGTGTAAGAGAAAGAAATTTCTAGTTTGTTTATTTTTTGGCAACATTGTGCTATATTTCACACAGTCATGCCAATAAAGCTCTTTTGAATGAGAGAGAGAGAGAGAGAGAGAGAGAGAGAGAGAGAGAGAGAGAGAGCGCTCTGACTGGGTAGCACACTGATAGCTGAAGTGTACCATCAGTGCAGCTGCTGTCTCTGGCGGAGGTAAAGCGATGTCTCACTGACTCAGGTGCGTAGTGATCGAATTCCTGTGCAGATGTTTATGTTGTTGTTTGTTTTCGCTGGCAACTGCAGGTACGGGCAGATGTGCGGTAGTGTCACTAATGCGAATAGCCTACAGAAGGCACTGCACAGTAAAATAGCTTATTTGTTGTAGAGTGCAATCTATTAAGCCATTATTGCTTACAAATGTTGAATGGAAACAAATAATTAAAAGATTTTAAATGCACGGTATGGTATGTCTGTATCTTTGCGATGTGTCATATTGGCACAATAGTTGTTGCAAGGCTTGTAGTTGCTCTTTCTCAGGATTGAGACTTAAAGGAAAACGTTGGTGATATAACGGGGATTAATTACATCTCGCTCTGCATGAAAATAAGTCTGATTTAGTTTTAAGGGGACAAGCAGTAGCCTATCTGAGGTATTGTATGTCAGCACATTGCTTCCAGTGGTTTGGATACTATATCGCGTTACTGTCATTCAGTGTCCGTCATGGTTGTGTGCGCTGTCCGCGGTGCTGAAATCGCCCCGCTATTAGACGTTAAAAACGACCTCGATGAAACTTGCGTATGAATTTCATTCCGTGATTATAATTCCTCCTTCGTTCTACCAGTGAGTCTTTCGTTTTCCACTTATTATGCATAGGCTAAATAATGACGTAAGTTTGCCTTTACAGTTCATAGAAATCTTTTGAAATTATTTTTTTAACGGAACCTTGTATTTTGATGTTTTAGGCTTTGTGTCAAAATGTCTAAATGCTTAACGACGTAGTTGCAAATCTTATCCCTAATCTATGAAAATTAATGTAAACATTAATGCAGATGTTAAACTACACCACTAGTTGAACTCTAACGGCAATTTGCAAGCATGGGCAGTTTTAAATTGTACACACATAGATTGGAAATCAAATGTAATGCAAATGAATATGAAATATACATACGAAATAAAAAAGAAATGCATGGAACATTGACTAAAACTTTAAACATGATTACAGACTCTGATATTCAGGAAATGTGGCATATACAGTATAGGATTATAGGCTACATTTTTTTTGAGGGGTCGAGAAAACAATTTGTGAAGTTTTAAGACTCGCAGTCATGGTGTTTTTGGCAGATTGATACTTGTTTGGGCGTTGTAAAATAACTGTTGATAGCAGCTGTGCCATTTAACATTCATTAATATGATTTCAAATGAAATTCTGAAACATTCATGATATTTTTTTGTCTTTGTATTTATTCTTGCAGTATTTGTACACTCTTGAAGTTCCAAAATTGGGGTTTCACAGTGTTGCCAAAGATGATTGCAACACTGAAAAAGAATTCTTAAAATAACTTTTCTCGTCAAGTGTTTGTGTCAAAACAGAACGTTTACTTATAAAAACTAATAACCATAAAGATATTTTTTGTGCAATGGAAAGGATATATACAGAACATATAAACCGGATATATATTCCATCTCAGCATTTAGACCGTACAACTCATCCATGTACTGTAGCTCATTTCCAATTGCTTAAACTGTTAAAACTCACCCAGCATTACATCACTTCCTACTTCATCACTGTTAAATGATATGGACTTTTACGGGGTACCATGTTTAAAAAGAGCATTTTATCTAAAGAGATGCACTTCTCTTCTGTAACTAACTCTGCGTTATGTGTTTTCATCAGATGTCAGGGCGCATTCACGCTGTCACACGTGCGCATCATGGTCGCCTAATTGAATCTGGGACTGCAGAGAAACGAGCACCGCTGGCACGAGCAGCTCGCACGCTATGCCCCTCTCACAATGTGGAACATGGCACGCTTGAAGATGCCTTGTGCCTCGCGCGGACACTTCCCACTGCTCCTGTGTCTGTTTCTAGCGACACTCTTATCTCACGTGCTTGGGAACATCTACAAGCGCTCGGCGGTCCAGCGCGCGGCGGCCCGGTCTGTCGCCCGCATGGACGGCGACGTGATCATCGGTGCGCTCTTCTCCGTGCACCACCAGCCGTCCGCCGAGCGTGTGGCCGAAAGAAAATGCGGGGACGTACGCGAGCAGTACGGCATCCAACGAGTGGAGGCGATGTTCCACACTCTGGACCGTATTAACTCCGACCAATACCTGCTGCCCAACATCACCCTGGGCTGCGAGATCCGGGACTCCTGCTGGCACTCTTCTGTGGCTCTGGAGCAGAGCATCGAGTTCATCCGAGACTCTCTCATCTCCATTCGGGACGATAAAGACGGATCTAAGTGGTGCATCGACGGGACGCCTTCCAACCAGCCTCCTCCCAGCAAGAAGCCCATCGCTGGAGTCATAGGTCCGGGCTCCAGCTCGGTGGCCATCCAGGTGCAGAATCTCCTCCAGCTGTTCAACATCCCACAGATCGCTTATTCGGCCACCAGTATAGACCTGAGCGACAAAACCCTCTTCAAATACTTCCTCCGCGTCGTGCCCTCTGACACGCTGCAGGCGCGCGCCATGCTCGACATTGTCAAGCATTATAACTGGACTTATGTGTCAGCTGTACATACAGAAGGTAAGTCACTGCAGGACCTGTCGTAGTCAGTGTTCATTCAGATACCTTACAAACCTTTCTAAAAAGTGTAGTTCTATTTTGCGCATACAGGTATAGCCTGTGTCATAGTGTAACTTGCTGTTTGTCTCGAACTTTTATGTGTATACAGTATATGCCTATTTGACAAAATGAACATACAGGTAAAGTAGGCTATCTGTCATTTCAGCAGGGAAACCCATGAGAATCACACCCAAACAGTTTTGTAAAACATCTTTTTTTTTTCATCTCATTTGACTCAAACGATTGATATCATATTCACACATTTATTAGATAAAAGTGAGTATATCTATTTCAGCTTTGTAAGATTTCAGCTTTGTAAGAAAAGCAGGAGGTGTTTTATATCACATTAAAAACACTATTGTGCAAAGTAGTTTAGAAAAATACAGTTGTAAAGAAATAATAGGACATTTACCCTGTAAGTCTTTGAATATATATGTTAACCTAAAGATACAGTTAAACCAGCTGTAAGAAAATATTTTTATAGATTCAAATGCATTGGATTAATCAATTTGATAAACACAAGATAATTTGCTAAAACCAAAATATTTCATTCAAAATGCCTCTCTATTTTACACACACACACACACACACACACACACACACACACACACACACACACACACACACACACACACACAAATAATACTACAGTAAATTACTACAATATGCATTTACAATGTGTGTAAAAGAATGCCATGTCATTGTAAAATTCTCATTTATTCTGTTCCCGTTTTTTACATGGGGTCTTGCCTCTTTTGAGTTGTATTATTTTCCAAAAGTTGAGGTAAAATTTGCATATGTTTGAGTGCCAATTCAAATACATTGGGCAAATTAGTTAGAAAAATACAAAAGTATAAGTTTTGTTTACAAATCAAAAATAGTTCTGAGAAAATAGACAAACGTGGATATTTTTGGGGTATTAATTTGTTGTGTTAAATTAACTTAATTATTTTATCTCACATTTTTTATTTTAAGCATTTTAATTAAAAGGAAACAAATATCGAAGTGTATTGGTAAACAACATGAAAACATTATACAGTATGTGCAACACTTGTAGGTCAAGTAAAATCATATGAGTTACGACCCTTGCTTTCTGGTCAGCCATTATTTTAGTTTGTAGATCAAAGCTTGTTACCATGATCATAGCTCAAAATATAAGCCAGACATGAAATCTTTACCTCTGCTGTTGGTTTAGGAGAGTGATTGAATCAAAGCTCATTTTAAATTAGTTAGACTCCGTGTTTCAACACACTTCATCTTCCTTAACTTAAGCATCCAAAGAAGTAGATTTTTAATTAAGTAAATTAACAACAAGTAAAAAAAAAACATCAGAAAAACTGTATTCAAAGATAACGAGTGCACGTCTCTTTAAATGAACATAAATACTAATTCACTCCCATTAAATTAGTAATCCAAGTAGACCAAAGACTTTTATTATTTGCATATGGAAGCATCCTTTAATGACTCAGTCAGTTTCTCCATACATAATGAGGGTAATAATATAGCCTCCCTTTCTCGCCTTCAACACACACACACACACGATTTTTCTTTTTTGTGTGTGTCACTCCCTCCAGCATTGTTATGCGTATCACTTTCAATTCAGTTGTTGGTTTGTTTATAAAATGTCCAGAGGTGGAAAGCTTGTCGGTTAAACCACACACTGAGATGATTAATGCCCTCACAGGCCATATCACTTTTTGTTTTCTTTTATGCTGATGGTGTTTTAATTATGGTCCTCTATAGCTGATAGAATGAAAAGTAAATAAGGTCAAATAGGACTAGGAAAAAGCAGGAAAAAACATGGCTAAAACCTTCAGTGAACATAATGCAATGTAACAGCTGCTAAGTTATAGTTTAGTTAGCGACGTGCTTCGGTTTTTATATTACCTATTTCTAGTATTACCTATTTCTAATATTCTGAAGCGTCATGGTGGCTCAGTGGTTAGCATGTTCTCTCCGTGTTCGCGTGGGTTTCCTCTGGGTGCTCCGGTTTCCCCCATAGTTCAAAGACATGTGCTATAGGTGAATTGGGTAAACAAAATTGGCCTTAAGTGTATGAGTGCTAGCACGATTGCCTCACAGCAAGAAGGTCACTGGTCTGAGCCTCTGCTGGGTCAGTTGGCATTTCTATGTGGAGTTTGCATGTTCTCCCTGTGTTGGCGTGGGTTTCCTCTGGGTGCTCCGGTTTCCCCCACAGTCCAAAGACATGCGCAATAGGTGAATTGGGTAAGCTAAATTGTCCGTAGTGTATGTGTGTGAATAAGTGGGTATGAATGTTTCCCAGTGATGGGTTGCAGCTGGAAGGGCATCCGCTGCGTAAAACATATGCTGGATAAGTTGGTGGTTCATTCTGCTGTGGCAACCCCAGATTAATAAAGGGACTAAGCCGAAAAGAAAATGAATGAATGAATGTATGAGTGCGTCTGTGAATGCTAGAGTGTATGGGTGTTTCCCAATACTGGGTTGCAGCTGGAAGGGCATCTGACAAATAAGGGCTGATAAATAAAGGACTAAGCCGAAAGAAAATGAATGAATAAAGTAAAGGGGCACCATAGTCATATATTTAAATATGCAATATAATAAAAATTTTCAGTTCACTGTTCTGTTGTTTTGTTGTTTAAAACTAATTAGTTAGATGGCTTTTCATTCTCATGAGTGACTCTGTAATGGTTTTATTAGACATGCACTGTAGACAATAACTCACAAACACAACATCACCAACTGTCTTGGACATCACTTGTTGCTCATAGTAACAGCAGAGATCTTTGATTACATTAATTATCCAGCCACATTTAAATTCACTTGTCTGGTATAGAGGCGTTTTAATGGGATAGTTAAAGTGAAAATGTATCTGTTTTTAAAGGCCCTCTATGATTTTTAGGTCATTGTTTGCTTCATTAAAATATTAAAAATGCCAAAACTGCTAATTTGATTGTACTAAATTGTAATAAAATAAATAGAAATAGAAAATGAGTCTGTTCATGAAACATTATACACAACATAATTATCTGTAATCCACAGCCTCAGAAAATATTTAGTATTCATTTAGTTTTGCCTGTATATGTATTATTTACTCTGAAAGTGCTGGAAGCCATTGACCTGCATTTCATAAATCAAAGTCAACTGTTTAAACAAAAAAACAACAACAACTCAAGTTAAGTGTGAGATAATTAACAATTTTTTTTTAAATATTTGATTAACAATCTAATCTAATAGCCTTTTTTAAATGCATACCAATTTGACATAAGCTTGAAGTTCAATTGATATAATGCTAAAAAAATCAGAACCCTGCTTGCTGATCTTAACTGGTTTAAGCTGGTCATCCATCGCTTTTCCTCATCTGGCTTGGCCGATCTCCCAGCGTGAGCAGCTGAAATGTGCCAAAAAATGTCTCTAAAACCAGCCAAGTCAACATGCTAATTAGTTATCATCAAAACAACAGAGCGGCGAACTTTAAGTGTTAACATCAAACCGTTTGTTTATTGTTCATCCTGGTAGTTGTCTGCCTTAGGATATTAATCTTTTACCTACATGTTTCAAAGGCTGTTAATATGATATCAAGAGGACATCAGTAACATCACACTAGTTTTCTTTATTTCCAGCTGAATTGTTTGTCAAGCGGATTCACATAATCTAACAAAGACATGACATCAATGATTATAGTGTGTGGTTCAAATTATGATCCCGGTGTCTATTTTGGTTTATTGTCTTATCTGACAGGTCTGTTTAATTAATAAACACAACAATTCTCTTTGAAAATAAACAGCAGTTAAACCAATACTGCAATTTTTTTCTAGCAAATCAGCATGTTTTCTTACTCTCGTTGCAGTCATATGCAAATAAAACAGTGCTGTTATATATTTATTTATGTAGTGTTTATACTATTTTGGGTTAAATTAAAAATTTTGACATTTCTAGTTTGGTGTACTTTTGTTAAAATATTAATTTCTCTTTTAATTCATGTAAAATATTAGATTACACTTAATTGGGAACAGTTAGTTTTGTGCTTTTCATCATAATAGTTTGCTTACATTTTTATTCATGTTTTTATAAAACAAATAGTTTTAGTAAAAACAAATTATTAATTAAATTAGTAATTTATATTTAATATTTTAGTTTGATTATTTTTGAAGCACCATCAAATAAAAAACAAACAAAAAAACTAGCTGAAATAAAATGTTTTATTTATTTATTTATTTATTTATTTATTTATTTATTTATTTATATGTACATATTGTACATACATACATGCATACATACAGTGCTCAGCATATATTTTTCTCCATTTCTTTGTGAATATGGGTAATATATATTGGTGCATTTGAACAAAACAGATTTGTTAAACAGATATATTTATTGAAATAATATTTTAGTCACAAAACATCTTTAGAAATGGAAAGATAATACTTTTAAATTCATGCAAAATATTGCAAAAAATGTTTTACAAACAACATTTCAACTAAATTGTATATATTTTTAGTTTCTCTTGATTTTTGAAAATTGTATTTAATATTTTTCCCTAATATATAA
Organism: Danio choprae; assembly: GCA_903798125.1. Classification (NCBI taxonomy): domain Eukaryota; kingdom Metazoa; phylum Chordata; class Actinopteri; order Cypriniformes; family Danionidae; genus Danio; species Danio choprae. The sequence goes on along the minus strand of CAIGQW010015581.1, from coordinate 10,043,804 downwards.
ATTTGGGCTACTAATATGTGAACCATTATTGTAAGTTATTTTGTTAGATTAACTCCAGATTTAGCTTCAGTACTGACTAATCTAATGTATATGCAGAAATATAATATTGTAAAGCTTCCTATAGAAAATATTAATTTAAATGAGAGATTTTTGGGGGGTGTACTCATATATGCTGAGCGCTGTACATTCAAATCTTTGTTAATGTTTATTCTATTTTAAGTGTATTTGTGTTATTACCATTTATTAAAAACATATTCAATTTAGAGAATTTTTGTAAACGTCTACTAAGAAAGAGAATGTAAGCTACAAAGCTGCACGGACCCTAAACCTGTAAACAAAGTAGTTAAACCTAAAGACTTAAAGAAAGAGAAACTATAATAAAATCACAAAGATAGTGGGGGGGGAAAATGAAGTCACAGAAGTGTGAACATGCTGAAGACCCACTCCAGAGACTCTGACCTCCAGACAGTCATCAGTGACCACACACCACTCATCTCTCCTGATTAGACCGTACACACAGTCAACAGCGCTGACCTCTGCTGCCTGCTCAGTAAGATGTACATGTCATCTGGCAGTGCAGATGTAGGACTTAACAGAAGATGTTTAAAGTGTTACATCGTGAGCTGCAGGCTTTTGTACAGACCCGTTTGGAATTCACACAATATTTTGAAAAGGACACTGCATGTTTGAGTGACCTATTATGGTAATTTGCAGTAATTCTCAAGTGTAAAGTTTTATTGGTGTCCTACTTGTCTAGTTACCTTGCAATGCCTGTGCAATATAATTAAAGGAACATGTTCAATCAGCTGGTTCTTAACATAAAAGATTGCTTGGCTGCTTGTTTAATAAATAAAGAAGTGGTGGTTAAATGTAAGAATGACAGTATAGGGCGATGTACAGTAAGAAACTCGCAACGTAGATTCTACTGACCATGAGCACGTTTGCAAGTCTGCTCTACAAAAATGGTGTTTGCTGTTTGTTCAAACTAAAATGAGCTGAAACAATACAATTCATGAGGTTCTTTTGAGGACAACTTAATTGTTTTATTGTCCATTCACTTAAATTTGTAAACAAACTAATAAGTTCACTTAATTCCTTTATGTTGTATCAACACAAATCAATTGTGTGGATCCCAGTATTTTTTACAGTGTATAAAAACTTATTCTACTAACCCTAGCCTAATAGTCTGCTAATACAAGGTTTATTTTAGTTATAATATTATAATATTAGTTACTAAAATAATGAGTAAAACATGTTGACTTAATAGTATCAAATTGACTCTAAAATATGAGTAAACCCATTAAAACTTAGAACTGTTAAGTTGACTTGATTACATTTTTGCAATTATGCACAGTAAATTTACTTAACTTTATAGCAACAGATTTATTCCCCCTTTTAAGTCAACTAATCACTTTTTAAGTAAAGTCAACTAAGTAACTGGTTTACTTATTTTTTTCAAGTCAACAAATTACAGTGCTGATTTTCTATTGAGAGTTTGTTGATGAAGTTACAAATAGTCAACAGAATGTGTAAGAGGGACTATCAAAATAAATTGTAAACAAAATGAAATTTCTCTCAGCATATTTTCATTCTCATGTTGATGGTATATGTTTCAACTGTTTTTGTCCATGCAATGAAAGTCAGCAGGGTCCAAAACAACATTTGACCTTATTTACTAGGTGGTAATAATAATAATAATAATAATAATAATAATAATAATAATAATAATACTTATTTTGTGTTTCACATATTATATCATTTGTAATAAAATGAAAAGAGTAAATGATCCCAAAAGTATCCCAAAAACCTAGCATAGTTGCAGTTTAGCAGTTATTATAAATTAAATATTAATCACAGAATAGAATGAACGACTAATCACAATACACTACTCGTAACCCTAACAGTCTGTTAAACTGTAATGAGTGTTAATTACCATATAGTTGCAAATTTAAATGTCGTAAAGCATCCATTAGAATATAGGGAAACCGACATCATACATCTGTCATCACATTCTTATTTCAATGTTGATGCTAAATCTATCAGACACCTGCTAGGAAAGCGATCATATGTACTAGCAACTGCATAGGAACACACTAACAACTATTGAGAACAACCTAGCAACCAACCAACTTACCGTAACATCATCCTATCAGCTACAAGGAAGACCCTAAAACTGCATAGCAACACCCTGTCAATCACCAAGAATAGCCTAGCAACCTCATATAGCAACACCCTGCCAGTCACCCAAAGTGGCCAAGCAACCTAGCAAACACCACAATACACTGTACACAACCACCCAGAATACAATAGTAAAGGCATATTGACTTTTTAACAATGCCATAACCACCACACAGTATACTCTAACAACTGCCTAACAACCATACAGAACACCCTAATAACTACCCAGCAACCACACAGAACAATGCTGTTTTAATTTAGCATTTATTAAACAGCTTTTAATTACAGTATGCCATGACTGACAATCATAATCAAAAATTACAAAAAACCATTTACATTTGACTGTCATTAAATGTGTTTTTATTTATTTATTTATATATTTTTGTTTCTCATATCAACTGTATAACGCCATTTGTCTCCTAAATGGTGGTGACCATTTTTTCTCCATTTCATGTCTTTTTCAGTTGCCTGTCTGCCTGTCATTTTGTGTCCTCCATAGTCAACTGTCATCCATTTCTTATCCCGGGCTCTGACTGGTCTGACAGGTGTTGGATCAGCGGCGGTAATCCATCCTCCATTCTGTGTCTTTGATTAAAGCCGCACTAGTTTCATATTCTTCTTTATTAACCACCCTGCATTTTGTGTCTGATTGCAGGCAACTATGGGGAAAGTGGCATGGAGGCCTTTAAGGAGCTGGCGGCAGAGGAGGGTCTGTGCATTGCTCACTCCGATAAAATATACAGTAATGCCGGCGAAAAGCACTTTGACCGTCTGCTGAAGAAACTGCGTGAGCGTCTGCCTAAAGCCCGCGTGGTGGTCTGCTTTTGTGAAGGAATGACGGTGCGGAGTCTGCTGATGGCCATGCGACGCCGTGGGGTTTCTGGAGAGTTCCAGCTAATTGGAAGGTAAGGCTGAAACCTCGTTCGGTTTTGCATTGAGAAACTGCATCACGTCAGAGGAATAAATTGCAGGATTTGAAAGAGACACAGAGGGCAAATGAGTCAAAATGACACCCACACTGTCTTGCTCGTGGTTATATATGATGGTTGAATCAGTTTTTGGTGGAGTAAAATATGTTTGCATATTGTTTGCAAAAAAGCTTATTGACTTTATTCTTTCATGTAAGAGCAGGCGCTGCCATTGGAACCTAATTGTCTGGAGACTTATCTGGTCTCATTCATTGATTTTTAATGGTAAAAAAAGCTTGGTATGCTGTTTAATGTTGCAATGTTGTAGAACAAGCAGTTTGAGCGTTAACGGACGTTTGTTGTTGATAGTCATATGCCCTATGGGCAAAGGAATCTGAAGTAAAACAATCAAAGAATAGAGCATTGAATAAGGTGATTAGGGATGCTCTATAAATTGGTGGCAATATTGATATCGCAGATAAATGCTATTGTCAATGTTATCATTTTCGTTTCGATATCAAAATTAGGTCAGTATTTTTAAGCTGGTAAATTATGTATTATGGTTGAACACATGCTTGGTGCCTGCCAGATTTTTATTATTTTACTGATATTTTGATTAATGTTCATTTTCTAATGGCCATAGAAAAGAACAGTTGATTAATAAGGTACAGAGATCAGTTCAAACGTTTCTGTTAGTTAAGGTTTTGAAATAAAATCAGTTGTCCACTTTACGTGTTTGCCTTTGTAAGTAATATTATACAAAACTTAACAATTAATATTCATGTTTATTGGCTAATATATCATCTTTCAAATCTAAAGAGTTATTGTTATTGGCATTGGTCAAAAATTCCATAGGGTGCATCCCTATTGAAAACTATCAAATAAGTCCAGTGTTATTAACATTAACACTTCCCAATAATTAGTAAATATGACATGAATGTATATGACAATGGAAAATGATAACAGTTTAAGGACAGATAGTGACTTTTTAACCTATTATTAAGATATTGGCTGTTTATTTGTACTTATGAAGTACATATTCTGCTTTATTTTATTTTACATCCCTAATCCTACCAATACTTAAAAACTAACTACTTTAATACGTATTAAGCAGAACATTGGGAATTTCTTAAAAAAAAGTCTGAGTTAATGGTAACAAGAATTGTATCTCAAAATAAAGTTTGACCTGAAAAATACTTATGAACTAATGCCATAAAAAATCTAAAGTTGTATCTGTTATAATATATTAATAAGAATTAAAGCATTCTGAAGGCTTTTTTGTTTACTTCATCTCGCTTTTTTATGCAAAATAATATTATAATTATATTATAATATAGTAATTATATTAAAACAACATACATTTTCTCATGCTTTATAATTGTTGTCCTGTTCTTTATAATTAAAATCCTTTCTGACCTGAACTAACAAACTAATGTTGATGGATTATCCAACCAAAGGTGGATTAGTACTGTAGTGAACTACACTGGCCACTTGCCAAGCCACGTTTATGTATTGTAGCCTGTAGAAAAATGCAGCTTTATGGTAATAAACGGTAAAATAACAATCAGGGATCTAAATTAAATATTAACCAGATTCAGAATCAGTTTTAAAAGGCAGATTAGTGTTACTTCAGCTCAGTTCAGTAACTGAACTGAACTCAATTCTTTGAGTGGCCATACATGTGTATCTTTGTATGGTGAAAGAATAAGACACATTGGTATGCCTGGCATGTAACAGTAGCTTCTAAATACACAAGTTTCCAAGGAGACCAGATGAGATTAAAAATGGACATTGTGAACAGAGGCGCTTTTTCACACTATTGGCCATTAATGAATAATTTGTGATTCAGTAGCTGGCGCACAAATTGATGGAAACGGTCTTCTGCCTTTGTCTTATATGGAACGAGGGTTTGAGTTTATGTTTAGGTGTGTGTGACAGAAGAGGGTCACTTCATTTCAGATCAGCCATGGAAAAATGCTGTGGGCTGAACATTAAATATTCAATCTCAAAGCCTCCCGGGAACTGTATCACGAGCCAAATGACCAGTAGGCATCACTTGTGACTTGAAAATTAAAGTGTACTATATATTGTTTGAGTGTTTTCTTATTAGGACCAATAAAATGGGAGAAGAATCAAACATGGGTTCATGTTTAAAGGTATTTGCACCAAATGGTTTCAGTTTTGGTTTCAGTCACCATATACCATACAACTAAAATGTTTTTATTTTTTTGTTGTTGTTGTTGTTGTTTCTTTGCTAATTCATTTTATTGCAAGTCTCTATTCTAATATTAAATAATAGACACATTTGAACAGTTTCAGCTCATTCCCAAGGAAATATATATTTATCAGGTATATTAAGCCTGAGAATTTAAACTAAAATAAAAATAAATAAATATTTAGTCAACACAACAACAACAATACAAATACATATAATAATTAAGCATAAAATACAGCCAAAAGTGTTTCTTTTTTCCCGTTGTTCTTTGCTAATTCATATTATTGCAAGTCTCTATTCTGATATTAAAACGTTAAATAAATTGTAATATACATATTTGAAGCAATAAATGTTTAGTTTCAACTAGTTGCCAAGGAAATATATTTATCAGGTATATTACGTTAGCCTGAGAATTAAAACTGAAATAAAAATAAATAAATATTGGATCAACACAATAATGATAATAATACATATAATAATTAAGCATGCTATACAATCAAAAGTTGTTTTTTTTTCGTTCTTCTTTGCTAATTCATATCATTGCAAGTCTCTATTTTGATATTAAACGTTAAATAAATTGTAATAGGCGACGCGGTGGTGCAGTGGGTAGCACAATCGCCCCACAGCAAGAAGTTCGCTGGTTCGAGCCTTGGCTGGGTCAGTTGGCATTTCTGTGTGGAGTTTGCATGTTCTCCCCGTGTTTGCGCGGATTTCCTCCGGGTGCTTCATTTTCCCCCACAAGTCCAAAGACATGCGGTATAGGTGAATTAAGTAAGCTAAATTGCCCGTAGTGTATGTGTGTGGATGAGTGTGTATGGATGTTTCCCAGTGATGGGTTGCGGCAGGAAGGGTATCCGCTGCGTAAAACATATGCTGGATAAGTTGGCGGTTTATTCCGACCCCATATTAATAAAGGGACTAAGCCGAAAAGAAAATGAATGAATAAATAAATTGTAATATATATATTTTTAGTATGAAATATTTAGTTTCAGCTACTTGCCAATGAAATATATTTATCATGTATATTAAGATAAAACTGAAATAAAAATGAATAAATATTGTCAACACAACAACAACAATAATAAAAATAATACTTAAGCAACATTACAAAAAATATACAATTATTTGATTTACTTGTTAATTTATATTATTTCTTAAAAAAGCACTGTAGCAAAAAAAAAATTGCACAATTATTAAATCAATATTAATTTAAATTCTTTGCTAAGTAAATCATTTAAATAAATTACAGTCAGGTTTAGGTTAATACAAGACTTCTCATGTATATTTAGCCAAATTAGATGAAAAGGCTATTTTTTTGGTTTGTGATATTTCGTCATATAATCAAAACTATTACACTTTCCACACCTTTCCGTGTTTGATTTAAACAAGCTAGTCTCCCATCCGTCAAACTGTCAGACAGCAAAATGAGAGCAGCTCTGCATTATATTCAAAGACAGACTCCTCGCAGACTTGTAGGTCTGGAAATGAGCTGTAGCAGCTTTCTTGTTTAATCTATATCAAGACAACATCTATAGCCCACCCACGTACAATCACAGGCAGGCCATCATATTCAGCCAACAGACTTTCTAGGTCAAAACACTGAGTCTAGCTTTTCCTCTATTTTTCCATTTGCATGATCCTGTCTCATTCAGTTTTCAGCTGGGTAATAGAAACAAACATGCATGTTTTTATCGGTACATGTTTGAGAGGAAAACAAAGGGAAGGGAAGAGCGACAGACACAAAACACAGAAGAAGAAAAAAAACACGCTTTTGGGAACTAATGGAGATTTATTCATTAAAACATGTCTTGCATTGTCATGATAATTCGAGACCAGGCCTTCAAGCCAAGACGGTTGATGATGTGTATCTGAGAGACAGTGACTGAGGCACTGCAGGTGAAAAAGGTAAAAAAAAAACAACTAACAATTTTCATCGATGTACTTCCCCAGCTGATTGATTTACATTAAGAATTGCAACATTTTTGCATTATAAAATGTCATGTTTAATATGCAGAAATTTATATCGCAAAAAAACTGGACCATTGGATGGCTCTTTTTTTCCTTCTTTTTTTTACATTTGTGACCCTGGACCACAAAACCTTAAGTCTTAAGTCACATGGGTATATTTTTTGCCAATAGCCAAAAGTACATTGTATGGGCCAAAATTATAGTTTTTTTAATGCCAAAGAGGATTAGAATATTAAGTAAAGATCATGTTCCATTTATTTTATGGATTATTATTATGGAAAATATTCCTATATTTAAATTATTATTAAATAGTTGCATCTCAGTCTAATATTGTCCTGTCCTGACAAAGTATACATCCATGAAAAGCTTATTTATTCAGCTTTCGATGAAAAAAATGGACACTTATGTTTTTGTGGTCCTTGGTCACATATAAGAGTCAAAGGTTTTTGCAGTGGGATTTTGAGTACCTCTTTTTATCAGTCCATAATTCAAAGCCAGATTAAAAATAAAATCGTAGAATAAAGTGTTTTGTATAATCTGCCAAATAACGCATGAGCATATCTATCTGTCTAAACCTTAAAAATATAGATATTAATTAAACTCTAATGCTTGGTCTTTGTATGTGCATCTAAAGTGGAGATTTATGGCTCAGTGCAGGTGAAAAAAACTCGTTCAGAGAAAACAGCCTTTAAAAATATGTATTGTAATTGAAATCTACAAGCACAAATTGATTGTGTGACAAAAGAAACACCTAAAAGTGTGTGCTTGATATTTTCTTTACATTAGACTGTAGAAACACTTGACGAAAAACCCCAAATCTCAAAATTGACATGCATGAAAAAAAAGAGCCTGTGTTTTGCCTTAAGAAAAATAGCAGGAGTAATGGATGGAGTGTTTTTGAAGATCTTTTCTGTGGGGAAAAAGGAGGATAAGGTCTAGGTGTTGTTTTGCTTTGCTTTGTTTATTCATAGCCAGCTCTTGCTTTACCCAAACCAATATATCATTTTCTCCAGCAGCCGAGAAAACATTGACTTTGTAATTTCTAATCAACATCCCCGGTCTCACAGGGAGCTTCCCTTGAACACTTATTACACTGGATTCCCCAGATGTAAAGTCAAGCTACACTGAGCACTATGTTTGCTTCTGCCTCTTAATGATCGAATTAGCAGGATTCAGTCCTTACCTCTTTTTTTAAAGTCCCATATAGCATGTGCTCCAGAGATATTTTCATAGCCACATTTTTATTGCTCTCAGGACAGGAAAAACAACATCAGCTCTTCAGTATTTCAGCTGTGTGTTTCAAGCAATGTCAGGAATCCAAATTAAATGTTTAAACGGCAGCGCTCTCCTTCCCTAGTGCCTTCTGTGTTCCCTTTCCCAATAATCTGCATGTGTTTTCTTCTGCATGTACATGTGCATTCTAAGTTCCTTTTAAGTGCATTCGAGAGAAGATA
>CAIGQW010015581.1:10016968-10030081 GCA_903798125.1 Danio choprae | reverse complement strand
ACACACACACACACACACACACACACACACACACACACACAAACAAAAGTATAGTTAAATCTAAACAAAGTGGCTTTTTTCAGTGACCTTTTTTGGCACTAAGCACATCTTTAACTCTTCTGGGATAATTGGTAAATGCTGCCTCTAGGCATGGGTCGGTATAAGATTCTGATGGTATGATAACCTTGGATAAAATATCACGGTTTCACGGTATTGTGATTACTGCTCTGAAATATGTTCTTTTTAAATGTCAGGGGTAAAACTCAGCAACTTTTTCCCCATTAAACAGATTATATTTTATTATAATAAACATTTATAATATTTTGGAGCAGTAGACATGTTAGGCTAAATAGTTGAAATAACTCATTGACTTCTGCTATCTTCATTAATTTCAGATTTCTTTACAACCTTAAAAGGTATCTTTGGATATCTTTCTCCTCTGTGAATTTAAATATGCCACTGCACTCTTCAGGTCTGTAGTTGGTGTACAAGTGATTTCTTTTTCAGATGTTTGCTGAATCGTGGGCTGACCAGTAGCTTTTGATGCTCCTTTGCTGCTGGAGATTCTGTTCCCCAAAATGGATCAAATTAAATAGTCTTTGACAACAAAGCAACAACAACTTGCATATACTTTGAAACAGTATGAAAGACAAAAAAACGTGTTAAACCATTTATAACCGTGACTTTTCCAAACCGCGGTAAACCTTGAAACCATTTATTGTCCCATATTTAGGTCTGGACTGCAGAGTGTTTTTGGAGCTGTTTGTCTTTCCAAGTTCACTGCAGTAGAAATGTGCTTGGGATCATTATCATGCTAGAAAATAAAACCATTACCAATCAGACGCTTTCCAAAATGGATGCTTAAATTACAACCAGTCTGTATTCTTGGCACTCACAATCCCATCAGTTCAGACAATGACGCCAACATCACTGGCAGAAATGCAGCCCCAAACCAGGACAGAGCCTATTCACATATTGTCAATGATTGCACCAAAACAAATCAAATACTAACCTGTACTTATTGACTGTATTCAGATGGAGACAGGAATTATTATATATGGCCTTAATAGTATTGCTATATGTGTGCGTGTGTGTTTGTATGTGTGTGTGTGTATGAATGTGTACATACAGGATGGAAAAAGAAAAATATTCATTTTCAAAATTATTCAGCTTATCAGTGTCAAATGATTAGAAATAATTATGAAATCATAATGTAGTTATTTAGCCCTTTACTCAGCAAACAGTTCTTATTCTACAGTTGCACTGCCTAATGTTTCTGTAGGAAAAAAACTTTGCTCAAACTGCTGTTGAGATGTTTTAAGAGGTTGACTCTACAAAGTTTACTATGCATGTTTTCAAGTTTAGTCCCTTGTGAATTAAAAAAAAATCTAACAAAGAGTGAAAGGTGTGAGTATAAATGGACTGGATTGGGGTGTATAGTCGGAAAAAAAGCCATGCGCATCTCACATGCATAAAGGACATGACAAAGGTTTTGAATGTGTGCATGTGAATATGAGAAGGAAAGAGAGTGAGAGAGTATTAGTGGCAGATGAAAGCTGGTGTGGGGCGAGCGAGAGCAGGCGTGATGGGGGGCTCCCGGCACCACTGCAGCTTGTGAAACACACAGCCAGGCTGCTGCTAACTGGAGCGCCATGAATTAGTAAAGGCTTCTGGATGAGTTCTAATGGCCCTCAGCCTAAGCCTGCACTGTCTTACTCAGTCCTCTAGAGAGGATCGAGCAACAGTCAACCAGAGCAAACAAGCACAATATACTGGATTTGAATGAGTAATGAGAGAACGCAGAATATAGGAATAGAGAGGAGAGGATCTAGTTGGTGACAGTCAGAAAAAAAAAACATTTTGTGCATCTACTGTGCAAAACTGCATTTTGTCACATATACAGTTGAAGTCAGTATTATTAGCCCTCCTGAATTATTAGCCCCCCCTATATATTTTTCCCCCAATTTCTTGGATTCTTTCCAACACATTTCAAAACATAATAGTTTTAATAACTAATTTCAGTAACACTTTATTTCGATGGTCCCTAATGCACATTTGTGTTAAATAAAAGTTGCATTGCAACTACATGCCAATTACTTCTCATTTGAGTATTAGTAGACTGTCTGCTTAATATCTGCTGATACTGCTCCTTCAACACATTTAACTGACTATAAGAAACTTTGCAAGTACATGTCAACTTACACTAACCTTAACCCCAACCTAACAGTCTATTTATAATCTATTGAGAATTAGTTGGAATGTACATGCAATGTAACTTAATTTCAACAAAATGTGTTAAAGGGACCATCAAAATAAAGCGATACCCTAATTTCTAACAACTGATTTCTTTTATCTTTATCTATGCCATGATAACAGTACATAATATTTTACAAGATATTTTTCAAGATACTAGTATTTAGCTTAAAGTGCAATTTAAAGGTTAACTAGATTAATTAGGTTAATTAGGCAAGTTATAATATAACAGTGGTTTGTTCTGTTGACCTTAAAATGGTTTAAAAAAATTAAAACTGCTTTTATTCTAGCCGAAATAAAACAAATAAGAAAAAATATTATAGGAAATACTGTGAAAAATTCCTTGCTCTGTTATACATAATCATTGAAATTTAAAAAACAAAAATAAATTCACAGGAGGGCTAATACTCTTGACACCAACTGTATAATGCAGTTAGATACATCTTTAGTTGTATTGTGTTTTTAGCATGCAACATACACAATGCAAGCTGGGATGTTTGCTTATTCATGAAGTGATTCATATAAACTGGTTCTTTTTTATTAAGTCATTACAGAAGATTCACAAAACAGCACTGAACTTGCAGCACTAAACTACATCTACTTTAATCAGGATACAGTGTTTTCATTTAAATACGCTCTCTGTAAACACAAGCGTTTTCCAAAATTAGTCTGCAAAAGCTTAGATTGATGTACTGCGCACGAGTAAAACTGTCCACCACCAAACAACAACTGCGAGAAGACATTCGGTCTCCATTGAAGAAATGCAATCTGAAGTATGTACAAGCTGACATTAATCTTTAACAACGCTATCAAACTGGAGAGCAGCTAAACCAATGGCAGTTCACCGTCATCCACCATCTTGCTTTAGGCTGGATGGGTCACATGATTACTTCAGATGACTAAAAGTGTGTCATCGGTTCTAAACGCCCCCATTTTCATAGTCTGCACTATGGGAAAACGGTGTAAAGAACAGATGCATTTAATGTAGATACGATATAAAGGATGCAGTATAAAGTATAAAGGATTTTTTTTTCTTATAGAGATCAGAAAATATATAGTTTTCAAAAACAAAGCAGAGTATTGTATGCCCTCAATCCTGAAAACAAATTTCTCCAATGTAATGTATTGAATTTTCTTCCTCTTAACAGTAAAGCTTTTTATGTTGTGTTTTCGCCAAAGCTGCATTTATTTAGATTTTTAAAAATAAAGTAATTTTGTGAAATATTTGTAATAATTGCTCATTCCAGTCTGTAATAATTGCTCATTGCTTCACTCCAGTCTTCAATGTCGCATTATCCTTCAGAAATCATTCTGATATGTTAAAAACAATTTGCTTGGATTTTTTTGGTTGATACATTTTTTCAGGTATCTTTGATCAAGAGAAAGAAAAAAAGATATATATTTATGTAAAATATTAATATTGCTTTAACATTATAAATGCCTTTACTGTTACTTACTGTAATATAGCCAAAAATGACAGGAAAGGACAAAAGTAAAGCTGAGAGTGATAAAAAAAAAATTAAAAAATGAAGAAGCAAGAAAATTGAAACCGATGGGGAAGATGAAGATGTTGAGGTTAATCAAAGCAGAGAATTAGGGAAGGGATCATGCTGCGACGAAATCAAACCACTGCTGTCCTCCTACAGTATGTTCCATCAGTGCTCTAGTTAGCCAGGCTTCAGCCTCAGGACACTGCCAGATCTGCCTATCATAAGAGCGCAGTGAGCCTCTACCTGAGCTTCACCTCATTCATTATTCATAGAGGTAATAAAAGTCTCTGTAGAGCTCTACTCTATCTAATCTCTGCCATTTTCCACTTTACTGTGGGGTGCAAAGCTGTTTAGGGAGATGTATTTTAGGTCAAAGCCTCTAAAGGTAATTTTGTCTAACTGGCTATATGATACCATGTGTGGTGAAAGGTACCGCTGGTGTGCGCTGAAGAAAGTTAGGCAAGCAGAAAATAATGGAGGAATGGATTCAAGGGATAACAAAACCTAAGGAAAAACTGATGACTGTGTGAAATATGTGACTGGAGAATGAAGAGTGAAGGACCATATATTCTGGTCATTCATATGTATGGTCACCTTGGAATTATAAGGTTTTATCTGACAATTTTGTCAACATCGAGTTATTCGCATATTCTTACTCTGTGACAACTTGTTTGCATTATAAAATGTTATTTTTGAGTTTTGTATTTTGGGATTTCTTTTTGGAAAAGTAAAAGTTTCTGTCAGGTTCTACTTTTAATGCACACAAGAGGCCTGCCAGGATCATATCAGGGTGATAATGAGTGATATTAAATCCATGTTTAAATTATTAAAGGGATACTTCACTCAAAATTGACAGTTCTCATTATTTACTCACCCTTTACTTATTTCAAATTTCACTTCTTGACTTTCTTTCCTCTGTTGAACATAAAAGAAGATATTTTGAAGCATGTTGAAAACCTGTAACCATTGACCTATATTATAGTATACAATATAATATTATATAATATTATAGTATTATTTTTTCAGCTTTCTTCAAAATATCTTCTTTTGTGCTAAACAGAATTCAGAAACTCATAAAGGTTTTGAACCACTTGAGGGTGAGTAAATGAGTCATTTTTCATTTTTTTGGGTGATCTATCCCTTTAAGCCAGGGGAGTCAAGCTTACTGGAGGGCCGCATCTCTGCACAGTTGAACTTTAATCCTAATTAAACCCACCTGATCAAACTAATTGAGTCCTTCAGACTTGTTTGAAATCTAGAGATAAGTGTTGAAGCAGGGCTGGAACTAAACTCTGCAGGGCTCCAGAACCGAGTTTTACACCCCTGCTTTAAACAGTATTGGAGTGTGATGTTAAAATGTGATTGAAAAGAAATGACAGTATTACAGTATGTTTTCCATCTTAACCAAATGAAATTTAAACTAATGGTTCCTGCAAAAATAATTACCCACATATTCCAAAAATCCCCATTTACAAATTTGTGGAGATTTTGATATAGTATTTATATCAGTAAGTATTATCTCAATACATTTAGGGTCCACATGTTCCACCATTTTATCTTTTATGGAATGTGTAAAACATATGCCAGAGTAGTTGGTGGTTTATTCCACTGTGGTGACCCCTGAATAATGAATTGATTTCTGAATAATGAATAGATCATGGACTAAGCCGAAGGAAAATTATTTGGAATGCAAAAACGTTAAAGCTCAATATCTCAAAACTCTTTTGCTTAAATGTTTTATGCGTTTACAAAATCTCAAAATGTTTATGAATCATGTCTATAAGTTAGACAATCTAAAAACAACCATTTATTAACAGCCCAGCACAGAAATATTTTGTTGCCCACTGGTGAATTTTATTCTATAAAATAATATGAAAGCCGGGTTTATACAGAGGATCTTTATGACACAGATTCTTCATCCTTTGACATGTTATGTTCTCTCTCTCTCTCTCTCTCTCTCTCTCTCTCTCTCTCTCTCTCTCTCCTTTTGAAGTGATGGCTGGGCAGATCGTGATGAGGTGGTAGAAGGATACGAGCAGGAAGCAGATGGTGGGATTACAATGAAGTTACAAACGGAAGAAGTGCAGTCATTTAATGACTACTTTCTGAAGCTGAGATTGGACACCAACAAAAGGAACCCATGGTTTGGAGAGTTCTGGCAGTACCGTTTCCAATGCCGAATCCCCGGTCATCCTCAGGAGAACCACAACTACCAGAAAATCTGCACAGGTAAACGAAGAACCAGAAGCCACTCAAATGATGCAGATGAATATGTAAGACATCAGTAACAGTTTTATATGAGCCTTTAAAGAGGTTAAATATGCTTTTTAAATATGTTCGAATGTTCTCTGAGGTCCACAATTATTTCAAAATATCAAAAACATCATAATTTAGAAGCAATAGGCTATTTCGTGTCCTGTTATCACCCCCTAATCAGAACAAGCCATTTGAATATGCGTGATGGATTATAGAATTGTAAGGCCCAGTCCCAATTCTACCCCTTAGTTCTTCCACTTACCCCTACCCCACAGTTCGTGTGTCCCAAATCTTTTTTGGAGGCGTAGAGATAAGGTGAAGGACCATATAGCAGAGATTTTTCAGAACAACACTACCAATAAAGGGGTATGAGATATTTCCGTGAATACACCAGCTACAGCAGCAACATGGCTGCAAAACTAAGCAAGGAGACCCACAAATATCTAAATAAAAATGTAATTAATAAGGATTTTTAGTACAAACAAGCTTGTGATTTATTACATTCATAATTAAAGAAAAACTATTTTCTAATGGCTAAATATCGCTATCGATAGTCCCTTATTATAACCGCTGCAAAATATTCCACAACATATTTAAAATTCTGATACCTTTAACCAATTCAATTCAATTACAAATAAAGTTCATCCAAAATTGTTGTTAATATTAATTGTTCCTAATAACAAAAAGTTTTGATTTCTTAAATTTACAGGATTATTTTCATAGCACAATGATATGTTAAAAGATCAAGGGAATTGGATTGATATGTTCTTGACCCCTTTAATACAGTATAAAGTTATACAATTATCTTATCCTCATAATATATGAAGTCAAAAATTACTTTTTCACTGTATGCATGATGACATTTTTCTGAATGATATATGGTAACTATATTTCCCTCCATTTTTTTTTTCATGTAATTGTCTTCTGGTTGGCGCTTTAAAAGGTGATATAGGTAAACAGAGTTGTGCCCCTTTATCTTTTGTGCTTTCCCAACAACTGTTCTCTGTCTTGCACACACAGAAATTTTCACTCTTTTTTGCTTCTATACTAAACACTTTTATCATTGAGACAGCGCTTGAGAGAAAACTAAATGCTGCTTCTGCCAGTTAATATTTCTACTAATCTTTCTATTTTTTTGTATTGAAATACCCAGACACTAATAACAAATGTAGTGTAATTGTCACTGTAAAAAGTCATGACAACAAATCTTTTCATGTTACTTTTAACTTGTTTCAATAATCAGATTTCAACAATCTAGTTTATTAGTTTATAGAAAGTTCAAAACTTAATACCTTTAGTCAATTTGACTGGTATAAGTTGAGATGACTAAAAAAGTTAATTTGATTCAACTAAATAAAGGCAGACGATGCGGTGGCGCAGTGGGTAGCACAATCGCCTAACAGCAAGAAGGTCGCTGGTTCGAGCCTCGGCTGGGTCAGTTGGCATTTCTGTGTGGAGTTTGCATGTTCTCCCCGTGTTGGCGTGGGTTTCCTCCGGGTGCTCCGGTTTCCCCCACAGTCCAAAGACATGCAGTATAGGTGAATTGGGTAAGCTAAATTGTCCATAGTGTATGTGTGTGAATGGGTGTGTATGGATGTTTCCCAGTGATGGGTTGCAGCTGGAAGGGCATTCGCTGCGTAAAACATATGCTGGATAAGTTGGCAGTTCATTCCGCTGTGGCGACCCCAGATTAATAAAGGGACTAAGCCGAAAAGAAAATGAATGAATGAATGAATAAAAAAAGGCAGCAAGATTATTTTTAAAGTGTACAGCCTACATGTATAACATTTATGCAGTAATAGTTTTTGATTGTTTTACTAACAAGTGCCAAGAGCTTATAGTTTGTTATTGTTCTCCTCTTCTGAAAGAGCATCATGGTGGTAAGTGAGAGTTGATGAGAGACATTATGATGTTATGATACCTGCACTGAAGCAGCACTTCACTATGGCAACAGACAGCACAATAGGTTGGACTGTGTTTGTCTTCTTTGATGTTCTCAGTGATGCCAATGTTCTCAGTTATGAAGAAGATATGCAGTTCAGAGCGGTGTAATATGCAGAGAAGTATAAAGTGAGTGAAATTGTGACAGAAATAATCAACTAGTTTCATCATTGTTTGAAAAAGCTAGACCCCTTTAAAAAAATTTTTTGGGCATTTATGCCAAAACTTTCCACTAAGACTGTTCCTTGTCCCTGAGCATCCACTTGGAAAGGCATCAGATTGATATCGATCACATTTTCTTTTCACACGCTATATCTATAAGACTTTAATTTAGCCTAAAAGTCAAGCAAAGTCAAACAGTGTACACTGCCAAAGCAAGATATCAGTCCAGCTTTTCTGTGCTGCTTGATGGCACTGAGAGCACAGGAGATGCTTGTTGCACAAGGAGAAAAATGCTGTCACAAAGTGCAAGCTTGAAAAAAGACACAATCACAGTGTACTGTAACAATGTACTCACAGCGTCTGCATGTGTGTGCGAGAGTGAAGAGTTCACACGGTTTATTTTTTCACTGCAGAAAATATTTCTTTTCATCAGTAATTTTGTCTTTATTCCTGTATAAATATCTTAATATTCCTAGAATAAAGCATATTTACTTTAGTAAGACTGTATAAGTAACGTTTGTTAAATTGAGCATAAATATCAATAAACTTTGATTATGATTTATCCATTAAGAATTTTAAATATTTAATGTGTGTGAGAAATTATTTTGTCCTAAGGATGAGTATTTAAGATTTGTTTTACTTGAGAAACAATAAATAAATAAATAACAATTATTATTATTATTATTTAAATTTATTTTGATTTTGTTTTCTTATGCAGTTCTAGGTACTTAATTTAAATAAGGTGAAATGTTAATAACATTTAATGAATCCAAGACTTAAGTTCTTGCCTCTGATTTCTCTTGAGTGTGTATGCAGCACTGGAATGGCTTTTCCATCGCTGGCTTATGAATATGGCTTTTGTCCAATGGCTTGCCAGTGCTAATATATGAAACTCCATGAAAGCATGTAGTTTGCCAGCCTGCCAGCGGGACTCTCTCCTTCCCTTTGTTCACTCTCTTCCCTCAGTGTGTTAAATGTGATCATATTTTAATATTAGGGCCATAAAATGATATATAACATTAAGGCAAAGTGACAGTCTGCCTTTAGTCACTCTTAGACATTTGCTAATATATTGGTTTATATTTTGACAGCATAGAGCCTCTGGCTGTGCTTAATTTTTCTGGGTAATTTAATCCGTCCAGCATCCAGAATTTTTTATTTCCTAAATTGCCAGCAAATCCAACAGTTAAAGTAAATAAATCCTAGATGGATGGAGGCAGAGTGGCACACATATGACTATCACGATGCATTCCCTTCCTCATTCTGCTTTAAAATCTTTCCCTGGCAGGAAACGAGAGCTTGAAAGACAACTACGTCCAGGACAGTAAGATGGGCTTCGTGATCAATGCGATTTACGCGATGGCTCATGGTCTTCATGATATGCACAGAGAGATGTGCCCAGAAAACTCTGGCCTGTGCGAGGCAATGGATCCTATTGACGGCAGTAAACTGCTGGACTATCTGCTGAAGACTTCCTTTAGTGGCGTGTCTGGGGAGGAAATCTACTTTGATGTAAATGGAGACTCACCTGGGAGGTAAATGGCAAGAATAATGTGTTGAGTATGTACTAGTGCTCTGCTTCTAAACGTAGTGTGCTGAAAGGTTGATAAATTAAATATGCTGCATCCTTATATACTTTAGTTTTAGCCTCACATTTGTCCTTTGATGAGAACTTAGTCCCAGAATGCATTGTGACAATCTTTCTTGAAAAGCTTGTTTCAGGTACTGAATATATGACTATTTTCCTTGCATCTGTGAGTTTACATATACATATAATTGTACTTGTATATAATTAACACAATTCTGATACCCCATTAAAAAAAATGTTTTATTCAGTGATAGAAACAAGCTTTTACAAATAAGATGTGTATATGTACAGTATATACTACATTTTCCATAAAACAAAATGTGTTTATCAGGATCATTTAAATGCATTTTAAAATATGTAATGTCCACTGATGCTTTAAAAGATGTCCAAAAGTTTAGCTTGAAGGACTTGCAGGCAGTCGTTATTGTAATGATGCTGACTTTATATATTCACATCCCTATTTGTGAAACTGAACAAATCTAACTACTTTACATGCTGTCTGAATGTCCTTTTGGCTGCTTTCAGTGGCCAAGTCCAGATCTTCTCCTGTAATTCTGAAGGTCTGGTTGAGTCTATGCTTAAAGGTGCAATAGGAGTTCTTGAAAAATGCTTGCATTAGCCTGATAGCTGTCTCGCCCTGCAAATCACCATCCTAATCCAGGTCTCCTAGACATAGCAGACAACATCACTACAATACATTACATAACATTTACCAGAAAAAAAACATTATAGTACAGTTAGTAATTACAATACCAAGCTTCAAAAGAAGGTAGGTTGTTGTTTGCCTAAATAATCATTTCTGTGTGAACAGGGTGCACAGAACTATGCAATTACATATTTTGACAGGCAGGAAGGATCAATGGTTTGATTGAACAATACAATATTTTTCTTGGTGCTACACATTACACAGAATATTAAAATACATCTAAATATATTTGGAGCACTTAATTTAATGATTGCTATCAGGATGGGAAGAGACTTTCAACCGTCATAAAAAAAATTGTTTCTCAAGACAATCACCTATTGGAGCTTTAAAATATCCTAATGTTAGCAACTTGCTAACCCAAACACAGTTTTGTCTGAAGTTGCTACCTTGCTTTGTCAATGACTTAATTAGTTTAACTGATTTATCTTGACAGCCAGCTGGTCTTCCAGTTTGACAGTGCCAAGATCCAATTTAAAGCAATCCTGAGAAGCTATACCAGAACATACCAGCTATGCCCATCATAGTTATGCTTCATAATCAAAACTTACCGTTTTGACTATTTAACCCAATAGCTTGTATCTTATTCATTTTTATTCTTGGATTATCGCACTGTTAGCTTAGCAACATGCTAACACACAATTGCCTGTCTTTCCAAATCAAGTGTTTCCATGAGTATTAGCAAAGTAGCCATGCAGCTTGCTTACATTTTGGAACAGAGCTAGTTTAATGTCTTAGCTGAATGGCCAGTGTGACATTGACCATTTTGAGTACAAATTCTCTGAGGCAAAATTTGGTCATACATCCTCTCAGGTTAGACTTGGCACCCTAGCCTACTACATGCAAAGAGGTGCGTATCGGATGGTAATGGGCTTGGAGTGGAACAGATTGCCTTGTCTGGAGGAGATGCTTCAGTCCTCTCCAGTCCAATACCCTGATGCGGTCAGCTCCTGTCACCCTGGCTGTACACGAACAAAAGATGACAGCTCCACTGCTGCCCTGAGCACACGTTTGCATTTGTGACACTCTGTAGGATAGTGAGTGTCATTAGTATGGATGAGTGGACCGAGCACTCGGGAGGTTGTGGATTCATATCCCAGGTGGAGGATGCAAAGTTGAGAGACTTGGATGTGTGAACATGGTAAAAGTGTGAACTCTGCCTCTTGTTAGTCCTGAGGCTTCAGTGGTGCTAAGCTACTTATTATGGCAGACTTGCTGTTTAAATTTTTTTTTTGTCTCTCCCTGACTTTTTCTTCTCCTTTAGGTATGATATTATGAATCTGCAGTATGTGGAGGAGATAAGCCGCTTTGATTACATTAATGTGGGGTCGTGGCATGAAGGTCTCCTGAGCATCAGTGATTATAAACTCATGACCAATCGAACAGAGATGGTTCGATCCGTCTGCAGTGAGCCGTGCTCCAAGGGACAGATCAAGGTGTGTATGTTGCACAAAGAAATAACCATAGAAAATCTTCAGATGTAAAAACTTTAAAGGGATAGTGACCCAAAAACGAACATTTCCTCACCATTTGCTCACCCTCAAGTGGGTTCAAACCATTATGGGTGCTTTGTTCTGTTGAACACTGAAGAAGATATTTTGAAGAGAGGTGAAAACTGGTAACCATTGACATCCGTAATAAGAAAAACTAATACTATAGAAGTCAATGGTTAGAGGCTTTCAACTTTCTTCAAAATATCATCTTTTGTGTTCAACAGTAGAAAGAAAGAAAAGCAGGTTCGGAGCAAGTGAAGGTTGAGTAAATGTTTAAATAAATCAATTTAACATGTTGTTACTTGTTAACACTCTGACCATGGGCTTTCGATTGTAGCAATGTATAGTAAATGTATTTGTAAATGTTGAAATTAATATTACCAAAGATTAACAAAGGCTGTAGTAGTATTGTTGATTGTGAGTTTATCTATTGTAGTTAACTTGTTAACAAATTAAAGCTTTTTCTATACCCTGCAATGAACAAATTATTTTTACGTTATGCTTAATGTTACTGTATTCATACCAGTATCAGTACTTTTTTATTGTTATTAAATGTGAGATGAATTAACTGAGGAACTATTAAATATTAGCATACCTGACACCATTGTGACACAGAGCTCTTGGTGTTTTCCAATTGCAGGTGATCCGTAAAGGTGAAGTGAGTTGTTGCTGGATCTGCACTACATGCAAAGACAATGAATATGTTCAGGATGAGTTCACCTGCAGAGCTTGTGACCTGGGCTGGTGGCCAGATGATGAACTGGCGGGTAAGAGACTTTGTTTACATTTCATTCATCCTCCTTTTTTTTTAACCACACATCTAATAGCTCTTCATTCAAGCACTTAGACCACTATTTCATTGAGAATTCTGGCATAGCCCACTTTATGCTTTAGCCCGTATCTCCGTCCGGCTCCACTGCTATCACTCGTCTTTATGCCCTTCGCATCCTCCTTACCCAACACTCTCTCTCCCTCTGGGCTGTGAGCTGCGCGTTATTTTGACAGCTCTTTGCAGCAGCTAGCAGAGCTGGATAACGGTGAGGTTGGAATCCCATTAGTACCCAGCAGCCGTGTGTCAGGCTCAACAGTTTCACCACGAAACCTGAGCAGCAACAGGGAATTCTGATTACCAGAGAGACAGACTGATCTGAGATGGAGAAAAAGCTCTGTCATGGTGAATGAGAGAGAGAGAGAGAGAGAGAGAGAGAGAGAGAGAGAGAGAGAGAG
>CAIGQW010015581.1:10004504-10016958 GCA_903798125.1 Danio choprae | reverse complement strand
GAGAGAGAGAGAGAGAGAGAGAGAGAGAGAGAGAGAGAGAGAGAGAGAGAGAGATAGAGAGACACCCTCCAGGGATATACAGGACGCTCTGTCATAGAGAATGAGAGTGATCAGAATGCAAAGAAAGATATGCACATGGAACAACTAGGGCATATGAAGCTTAAGGGTCAATGACGTGATGTATTAATTTTGTTTTAATAATTATATTAAAATGTGACATATATACATTTTAAAGGTTTGGGGTCAGTATGGTTTGTAATATTTTTGAATTAAGTTTCCTATCTGTCTTAAGGCACCAATTATGGCAGTCTGTTGAATGGTACTGTCACACAATAAAAAAAAAAAGACCTCTTCAGTAATGTGCATTCTTTAATTTTTTCAACTCTCCTAATATCATGAAGAAAAACAATACCAATGAAAGATTTACCTTTAATCAAATTCGTCTTACACATGAACTAACACTGTTTTTTTAACTATATATATATATATATATATATATATATATATATATAGCATCCACAAATGCCATTTTGAACAATACAACACACATGTCCTCCTCATCTGTTGTAAACAAACAGAACCAGCTTGTACATATATATTTATATGTCAAGATGCTTGTCCTTCAGACGGTTGTGAACATGCTTTGGACTATTTGCTGTAGATTGAAGATCTTTGAAGCTTTGATCTTTGAACACACAATTAATATATTCATATCTTAAGATTTAGACGGTCAGTTCAGAGTTCCAACAATCCCAACATTCTGTTTTTAATGTTGTCCTGTTCTTGATTTATATTTTATTCACCTTGGCTTCCTGTCTGCTTCCTTTATTCCAGAATGCAAGCCTCTTCCGCTCCGCTATCTAGAGTGGGGCAGTGTGGAGTCTATCATCGCAGTGGTGTTCTCCTGCCTCGGTATTCTGGTAACTCTGTTCGTCACATTCATCTTCATGCAGTATCGTGACACGCCAGTGGTGAAGTCCTCCAGCCGTGAACTTTGCTACATCATCCTGGCTGGCATCTTCCTTGGCTATATCTGCCCCTTCACTCTCATCGCACGTCCTACCGTGATCTCCTGCTACCTGCAGCGCGTCTTAGTGGGCTTGTCGTCTGCCATGTGCTACTCCGCACTTGTAACCAAGACCAACCGCATCGCACGCATCTTGGCTGGCAGCAAGAAGAAAATCTGCACCCGCAAGCCCCGCTTCATGAGCGCCTGGGCCCAGGTTGTTATCGCTTTCATGCTGATTAGTCTCCAGCTGGCCGTGGTTGTTACCCTCATGGTATTGGAACCTCCCGAGCCGGTGAAGAGCTATCCCAGCATCAGGGAGGTGTACCTCATCTGTAACACAAGTAACGTGGGTGTTGTGGCTCCGTTGGGCTACAATGGCCTTCTTATTATGAGCTGCACCTACTACGCTTTCAAGACCAGGAACGTTCCGGCCAACTTTAACGAAGCCAAGTACATCGCTTTCACCATGTACACCACCTGCATTATTTGGCTGGCTTTTGTGCCCATTTATTTCGGTTCCAACTACAAGATCATCACCACCTCCTTCTCGGTCAGTCTCAGCGTTACTGTGGCACTAGGCTGCATGTTCACGCCCAAGATGTACATCATCATCGCCAAGCCTGAGCGCAACGTACGCAGCGCCTTCACGACCTCGGATGTGGTTCGTATGCACGTGGGCGATGGAAAGCCGGCTCCCTGCCAGAGCAACAGCATCCTCAACATGTTCCGCAGGAAGAAGAACAACAACAACGCGACTGGCAGTACCAAGTGAGTGACACCTATTAATAGGTTTGAGTCACATTTCTGAAATACCAGCTAAATGCACATACAGGCTATGAAACGTATGGAAATAAAATAATAGTATTTCTTTCTCAGTAGCACACCAAGTTGGACTGCAGCAATAGCACTGAAAGAGTTCTTTCTAGCATGTGTGTGTATTTGAGTTGTCTTTCCCATGTTTTTCTACCTGCTGCAAACCAACAATATGTACGTAGAGTTGCTAGAGCCAGACACTATCCGGTCATCTTCTATCTGTGCTGAATCCGCTTCTAAAACTTAACCTAATTTTCAACCATCTACCCATCCACTTAGTCCCTCTCTTTCCCTCCTCAGTATTAACCCACTTCTCAGTGTGCCTCCTCCCTCTTGTCAAACCTTCTCCTGACTAAAAAATTAACCCAGTTCTCTAAGACTGTAGCTCCCATATCCTGTTCCCTTCTAATGCCCTGTTCACACTGACAGCGATTTTATGTCTGGAGGTCGCTGCATGTTGGTTGACATTTCTACTGCTGCAAAAAAAAAAATCAACATTAATAACATTGTGACATTTGTTCATAGATCACAACAGATCAAACTGCATCATATTATGAAAATGATGAACAATTATGCATCAATTAAACGGATTGGTTCTCATTTGAATAAATGTAAACTACTCTCAGTTTTGACGTTACTTGATGCTATTGAGTTGCTCCTCATTTCCATACATGTACAGTAGAAGTTAACAAACATATCTCCTATTGAAAGTTGTTACATTTGAGTCACTGCTTATTTGCATAAACTTAAACTGTAGTTAACAGACACATTACTTGGTAGCTTCCAAACTGAAAATCAGTTATATAATCCGAAATTTCCTATAATCTCTTATCCTATTGGAAACTGCATCAATTTGCTGCTTATTTTTATAAACATAACCTGGATGAAACATTGAGCTGAAGCACATCTTTGTAAAGGTAAAAGCTTGCATAAATGTAATGTACTTGTAAATGTAAACTTTTAACGTAACTTTTACGTATCACTTGGTAGTCATCAAAATGAGTATCAAACTGATGTTATTTTTCATGAATGTAACTTTAACATAACATTCGGTTGTGGTTAGAGTGATCTATGTTGATCCTGGAACAACATTCAGTCAGCCAGTCAAATTTAAGGATAAGTTTACAGTTTAGGCTTACAGTTAGGGATATGTGCTTCTACATAATTGTTATCCAAATATAATATTGGATTTGATTTTGGGAAAAATTACAGTTAAGGCTAGGTTAAGGGCTAGGAATTAGGTTTGGATTGTATTTTTGATGAGGAATGATGTTCCAGCATCAACATCGCTGTTAATCCAGGTATACATGCTTGGCAAAATGACACACAACCTGAATCAGTTCTTATCTGCATAAACCTAAACTTAACTTTTGATTTAACTTTTAATCTGGTGGTTGACCAAACAGATTACTACTCATTTAATTGAGTTTACGTGAACAAACGTTCGTAGTTTGATGCATCACCAGATATGCTTATGAGAGTGTGTAGATTCTGGCTATGTGCTAATCCACCCACTCTCATTGAAAACAAATGACCTCCAGTCCCCATGATGCTGCAAATCCATGTTAGTGTGAATGCCCCTTGAT
This sequence comes from Danio choprae, assembly GCA_903798125.1. Lineage (NCBI taxonomy): Eukaryota > Metazoa > Chordata > Actinopteri > Cypriniformes > Danionidae > Danio > Danio choprae. The sequence continues at coordinate 10,013,550 of CAIGQW010015581.1, read as the reverse complement.
TCTGATGCAGCTTTCAGCTCTGAGGCCTCTCTGTCCGGTTAACTTAATTACACTAAGAGCGGACAGAGAATGCCACGTTGATCTGAAACTGAGGGGAATTCCATAAAGCCCTTCTTCCTACTGCATGTCGTTCAGAGCAGGGATGGCAGAGAATGAGCCATCGTGGCTTTCATAATGCTCTGAAAGCAGGTCATTATGAGATACGCAATTAGCATGTTTGAGGAAGTCTCTGTCAGCGACTTCATGAATTAACAATGTCGAGTTTACACATCGTGTGCTAACCCTAATCATGAGAGTTTTATGGCTGATAATTGTAGCAATTGTCTGAATGATGACGTGCATAATGATCATGTTTCTGTGATGTTCTTCTCTGTCTCTGTGTCGCATTCTGGCGTCTCTTCGTGGGATTAACGTTGGGTCTCTGTTTCATTCATAGTCCTAATGGAAAGTCTGTGTCATGGTCTGAATCAGGTGCCAGACCCCAGGGGAGGGGGTCGAGTGTGTTCCACAGACTGTCTGTGCATGTGAGGAGGCAAGCGGTCGGCCAGAGTCAGACGGCAGTCATACGACCCCTAACTAATGCCTCACAACCCCCCGAGTCTGAGTATGGCGCTGGCCTCAACACAGCCCCCAATGGCTCTCACCCTGATGACAAGGATCTCTACAACCTCGGCGAGGGGCACGACGGAGGTCCCCAACATCCAACAGCCCAGGAGGGAGGGTTACCACCTTCCTATTCTCCTCCTAACTTGATAGACCACAGCACTGATTGTCCTGAAAGGGAGCCAGTGGACACTCTGAGCTCTACAGTTCCTGATTTTGACCAATTTGTAATCGGCACGGGCAACAATTTGAGCCCTGTCTCCTATAAATCGTCCGCCAATCAGCTGCCTCTTCCCCTGCATGGGGACGCGTTCCTTGAGGAGGGTTCAGAAATGGAAGCTCTCGACCTCATTCAGGGGTTTCTGTGTGAGAGTGCCACACAAGAAGAGGAGGAGGAGGAAGAGGAAGGTGAGGAGGAAGAGTTGGCACAGAGTAAGCTGACTCTGCTCACTCCACCTTCCCCATTCAGGGACTCACTTCGGTCAGGGGGGTCCATTCCTGGATCCCCCAGCTCCGACAACAACCCTCCCTTCTCCCAAAGTATGAACTACACCCCAAAACAGAGCTCTTTTACACTGTAAAAGCACACGCTCAGGACGGCGCTGTTTATTAATCAATCACTACAGGATATAATTTGCTTGCTTACTTGGCTATCTTCACAAGTCTCTGTTAAATGTTTTGGAAAGCAAGGAGGACTGTAAATGATCAAATGGGATGTCCTGTTGGGAATATTTTTCTCTGAGGCAGCATCCGTTTTCCAAAATGCTGCGGAAAGTTGGAGTGCCAAATATTATCGTGTTGCTGTGCCCGAAACACACTGGCAAATGAGATCTCAACAGTCCAGGAGTGACAATGCCAGCGTGCTGCTTTACTGTTTCACTCTTGCCAGGATGAGAGGCACTTTTTGGGATTTAGGAACTATTAAGCTGGTTGTTTCTGATTAAAACGTTTAGTAACTAGTCATGGAAAATGAGGGTTTTTTGGATGTAGACTACATAAGTGCTTAAGTAATATACATACAGATAAATCCCACATCTCATATCAGGTCGCTGTGTGGTTAAAGTATCTGATTTACATGTGGACAAATCAAGTAAACCACGTGTGCACAATAAACCTCACACGGTTGACTTGATGAGTAAACAAGGAGTTTCCCAGCTAATGTTTTTTTCCAGTTTTCTTTGTGGCTCCCAAATGTAAGATTCAGTGCTTTTGCTTAGAGTCAAAGGCAAGAATGCTGATTGTAACATTAGCTATAGAATACTAATTAACTTCAATTTGGAGCCAAGGTACTTTAAAGAAACTGTGTTTTTCTTAACTTTGTCTCATGCGTAAACTCATCCTAGAAAAAGGGAGCAATGTTTTGCAAACGTTTGTATACTGTTCTGCCATCTATTGTTTTCCACACAGATGGTGTCTTTGTATATCTGCTATATGTTTCTATGATTAGAATGTGAGATATTTGTAAGTTTTAAAAATGACATCTTATAACGTTCTCTTTGTGATAAAAGGGACATATATGGTTTGCTGGAGCAACTTTTTTAAATGTTACATTTTTAAATTGTATCTATGAGTAGTTGCTTCTAGTGGTAACTTGTAGCATTTACTGCCAATCTTGCGTAGGGTTATCTCATGAATTTGCGACTGTAACGCTTTAAGTTTCACAGGACTATTAGAATGCAACTCTCAAAGAACAAAATTCGTGAATATCTTGCATATTGTAATTGTTAAAATGGATTGTAATATTAGGTCATTTAGTGTAAGTTGTTTGGAACAGACTCATTTGTTCAATGTAAAGTAATTGACAGCTCACCTGTTTACATGGTCAGACTTAAAAATGGGAAAATGCTCTTTTTGCCAAGACAATTCATGCTGTAAAATAAATATTTTATATCTAATGTTGTCCTTTAGTTTTTTCCACCATCTATTCAGTTCAATTCTATTCAGTTCTATTCTGTCAATTTACTCGGGCCATTGAAGATGTAGGCAACTTTTTCCTTCAGTATAACATTAATTTAGATTTTTAGCTGAAAATGTGGTTCATGCAAGTCAATAAATGCAAGTCAACAGCTTCCAGCACTTTTGAGAAAAAACAACAACATACAGGAAAACAAAATTAAAACTTTCGTGTATTCATAATATTTATGCTTTTGCTTTTTTGTTCCAAATCTTAGTGGCTATTTTATAAACGTATTAAAAATCAATTAACAGTTTAGCATGAGTTTAGTTTTATTATGATCTGAAATCATAATTGTACTATCTCTGAAATAGGCTTGTAATGCGTTACTTCAGAAGAGCAACACCACAAATGCTGTTAACTGGTATTTTTATGTCTACATGGTACACCGGGTTTTAATTTAATGTTCTTATTTAATCTGTCACACAAAATAGGATGTCTCGCGCCTAGAAACCGCACATGTTGAAATTTAACCACATTTCCACGACGACCAATGCCAGAACGCCGCGAGTGAATGTGTGTGTGTGTGTTCTTTATTTCTTTGACCCTAAAGCCCAAGCGGACAAAAAGCAAAGCAATCCAATCGAGGCGTGATATTTCCGGGTCCTATGACTTATCAGGTGGTTGTCCGGTGGGAGGAGAGGGAGCGTGTGCTTTCTGTTTGAATACTTTCCTTACAGTCGTCCCCGAACTCAAAGCACTTCTGCAAACTGTGAGAGGGAAGTGGTTGCTCAGAGTTGCCAAAACTTTCCTCTCTCAAACTGACATTTTGGCAGCATGGCAGGCGGGTCCGTGTCGGAGTGTAAGGAGTATTTGTTTAAAGTTTTGGTTATCGGGGAACTTGGTGTGGGAAAGACTAGCATCATCAAGCGATATGTTCACCAGCTCTTCTCGCAACACTACAGAGCGACCATAGGCGTGGATTTTGCTCTCAAAGTCCTAAACTGGGACAGCAAAACACTAGTACGACTACAACTGTGGGACATCGCAGGTAAGAAAGACGTGTGAATGAAATGGTTTAAAATGCGTATCGTGTAATAATTCTACAGATGGCATGTTTATAGAGGTTTCTTTTGACCCGTGTCGATGTTTCAAGCGCGCATAAGGTAGCACGTGACTCTTGTAATGTTGAGTGATGGAAAGTCCGACTTCGTTCTGAGATTCGGTTCTTTTGAACGGCTCTGTTCATCGAATCGCGTAAAAACATTTCTCGGAAGTCATGACGTAATTGAGTCATCGCGTGGTCCCCTATGCATTGTCATATGATATGCATGAGATGCATAGTCTACAAATATCATTGTTAAAAACAAATGGCATTTTAAAATAATTTGTATTTAATTTGTGTATTATATTTGTTAAAACATTTATAGAGCCTGAATATTTTGTATTTGATTCTTGTAATTGAAACCAACTTTCTTTTCTAAATAAGTTTGATAAAACTCAAGGAAAAAAAACCAATTTCCAGTAATTTTTATGTAACATTTTAAGAATTATTACAATTATTATTATTTTTAGAATAATATTTTTCAGGCTATTCTGGTACACACAGCCTATTATGTGTGTATGTTGCTCACTATCCAATGGACACTTGATGATTGATTGACACTGAGGATTTCTTGACTTGTAAACCGCGAGTACATATTTAGACGAATTCCGATGCGTGAACGTATCGTTCAGAACAGCGAACCGGTTCAACCAACTCAATTAAAAGGCCTTACTCTAAGGACACTCTGATGTCGTTTTTGAGACGCTGATCCCAGATCCTCCCACAGTTACGCACCCCAAGGCTACTGTAAATGGAAAAGGAAATCCTCTGTATTCTGTCCTTTAAGTGAACGTCACAGATGAGTTTGCAAAGAATGCGGTAAACTTTCTGAAAGCCAGTAAGAGCGAGCTTAACTGTGACCACGTCAGCGAACATAATTACTAACGCAATGTAGGTCATGTTGTGAGACTACAGAGAGAAAGGAGGGGAACGATATGATTTATGCCACTATTGTGACGCCGTACATCGTGCAAGTAGTAGACAGCTCATGTTATGAGACGCAGTCTATGGGCAAGACTTTCTGTACGTTATCAAAACCACAAATGTTATCTTTGTTGATTCGGAGGCACAATCAGTTCGATTGTTGTACAAGTGTAACTAAACACCCCTTGGTAAAAAGGGAAGTGAAATCACGTATCAGCCGAAACCTCGATGTGAAGTTCTGGAATGCAAACAAGCCATAACCCACAACGCAATCTTTTATATGAGAGTTCTTTCTTGTACTTTCTTTCATTCACTCTTTCTCCCATGTGAGATGACAGATGATAAACGAGAATTGTGTAACTGGTCTTGCCTCCAGTTGCTTGTGAAACCTTTTTCGGCAGATTGCCTGGTTCTCCAAAGTGAAGGAAATAAGAAATAAAGCTCTTGTATAACAAACTACTCGTGAAATTTGAATAATTTTTTCACATGTCTGGGATATAGCCTACCATAATTAACCTTATATAATTGTGTATATATCCTTATATATTTTCCTAACCAATTGTGTATATATCCTTATATATTTTCCTAACCAATTGTGTAATGCTTAAAGGTGGGTGCAGTATGTAAGTTTGACACCCAGTGGTTGAACTAGGTATTGCACTCCTGGATCAAAACAAACGCAAGCGCAGGTTGCCAGATTGAGGACGGGAGCGAGTGATTTAATCCGTGTTCTAAATAAAACCAACTGCACCGGATAGAAGGAATATTTTCCATATTAAAATGAGTTTTTGTCCTAACAGATACCTTGAATTGATATATTAGAAACGGCTCATATTTCTCAAAGGTGAACAACAGAAAACTATGACAATGATCACCTCAGGTAAACCTCATGTGCTTTATTCAGTGTTAAATGCTAACAATATGAGTTTGAACGGTTTGAATGCCGTTTTACATGACATTTATTGCCGTATACTGAAAGCAGCAGCACAGAGTTAACCTCAGATCTTGAAAATAAAACAAACCGTTTGAAATTTAACTTTAGATTTAAACACATATGAGTGACTCAGCATCTACATTTAATAATGTTAAAGAGGGTTAATATGTATTAAATAGATTATAAACCTTACGATTTCGTGAGTAAGTACATATTCTGTGCTTCTGAATGGCTGTATTTAAATTTCTGTCGTGTTTCGTGTGGTGCAAACAGCCAAATTGCTCATCACTGCGTATTTCGTCAGGTAGCATATTGTTAGGATACGGGGTTACAGTGTAACCTGCTCACCTAATGTTTATGTTTGTATTATTTATATCATTTGCTAATTAATAACCTCACGTAGAACTGAGCCTGCTACTGTCCACCGGGGGTCGCATTTCAGTCACGGACGCATGCTTTCAGAGCTTTTCTGACTGAATGAATCAAATAGGCTGTTTTACATCAAGGCAACCCGGGGTGCTGAAATATAATTGGCTAAACTGGCAGTGGGCGGGTTAAATGACCAAAACAAAGACACCTGTTCCGGCACGGAAAGCACATTTTCAAAGCAGAATATCTGACTTCAGCATTGTTTTTCAGATAAACAAGAATGTTCACTTGGCATGTTTCTTAAATATCTGCAAACATATTATGGTATTTTTATGCTTTAGAAGAGTCAAAAACTTACGTACAGCACCATATAAATTTATAATATATGTATTTTTAAACCATATGAACTAATATGTAAAGCCTTCAAGTTTTTTTTTTTAGGTGTTTTATATATTGCATATATTATGTTCCAGGCCATATAGTATCCATATAGTATGATATTGTGGAAATATTGAGGTTACACGGAAGGAGGAAAAGAAAAACAGTTGCACAAACTAGTGTTGTCAAAAATATTGATATATCATTAAATATCGATACTGAAATGTTTTTTTAAATGATACAGTCTTGCTTTTGGTTAGTATCCATACTGCCTTTGCTCTCTACTCTCTCTTCTCACCAGCAGGAAGATTAATAATTAATAATAATATTAAGATTTTAACACTTTTGTTTTAGTCAGAAAAAAAGATGAGATTCCACTAATTTAGGTTTTTTTTTTAACCTAAGGACTGCTGACTTGTCTGGTATAAGCATTACATGATTTAGTTATTTTGTTCCATTTTTTTTCATTTTGGGGAATTTATACTATTAATGTTGTGGAATTTGTTCTCCAAGGTATCGAAAATTGTATTGAATATCGATATTTTTCAAGGTATCGTATCAAAGTTGGAAATTCCAGCATTGCGCCAACACTAGCACAAACGTTCAGTATTAATGCAGTACAGGTACTGTAACTAGCAGATTCACATACTGTACATGTCAGTTATCACACTCTGTCTCCCAATATTGTATTTTTAGATAAACATTTAAAATAAATGTTCTTTATTGACATCAGTGGTTGCACAAAGAACATTTAACATCCATAGTTTAATTTCATTACACAAAAGTGGAAAAGTTCTTTAGATCATTGAAATGCTTTTGACATTTAGAAAAAAATTATTCTTTAATCTACCATTGTTAAAGTTTTTTGGGGGGGGGACCAAAAATGGTTCTTCTATAGCATTACTTCAAAAACCCTCTTTTGGAACCTTAATTTTTAAGAGTGTATAAACTACAATGCAATGATAAATGAGGGGTATTTAAATAAACATTTCTCAACAGCCTGTTATTTTAAACCATTTAACATAATTATTATGTACAAAACGTTGCTTGCATAATCAAAGATTTTGAGTCTATCAAACATTAAAATATTCATAAAAAATTATATTCACTTTGTAAATATCACATATTTTACAATAAAAGCACCATTTTTCTCTTTTTTTTTTATTGTTGTTGATAATTTACAAGCCGTAGAATCAAATATGAAAAAGTAGGGATATCCAATGTATAAAATAGGCTACAAAATAGTAGGGTTATAACGCTTGTATGCTTCAGAATTTAAAATGACTCAGCGTTTTCACACTAAAGTGCTGCTGAGACATTGGAGAGCTGGGATCTGTCTGTAATCTATTCACATTCTTTCTCTCCCTTCCCATTGCTGCACTGTTGCTGTCATTAGAGGTAGAGAAACACCACAATATATTTCCCCAAAGACAGATCATGTCTTTCTGCTGCAGTATTCGTCGAGCACAATGGGACCATGGAGGCATGTTTAATTCAATGTACTGTATCAACTGTCCACGGCAAACAAATGGACAACTTCAGTTTCCAATTTAATTTCGGTGTCATGTGCATCAGCCGTCAACATCCTGTGAAATTGAATCGTGAGCCTGGGATATAGTTTATGTACATTGCGTCTATAGGTCTATATAATGATACAGGCATAAATCTCTATCTCTTTTTGATCTTTGACTTTCCACTCTGATATGATACAAGTACTTCAGATTGTCTCTGATTTGCAAAGGTTATTCTTGCAGCCATGTTTCTTTAATAGGATGTCATGAATGCAAGTCAGACACCACATTCATTCATTCATTTTCATTTCGGCTTAGTCCCTTTATTAATCTGGGGTCGCCACAGCGGAATGAACCGCCAACTTATCCAGCATATGTTTTACGCAGCGGATGCCCTTCCAGCTGCAACCCATCTCTGGGAAACATCCATACACACCCATACACTACGGACAATTTAGTCTACCCAATTCACCTGTACCGCATGTCTTTGGACTTGTGGGGGAAACCGGAGCACCCGGAGGAAACCCACGCCAACACAGGGAGAACATGCAAACTCCACACAGAAACGCCAACTGACCCAGCCGAGGCTCAAACCAGCGACCTTCTTGCTGTGAGGCGAACGTGCTACCCACTGCGCCACTGTGAGGCCCCAGACACCACATATATATTTGTAATGGAAAGTCAAACCATCTGCCCGGCTAACTGAATTTTACGTTCTAGTATAGTTCTCTCAATTTGTGAACAAACACTGTTCTAATAATGTTAAAGCGGGCCTATTGTGCTTTTTAACAAAGTATTGATTCTATTTGGGCTGGTGTACTACTCTCATGCTCTGTGGTTTGCAAACTGCATTCTTTTTCACATAATTTATGTTATTATTACAATATTTTTCTCTCAAATGGCTCAATTTGTTTCGGGTTTGATAAAGGCCCACCTTGCAAAAACTGAAACGGATTGTGATTGGTTAGCCCGCCGTACCAGTGTGTTATAAATTTGCTCAAACAGCAAGTTAACGATCGCATTAGATCAAATCTTACCAGTGATTTCGATGAAGTAGTGTGTGTTGTGTCGCAGACATTTGAATGCATAAATGCATTAGGAAGACAAAAGATTTATGTTTTGTAAACTACACTCTGATAACTATGGAGATGGGAATGATAATAGTTTTACACTAACAATGTGTGCTATTCACAACAGATATACACACTGCTTAGGAAAGTAGAATGTTTACTTTATCATTCACCAAGTTATATCACTATTTACTTTATTATATTTCAGAGAAGTTGATGAGTTTAGATCAACTAAAAGGATCATTATTACACATATTT
>CAIGQW010015581.1:9931999-9952948 GCA_903798125.1 Danio choprae | reverse complement strand
CACACACACACACACACACACACACACACACACACACACACATACAGTAGATGCATGGCCTCATCTGTATCTCTGTGATCATGATCATGTGCTCACCCCTCATCACGACAGGCCAATTATGTGCTTTCCCAGAGAGCCCAGTGTGTTGCTTGGTAACACCTGTGGATAAGTAAATGGATTGAATGGCTTTGGTACGGCTTCTGCGTTATCATGGTTTAATACGTCAGCACAGCGCCGTGTAATGAGTTAAAGCTGCACTGTATAACAGTATTTTGCAAAATTGGCATAATTAATTGAGTGACATCAATGAATAAGCATTTATAAATTCAATACGGTGCCACTGATTGGCTTAATGAGCTTCACTGATTGCTACTGACTGAGTTAATCATGGTATTCTCATGAAGAGTCATGTCATTAGTTTTTGTGACTCACATTTACAGTGTTTTCAGAGTTACTGCTAACATAACCACATTTTCAAGAAGCAAACTACAGTACTTTTCGAATAAGTAGCAGCAACGTAATGCAATCTTTGCTTTTCCTTTAGGGAAATAATCAAATGCGCTTCCCTAGAATGCAAATGAACCACTTCAATAAACGATTCACTGATTCATTTTATTCCCTGCACAAAAGTCCCCATCGGCCTAGAAAGCTAATCTATCCTAGAAAAAAAAATTTATCTTAGAAAACTGGCTTAGGCTGGTTTAACTGTTTTTTTCTTTCTTTCCCAAAGAAGTTTCTTGATTGTAGTCTTTATAGTCATCCTTAAATGGAAATCAGTTTTAGGTTTTTAGGTGTATTTTAGGTCTGCTGTCTAAATTCATATTGGTAAGCTTATTGTGCATTTTTTCTGTCTTAACATTTTTCAAAATGTCAAGTCCCCCTGTCGAATGCTTGCTTCTGATTGGCTGAATAATTCAATTCAAGCTTATTTGTTTAGCGCTTTTCACTATAATTATTGTTTCAAAGCAGCTTTACAAGAGGTGCTTATTATTGCAATACAATCAAATTCGGAAAACCTAAGGTTATTAGTTACCATAACTTTATTAGTTACTAATAAATAGGGCCAGACAGAATCTGTGGTCTTTTTTTGGAATTTTGAAAAAAAAAATCTGTGGATTTATGCGGGATGATTTTTGGAGTATCGTAACTAAAACGTAACATTTGAAAAAAAAATAAATACATTTTTAACTTTTATTTAATGTTTACAATGCAAATCCAATTAGATCCACTTGTTTGGTTGACAAAGAAAGTCTCTAATATAACATTTCTACTAAAAGACAGAAAATATTACTTTACAAACTGTATTGTAGATAAATTACACGAACATTTTCATATTAGTCAGTAATATTACTGAAATTAATTTAAAAAGGAAATAAATATAAATATACACACATTTACACAAGTAAATAAATAGACTTAATGATGGGCTAAAAGTGATGAGCTTTTGCATGCTCAGATTCCGTGTGGGCCTACTAATAACAATAAACAGAAAGTAATTTCAAAGGAATGTACAAGTAAAGTTCTAGGCCAGTCTTGTCTTCATTACAGATCTTCATTACTTTGCCAAATGATTACAACCTAAAAGAACCAAAACTCACAAAGACACTAACCAAGCAAATTGATATATTAAATATTAGGATTAAAATGAGAAAATAGTTTCCCTTTTAGATTTTTAAGGGTGAAACCTAACATATGCCGTGTCTTGAGGTGTTATAACTACACTGTAAGCAAAATAATTGACTAAATTATTAGAAATGCACACTTTATTACCACCTTGGGTTGTGTGTTATTATCTAATCATTCAATGGCCCATCTTTAATACAGATCCCATTTAATGCTAGATGTGCAATGTTAAATATTTGCATAAGATTGATTGTACTGCACATATTTCTTTCTTTTTTAAATATATTAAAACTTTTGTAAAAGATAAATAAAAAGCAAACAAAAAAAAATTGTACTAATGTTTCTAACACATCTCTTAATATCAATTTAGAGAGTCTCTTATGAAACGTTTCTGTAGGAAATTACAAATCAGTTCAAAGCTCTGTTACAACATATTGTATGTATAACAGCTCTACTATTTCAGTATTGAAAAAGCCAAGGTCACTAATTTGTATTCTTGTCAACATTGCATTACTTACTGTAACTGACTGTTGTGGAGCAAAGATGATTTGTCTCTATTTTGTCAAATCTTTTTAAAATGGTTGTTTTATTGAGTAAAATATTTAAAAAAAGACCTGAACAAAACAAATCAGTTAATAATAAAAAAAAGCATTAGATTGAATGGAAAAAAAATAAATAAATAATAAAAATAAATAATTGTTGTATAACCCCCCGCCCCCATTTTCCTCTTTTGAAATCTTTAAGATACGGAAGGAGTGAAGTCAACTGCAGCCCCTGACAAAGAGACAGACAGAAAAGATAAGGAGAGAGTACAGACTGGTAAGGAGTTCAGTGCTGGTTTGCTTCAGTCCCAGGATGCATTAGCTTCAAACAAACCCCTGCTGCTGAAGACCTGGGTGGACCTGCACAACTTCACTAAATGCTTCCAGTAAGAGTCAATCATCTCTAGCAAACGTCTAAGCCATATTATGCTAATCCTTTGCTATGTTGTCATATTAACTGCTCATGCTCTTAAATTCTGATTAAGCTGCTGGCTGAAATATGCAAATAATCATGCATTGTAGGACACTGCTGATTTTCCACAAACCAAACATGTATCCCCATCAATTCAAAACATCACACTTTAAGGTAAGATTTTAAAAGAAAAGAGTGTAGCAGTTTAATATTAAGTGTGTCTGCTTGTATATTTATATATTTTTATTTATTTTTTGCCTGAAAGGTGTTTGCCCCCTTACTGATTTCTAAATCTTTCTTAGTGATAACTCAAGTACAGGCGGCACAGTGGCTCAGTGGTTAGCACTGTCACCTCACAGCAAGAAGGCCGCTGGTTTGAGTCCCGGCTAGGTCAGTTGACATTTCTATGTGGAGTTTGCATGTTCTCCCCGTGTTCATGTGGGTTTCCTCCGGGTGCTCCGGTTTCCCCCTCAAGTCCAAAGACATGCGGTATAGGTGAATTGAATAAACTAAATTGGCCATAGTATATGAGTGCATGTGTGAATGCAGGAGTGTATGAGTGTTTCCCAGTACTGGGTTGTGGCTGGAAGGGCATCCACTGCGTAAAACATATGCTAGGAAAAGTTGGCGGTTTATTCTGCTGTGGCAACCCCTGATATATAAGGGACTAAGCCGATGGAAAATGAATGAATGAATGAACTTAAGTAAACACAACATGGTGTTTTGAAATGACGGCTTTTATTGTTAGGGGGAAAACAAACCCAAAGCTACATGATGTGTTTACTTGTGTTATCTTTGACTAATATTTAAATTGAAATGTTTTAGGATCTGAAACATTAAAGTACAACTTTTTGTTATCAAAAATCTGGTTTATTCAACTAAATATTGATTTCCTTTTTTTGTGACTGTCATTATATGCAAGAAATGTTTTCTTTTAATTTGGAAGAAATGTCATCAGCTGTTTCAAGATTTAACAAAACCCTAAATTTATGGTCTGTTTTTCTATAGCTCTGTATATAAAGAAAGAGTATTATTACTTTCAGTATATTTGTACTGGCCATGCTTGTTTTTGCTTTTTTCTTCTGCTGACTGGCTAAAAACAGTTGCTTTCGCTTTATTTAAAAGTGCCACAACCACATTCAAGCTTATTATTTAATTAAAAAAAGCATTTCTCTATTACTCTTAATTTCCCAATAGGCATACTTTTGTAGCTATGGTAACAGAAATGTATTTTTCCTCTATGATTGGGCTGGGCTCTTTTGCCAGTTATATTGATGACATTCAGAATGTCATAAAAACACCTAATGCAAGAATGAGCTAAACCTGTTTTTGTGGCATTTGTAGTTGTGCTTGGTATAATTATGGTATCTGTGGTGGGAGGGATGTGTTGTGTGTGGAAAGAACATGAAAGTGAGTCAATTCTCTGTTAGAACTCCATCTCCTCTCGACTGTCTGCTGCTGCGTTGTCCAACACTGTGGCCTCCACCCACTCTGTGGCCGCTCTTCCTAAACAATCTGATTTGACTGGAAATGTTCACACACAGGTACACATGCACGCACGCACGCACGCACGCACACACACACACACACACACACACACACACACACACACACACACGATGGGTGGTTTTTGATAACCTGGCTGCTTTTGCTTTTCGCTTCCCATTGTTCTGGAATGCTGGTGAGCTGGGCTTTATTTTGATGTATTCACTGAGAATATGGTTTGATTTAATATTTAATAATTGCTATGAGTTTGAGTTTATGTAATGGTGTATGTGTGTATTCTATTGTCTCCTGGGATACATTCAAAGCTGAAATACATATAGATGTAATGTATGGAAATGTCATATAAAGGTTATCATTATTATCATGGTTTTGTTAAAATCTCTCACACACACTTAAGGTATTCCACTAAGTTCTATATCTGAGAATAAACAAGCAACAAATAAAAAGGCAGCTTATTGTGTTTTTGTGATAAAGGACATTAAGATGGATCCGTGCATTATGAATTTGTTTAGTTGCATTTTTATTATTTCATGTACATTTGTTTGTGTTTAAGGTAAACTTGGTTAATTTAAGGTAAACTTGGAAAGCTACCTCACAGATATCCATGTATATGTTGTTTGTAACAAAATTGAGTAAAACTGTTTTATAAAAGTCAAAAATGGTTATATGATTTAATGAAAATATCTAATTGTGATTTTTCTGACTGATATTGCAGTTTGATTTGTGATTATTTCAAAAGTGGGCAGCGCGCACTTTAAATGAAAGGAATACAATACACTTTAACTGTATATATAAATATAAACTTATTAATTGTCTATTTAAACATGCATTTACAGTACATTGGAGCCTTTTGTGATTAGCTAATCACAATGTTAAAGCATTTTATAAGTTTTCAAAAACATGTCAATTATATTTTTCATGATAATACATTTTTTTAAATTGTAATAGTAGCCATCAGAATATTTACCATGGTTTACTCTCTGCTTATTGTTCTTTCTTGTCTCAGTCTGCAGATGGGAAAGGTTCTTACTTCCTGTTTGCAGATAACCTGTTACCCACAGAAATTGTCATCGGTTTCGCAGCTTTGGTGCACTGGGGAGAAAGTGTGGAAGAGAGTAAGGGCATGCTGTACATATTTTATAATGCTCACAACTAGGATTCTGTCTAAATTTGTGTCTGTTGTGTGCGTAGGAAAGGAGTCCTCAACCAGGCCTGGTTCTCTAACAGCAAAGCCTTTTTCATGGAAAAGCATCATCTCTAAACTTCCTGTGGTGCAGATCCAAACCACTGCTTGTAAAGCTGTGCTACTCTCCCTTCCTCCTGGGTAACTATATCACCAGCATTGCTGTCACAAACATGGTTGAAACATGTTTACTCTTAGCATGTATATACAATAAACAAATACACTAAGTCATTTTTGTTAATATACCTGTTAAAGTAACCTTTTTTGCTTAGGTCATTCATTCATTCATTTTCATTTCGGCTTAGTCCCTTTATTAATCCGGGGTCGCCACAGCGGAATGAACCGCCAACTTATACAGCATATGTTTTACGCAGCGGATGCCCTTCCAGCTGCAACCCATCACTGGGAAACATCCACACACACTAATTCACACACATACACTACGGACAAATTAGCTTACCCAATTCACCTATAGCGCATGTCTTTGGACTTGTGGGGGAAACCGGAGCACCCGGAGGAAACCCACACGAACACGGGGAGAACATGCAAACTCCACACAGAAATGCCATCTGACCCAGCCGAGGCTCGAACCAGCGACCTTTTTGCTGTGAGGTGAACGTGCTACTCACTGCACCACCGTGAGGCCCTACTTAGGTCAATATCGTGATAATAATGTGTACCGCAATTAATCGCAAGAGGAAAATTTGATACTTTCATAAGCCTAGTTTCAAGTCAATTGGTGGTCAGTTCAATTGTGAAAATAAAACCTTCTTTCACAATTGTGTTGTTTAAGTAAATAATTGTAATTTTGTAAAATTGTAGCCATTGTTATGAATGAGGCCCTGGCAAAGGAGGTGGAGTTCCACATGCAGCTTTTATTAATATAGAGAATGGTCAACAGGCAGGGGTCAAATTAGGAGCAAAACAGTAACATTAAGGGTAATCCACAAGAGTAATTCAATAATCAGGCAAAGATCAGGGCAGGCAGCAAACAATCATAAAACAAGAAACAGTCCAAGATTCACTGGCAAACACTAAGGCCGTGGTCAAACTGCACTTTTCAGTCCATAGACTTCCATTCATGTCCATGTGACTGCAACAAACTGGAAACACAAGCTCGTGTGACAAGTTTCGCAGTTAACTGCGTTGGAAAGTTCAAGCTTGTTGAACTCTGCCCTGTGAAATCGCGTCACGTGATTCTGTGAGACCAATCGAAGATCAAAACATGACCTCTCTGTACAGAAATGTAAAATATGGAGCAATTGCTCACTTTTTTAATGTCCTATCTTGTTTAATCCTGCCCCTTTTCGCAGCGCCATGTGACAAAATTTTGCAAGCACAAACTCTAGGGTTACATAAGACATGAAATAAACACAATACAAAATCACATAATGACGGTGTGTGAGTGTGGGGCTTAAATTGTGTGTTTGTGCAGCTGTGTCATTGTAATCAGTGTGCCGATTGGTAAACTGTTTCAGCCGTGAGATGCAAAGCATAATAGGTGTAGTCTGGGTAAGTGGCTGGAGGGCCCTCTAGTGGGTCTGGTTGGTACTAAAACTAATGACTCGTAACAGCTTTAGTCGTCTTTGAAAAGTGTTTTAATAAAATTACATGCAATTAATGACCTTTTCAAGGTGCATGGAATTGTAAAGCTTTGATTTTATCTATATAAAATAATTTACCATGTCAGTTCATTCACTGGAGCTCAATGTGTTTTAATGAATATTTTTAAATCAAACAGAAATTTATGTTCATTCGTATTGAAATGATTATAGTACAACAGAAAAATGAAAGTGTTTTTAAGTAGTGGTCCTCAACCTTGACATCGGCTCTGTGTTGCAGTTTTTTTTTAGATACAAATGAAAGCCTTAGCAAGGCTCTTACAATGTATTGAGCTCTCTCTTAGAAGCCCAGAACAGAGAAGAGAGATAAGAAGATGGGTTGAGATACAGAAAGCGAGAGAGAAATGACCCAGTCTGCTATTTCTAGCAGCATAGTGGCCTAAAAGCTGAGAGCCTACATTCAGAGGTCACACTGAAGGAAGAGGGGGGCAAGTGTAGGCACTTCTGAATTATTTTGACATTTATACATTTAGGAAAATATACAAATATTCTTCAGATTTTATCGAAAGACTTTATGCACAGTACTTCTCAAATACTCTTTCTGTTCTTGTCCCACATTCTAAAGAAATGCTGACTTGCTTCAATTATTTTATCTCAATTATTTGAATGTAAAGTTTTAACCCAACAGTAGGTTTGTCAAAATTTTAAATAACAAACCTTTTTTTTTTTAGTTTATTCTATGTCTTTTTTATTTTTTAACCGTATGCTATTCTGTTACAAAGAAAATCTTCTTTTCTTTAGATTTCTATTGGCAAATGATGTAAAGATAATAGGCTGCTGTAGAGCCGGTCTGGTGCTGTGGGGGATTTGAGAGTGCTTGAAACGCATAAGAGCAACTTAAAATTGTAATACTAGTGTTTATGGACAAGCAGATTTTGCTGACTGCGACCCACAGTATATTCACAAAGTGCATACATCATCTCTAGAAATAGTGCATGATCTTGAAAAACGGTCTAATTGGAAATTGTGAATTAGCTGTATTCTGAACACGAAACACGGATTTCTGTTCAGTGGCTGCGGGCAACTTCTTAATGGGCCATATATACTTTACTCGGTCATATGATGATCATATGCTGGATATATGATTGCAATATTATCAGCAGTTACTCCAGGCTATAAGTGTGAAGACATGGCATGATCCGGTGGATCGTTTGATTAAATTTAAATCAACACACTGTATCAATTATACACTTATGCATGTGTAAAACAATTTCAGTGGTTTAAAACAACATATTACAAACTCTTAAATTGCTGTAATTGAGTAGTTTTTCTTAGGAATTATACTTTACTAAGTGGTTTTAAAAATGTGCACTTTTGTTTAAATGGTGGCAAAGTTGGTTTGACGTTGGATATTCATTAGACTTTCGATTTCAAACCAATTAGACACTTTGGGCCTGCTATATTTTTGTGTTATAATTGTCAAAAAATAAATAAATAAATAAATAAATAGATTAAAAAATAAAATAAATATATTAACCAGGCAGCACGGTGGCGCAGTGGGTAGCGCTCTCGCCTCACAGCAAGAAGGTCGCTGGTTCGAGCCTCGGCTGGGTCAGTTGGCATTTCTGTGTGGAGTTTGCATGTTCTTCCCGTGTTCACGTGGGTTTCCTCTGGGTGCTCTGGTTTCCCCCACAAGTCCAAAGACATGCGGTACAGGTGGATTGGGTAAGCAAAGTTGTCCGTATGTGTGTGAATGGAAGTGTATGGGTGTTTCCCAGTGATGGGTTGCAGCTGGAAGGGCATTCGCTGCGTAAAACATATGCTGGATAAGTTGGCGGTTCATTCCGCTGTGGCGACCCCATATTAATAAAGGGACTAAGCCGAAAAGAAAATGAATGAATGAATAAATAAATTAACCATATTAGCTAATTAAACAGCTACATTTTTATTTGCAATGTATAAGGTGGGATAATTTTCAAAGTGTTATACTCATTACTCTCACTACTAATCTAAGTAGTCGCTACTACTACTCTGGTAAAAATTTTTAAACATACTTTAAGTAGTATTTACAACAGATACATTTAGCTTATTTTTCATCAGGTAATTGTTATTTTATTCTTTCCACCACTGAACACTTCAGACCAGTAACTAAAAACATTTTCTCAATATTTTCATTGTTTCTTCTTACTAGGCGCCATGTCCTCCAAGTGCACACAAATGCTTCATTGGCCATCCACCTACATCTCTGCAGCAAGTCTCCTTTTGTGTTTGGTGATGACGAAACTGTCATGCCATACCTTGACAAGGCATGTCCACATTAACACTGTTAACTGATTAGTTTTACCACTATTTTATACTGTTTTATACTTGGTGATGAGAGGATGGAAATTTCTGTATACAGATTCCTTTAGGCTGTCATCTGCCTTTTTTCTTAGTCAAAAATATTAAAAGGGCACTTCACATTTTTCTTCTGCTTTTTACTAGGAAAGTCTGAGATTTTGTGAACAGGCTGTGACGATCGTGAGAGCTCTGGGTTGTGTGATTAGCTGCTTTTCTGATCCAGAGGAGCTACCATTGACCACCAAAGAACTTGAGAAGGCGCATGGCATGGGCATAAAGCAGCAAAGGGTGAGTTATTCATTCATTCATTCATTCATTTTCCTTCGGCTTAGTCTCTTTATTCATCAGGGGTCGCCACAGCGGAATGAACCGACAACTTATCCAGCATATGTTTTACACAGCGGATGCCCTTCCATCATCATTACTGTACCCAGTACAGGGAAACACACTCATACACACACATACACTGCGGCCAATTTAGTTTATTCAATTCACCTATACCGCATGTCTTTGGACTGTGGGGGAAACCGGAGTACCCGGAGGAAACCCACGCGTACACAGGAAGAACATGCAAACTCCACACAGAAATGCCAACTGAACTAGCCGGAACTCGACCGCTGAGCCAGGGGGATTTATACATAGGGTAATATGGGAGAGTACCTTGTCAGACTGCCATGTAACCAAAATGTTGTATACGAGGAAAGCTTTTTTTGTGTGTGTTTTTTGTACTTTAACAGCCGTGAAATATATCCACTGACAGACCGTTATTATTTTAATTAATAAAATATGTGCTCTTTCAGAATTTGAGCTCTTTATGACCACTGTACCAGCAAAGCAACCGTGAAATGTCATTGCTGTTCTTTTATGTTTGTAGTTTGATTTGAAATGCATTGTTTTCACACTTCGTTTATTCTTTAATTATTTTTTTTAATTCATTCATTTTTATTATTAAATTAGTTTAGTCTTCTGTTCTTTTTCCTTTCTTTCTTTGATTGGTTGGTTGGTTAGTTGGCTAGCACTGCAGGAAGGTCGCAGGTTCAAGTCCCGGCTGGGCCAGTTGTATAGTTGCTATAGGTGAATTGAATGAACTAAATTGGCCTTAGTGTAAGAATGTGAATGTATGGGTGTTTCCCAGCACGGTGCTGGGTTGGAGCTGGAAGGGCATCATCTGCGTAAAACATATGCTGGAATAGTTGTCGGTTCATTTTTCGCTGTGGCGACCTCTGAAATAGAGACTAAGCGAAGGAAAATGAATGAATGGTTGGTTTAATAGATCATTTTTAAAGGGAAAGTTAAACAAAAATTAAACATTTACTATTCAAGTTAACTATAGCTATGAATTCCTATGGTTACGTTTCTTTTTTCAGAATTTTGTTAGAAACCTGTAACCACTGACACCCTTTGCAGGGAAAACAAATACTATGGAAGTCAGCGGTTACAGGTTTCCAACATTTTTCAAAATAACTTGTTTTGTGTTCAACAGAAAAAGGAAACTCTAACAGGGTTGTGACAAGTGAAGAATGAGTAAATGATGACAGAATCATTTCAGCAACAGTTTTATTTTTAATGCAGAAGTAACTAGTGTGTGCTAGCATTTGTTCTGGAAAAGGTTATAGGTTTCCATGGACATAATGATTTTTTATACTGTATAATTTATACTGTGAATAACTGTAATCTAACCACCCAAAACCTAACCAGACCCATAGTTTTTCAAGTAACAATTTGGAATTGTGTTTAAATTGGTTTTCTCTTATAGAGACCAAAAATATCTCAACAAGATTAAATGTTCTGGTATTACTAGCCCTCTTTTTTTCAATAAATAGCTAAATAATTTAATATGGTGTATTAACTGTTTTCCTAACATATGTTTTTCTAACATAAAAAAAATAAACAATTGGAACAAAATTTAAATATTCTGGTATTACTAGCCTTCTGGGGGCGCTTTTTTATATAAACATCTGAACCACACACACACACACACACGCACGTCCTCCCCCTAGATGTGATGATTTTTAAACTGTACAAATTGTACATTATATCTCCCTACCCCAAACCAACCATCATAGGAAACGATTAGCATTTTTACATGTTAAAAAAAACTTAATTTCATGTGATTTAGGAGCCTTTTCCCTCGTGGGGACCTAAAAAGGGCAAGATTTACTAGCATTCCTATACTTTTGGGAGACATTTGGTCCCCACAACATTAGGAATACAAAGTATACATACCCACTAAATAGACCACAGCAAGTTATAGTATATTACATTTTTATACATGCAGTCAAGCCCTGAATTAATTTTGTATGAATAATTTCAGGCTTAAAAAAATATATAAGTATAGTCTAGTCGGAATTATTCATACCTCTAAGGTATGAATGATTTCGGCCTTGAATGTATTTATGTACTATTTATCATATATATTTTTAATGTCTCATACAGGTGTTCAGTGAGGCAGTCTATTATATGTTTTTCTCTGCTCTGGGACGAAAACTGACATCTGAGGAGCTGTTTGCGGTACAAACTCTGACTGGAGACCCATCGCCACATGGCAGCAATGAAAAACCCTTGGAAGCACGATCAGGTGAGTGTCTTCTACACTGAGCAAACAGTCTCTCTTCGGCTTCAGTTGTGTTACACCTAGCATAACTTTATATTCCCATGTGTTCTTTCACTCCATAGCAGATGAGACTCCAGAGGGCTGGACTGGCAGGCAGGCCACAGACAAGGAAATGCAGGCAGCAATAGTCCTGCAGGCCGGATGGAAAGGATACCTAGTTAGAGAGATCCTCACTGCAGCAAGACCAGGTATATTCCAGCAAAATCACAAGAGATGAGACTGTGAATTCGGGAATATATGCCAATTGTCTTTGCAGTTTGATTCATACCCACTCTCCTGTGGTCAGTTATGTTTGACATCTGTTCTGTGGGTTTTTATGTTCATGAGAGAGGGAGAGCTGCAAGGCCCTGGAGCTCATACTTATCAATGAAGCTGCCAGTCATTTTAAGCTAGTATGACAGCAGAGAGAATAACACACCTCTCCATCCCTTTTCTCCATCTGACTCCATACCTCCAAGCATCACTCCATACCCGGCCTGACAGCATGAGTGACAGGGAGAGTGGCCGAGAGAAAGTGACAAAGAAGGATAGAAAGAAAGACGCAGCGCTATTGGAAAATGATGAAAAGAATGTGTGAGAAGAAGGATGAAAAGCATTAGGGAGGTGGGAGAATCTGACTGAGCAATAGCATCCGGGAAGCTCAAAGAACTTTCAGTCAAAACACGCAAGCAGTCTCAACAGATCCCGCTATTGCTCATCAAGCTCTATTTACCACAAACAACTCATTTATTGTGTGAAAATTACAGTGTGAATCTAGCAGTCGCACGCAGATGATCAGGACCCTATTTAATAGACGCTGGAAGATAAACACCAAATCATATAAATTTGTTCCACATTTTTAATACCCTGTGCTGGTTGTACAGGAAAGAAAGATTCGGGAATTATCCTTCCTTTATAAGCTTTAGTTTGTAATTTATTTGACTATGTTCTTACAATGATCGTAATTTAACTTAAAATATAAATATTAGATGGAAGAACGTAAAAACTAAAACATGAGGTTATTTCAACCATTTGAAATAAAATAAATTTAAGTATTAAAATTGTGCATTTAATTTAGATTGTCTGAGCAGCTCGGTTTACAGTAAATGTACTGTCAGTTTTAGTCAGTTATAATATAATAACTCCATTCGAAAATGCAAATGTACTTATTTTTCCTTTTTGATTATCTTTATGACATAATAGTAATTATATTAACAATATTAATAATAATAATAATAATAATAATAATAATAATAATAATAATAATAATAATAATAATAATAATAATTGTTTTTATTAATAATAATAATAATTATTATTATTATTCACTCATTCACTCATTTTCTTTTTGGCTTAGTCCCTTTATTAATCAGGGGTCGCCACAGCGGAATGAACCACCAACTTATCAAGCACATGTTTTACGCAGCGGATGCAGGTGCAACCCATCACTGGGAAACATCCATACACACACATTCACATTCATACACTACGGACAATTTAGCTTACCCAATTCACCTGTACTGCATGTCTTTGGACTTGTGGGGGAAACCGGAGCACCCGGAGGAAACCCACGCCAACACGGGGATAACATGCAAACTCCACACAAAAATGCCAACTGACCCAGCTGAGGCTCGAACCAGCGACCTTCTTGCTGTAAGGTAAACAGCGCTACCCACTGCGCCACCGCGTCGCCCTAATAATAATAATAATAAGTATTATTATTATTATTATTATTATTATTAATTTTATTATTATTATTATTATTATTATGCGGTACAGGTAAATTGGGTAAGCTAAATTGTCCGTAGTGTATGAGTGTGAATGAGTGTGTATGGATGTTTCCCAGTGATGGGTTGCAGCTGGAAGGGCATCCGCTGCGTAAAGCATATGCTGGATAAGTTCATTCTGCTGTGACGACCCCAGATTAATAAAGGGACTAAGCCGAAAAGAAAATGAATGATTGAATTATTATTATTATTATTATT
Organism: Danio choprae; assembly: GCA_903798125.1. Taxonomy (NCBI): domain Eukaryota; kingdom Metazoa; phylum Chordata; class Actinopteri; order Cypriniformes; family Danionidae; genus Danio; species Danio choprae. The sequence goes on along the minus strand of CAIGQW010015581.1, from coordinate 9,939,202 downwards.
ATTATTATTATTATTATTGTTATTATATAGATTTATGTGTTTTCCTAATTAGTTTTGCCTGTTTTTGTTTATAATATGATGAAATAATTAATTAAATATTCATATTTTCTGTCTTATACTGAAGGGTTTCTGTCATGATGGCTTTCATTTACAAATACCCCTCAGAACTGTGTGCTTCCTCCTTGCAAGAATAAAATGAATTTAATTTTAGGGAAATGTTACTTTAACAAGATATGGGCAGATGTAATAAATATCAGATTTTATATTCTGCAGAGCGTGGAGAAAAATATTTCAATAAGGAAAGCCAGTCCTGGCTGGTAAAATGATTGGCATTACAGAAGCGAAGGAATTGAGATTTGTTGGGTTCATTTATCTGTCACAGAGGCTTTTCTGCATCATCTTTTAATCTGAAACTGGGCCAAATCAAACCATGTTATTCAATCCGGTTTCACAGCTCCCAAGTCGAACAGTGTGGGTTTTTAGGAGTGCTTATTAGGGTCTGTTTGTGTTCTTTAGGCACCAAGGAAAATGTGAGCGTCGCTAAGACTCTGCAAGAGATGTGGGCTCCTGTGGAATCAGATGTAGAGAAGCATGCCGTATCTTTACTGAGGTGAATTATTCATTTCAAAGAATCATTTCTCTCCTCCATTATGTCCCTCGGTGGTACCATCTGCTGTTTACTGTCTGTGTTGCGGGAAGGGTCTGCAGAGAGTGACCTCTGGCCTGGGGGGTGAGTGTGGCATGTGTCTGGGCTCAGTGGGTGGGTGGTATCTTCTCTCAGCATTTGTTGCCTAACCTACAGTAGCTCCCTCTGACAATCGGGGTGTCATAGGTCGGTTTTTGTCTGCTTGAATCTTTGTCCGGTACTAAGTATACATTTCTGGTAGACACATGGTCACTAATGGTGAAGGAATAGCAGAGCTGTACCCCTGTAGAGAGGATGAGTGCACCAGAATAGCATTCACTGACTACTCAGTGCCTGTACCAGAGACGGCAAACTCCTGGATTCTGATCTTCAGGTCAGGAACACTCATTTTACACTTACAACAAAACATATTTAGAGCTGGGTATCAAGGCCAGATTGGTGATGTTTCTTTCTTTTGTTAGTTTTGGAATCATTTTTACTGTAAATATAAATGCTGGAAGCTGCCTACACTGGACCCACCAGCCTGTTTTTTAAAACAATAGCCATGTTAATAAATGCTTTTTTTTTACTTTCTTTTTGAGTGCCTTGGACTAATTTGATGTCTAATAGGTGTCCAATCATAGATGACTGGAACAAGATTAAATTTGGGTTGTCAGTAAAAATTGAATAGACATCTAACAATAGCCTAAAATAGACAAGTCATCAAATAGACTGATTAGACATATTATGTGTATTCATTTATTCCTGTCTATTTGATGACTAGTCTATGTTTGAACAAGTGTGAATATCATCTGTATCTATTATCTGTTATCCACACCACTCCATTGTTTTTAGTGCCATTGTGCCACACCACTCGCATCGAGGTCATTGCTTTTGAACATGAAATACACAATTTGAACATTCCACACATCAGACTTGAATTGTCTACTGTGACCATTCACCATAATCCTCTGTCTATTTTGATTTGAAAAGATGAAAAATGGCAGCATCTTTGGGATGAGAGGCAAAGTACAGATAATATTGTCATCCTGTTAAGTAAAAACATGCACGATTTAGTAGATTAGTAAATGATTAGTTCAAGTTCAGATTGATTAAAATCAAAGAATCAATTTTTTTTTTTACCCAGCTCTAAACATGTTTTTCTTAAAAAAAACAACAACCTAAAAACACCTTTATTTATAGTTCACCCAGTAATGACAATTAAGTCATCACTAATTCACCCTGGTGTTATTTTAACGGTGTATACTTGTATTTTTTAGACCAGATTATATTTTAAAATGTCCGGTCTGACTCATCCATATAATGACAGGTAACAGAGACCAGCATTAAACCTTTAAATAAGACCTGAAAATATTACAGATCCCATGTGAAATGCAATCACATATATCAGGGGACATTATAATCACATTATATATTTGATGATATATTATGTATATATATATTTGATATATTATGATGGTTTTTGGGCCATACAGTGGCGCAGTGGGTAGCACGATCGCCTCACAGCAAGAAGGTCGCTGGTTCGAGTCTCGGCTGGGTCAGTTGGCATTTCTGTGTGGAGTTTGCATGTTCTCCCTGTGTTGGCGTGGGTTTCCTCCGGGTGCTCCGGTTTCCCCCACAATTACAAAGACATGCGGTATAGGTGAATTGGGTAAGCTAAATTGTCCATAGTGTATGTGTGTGAATGAGTGTGTATGGATGTTTCCCAGTGATGGGTTGTAGCTGGAAGGGCATCCGCTGCGTAAAACATATGCTGGATAAGTTGGCGGTTCATTCCGCTGTGGCGACCCCAGATTAATAAAGGGACTAAGCCGAAAAGAAAATGAATGAATGAATGAATTAATGATGGTTTTTGTGGAAAACAAACCAAACCAAAATGTATTTTTCTGCAGAAATGGCTGTTGATTTTCGAGCATGCACATTCATAAGTCTCTGCTAGTGCCCATGGTCACTGTAACTCACAAAAAATCAGACTTACAATCATATTGTTATCCAGCCAGCACAAGTACAAACCCCGATAAACAATAAAGTATGTCCTATCCCATCTCTTGATTTTCATTATACCTCCACCTTCCCATCTCCACACTTCCAAACCTAATTTAGTAATGAGAAAATGTTTGTTCCTCAAGACAAGTGGTCATATCTGTAAACTGCCATTCTTTCTTACTGTCATCTGACATCCAGAGTTCTGGTCTAGAGATATTAAACTCATTGAAGATACACCACAATTTTTTGGACATGTTTGGATTAATGTATTAAAACCTGTTTCCCAGTTTTCCTGACCAAGTCAAAGTGAACTGTGGGCCTAATAGGGTTTTATGAACATGCAGTCATGGATGAAGGCTAATGGCCAAACTCAGAGTTTTTTGTGAAATACATTATATTTCAACTTGTTTTACATCAAAGCTTATAGTACCTATGAGACCACTGAAAGATACCTATGCAATTAAAAAAAAAAGGTTTAAATCTGTTTGCTTTTCACTTTCATTTTATGGATGATTGTAAGCAGGACTTTTTTTTTTTTTAATTCTCCTATTGTGGCCTGAAAAATTCAGAACACGATATTCCATTAGAATAACACAAGGGTGAGTAAATAAATGCTGAATTTGAAGGTTTAGATGAACTATTCCTCAAACGAATGAAAGAAATGGTTGCTTGTGAACTTGTTATATTAAGCAGTTTTTATCGGTTCTCATTTTCAGGGAGGTGTTTCGAGTTCCCAAGAACATGCTACTTGTTCCTAAAATGTTCTCCCCTATTCCTGTATGTATTTTGCATGTCATCAATAATGACACATTAGAGAAGATACCAAGAGTCTTTAACAATGTGGAGCCACACATATATACACCGAACAAGGTTTGTTTTTGTCAGTAGGATAACCCACTATTTTTTTTTTTAATTTGTATGTTCATTTTTTAAGACTCTTATTTTTCATCCTCTAAGGGTGGTTATTCATTTGTTTGCGAGGCACATACAGGAGACGTGCCTATGATTGGAGCAAAATGGCGAATGCGGCTGATTGGCTCTCGAGAACCCTTACCATTGCTTGCCAGAGAAGCACCAAGCAATGACTTTTCAGTAAAAGAGTTGAAGGGTTACTACATCCCTAATCAAAAGAACATCATCTGCAGGTTAGCACAGACCACAAGTATTTTAATTTATTATGTTATAAGCACTGCAAAGTTACCGTTTAGATTTTAGCTTTGCACTGCAATACAACGACATAGGGATTTTTAGAGTGAACAGTTAGTTATGTTTCATCAAGACTGATTGAAACTGTTTTGTTTTTCTGACAGACATGTGGTTAAAGTCTCCAGTGATCACTATGCTACTGTGCAGTGTCAGACCTCCAAATCAGATGTCTACATTAAACTGAGCATCCTGGACCATGAGAAAGAGGTTGCTAGCTGTCAGGGCAAAGGGCATGTCATCATCCCTGTCTACTGCTTTTTAGCCAGCAATGGTTTGTACACACACACACACACACACACACACACACACACACACACACACACACACACACACACACACACACACACACACTTTTATAGCTGTTTTTGTGGCGACCTCCCATAGGCATAATAATATATAATTTATAATCACTTTATCCTCACCCTACCTCTAAACACAACTCTTACAGAAAACGTTCTTCTTTGTTTATACTACCTTTTTTTGCTGAATACAATTATTATGTCCTAAAAATACAAATATTTAAAAAACTTTAAATATACTGTTAATATAGTAAACCTACAAATTGATTGGAAAAAAATGATTAAACACATGAAGTGAATGGTGTTTTTTTTTATTACTGTTATTCTAGCTTAAAAATATAAAGAATTTAAAGAGATAGTTAAAAATCTCCTTACCATTTACTCACACTCAGTTGATGTTAAACTTTTATGAATTTCTTTCTTCTGACACACAAAAGATATATTAAAAAATGTTGAAAACCAGCAGCCATTGACATCCATTGTAGCAAAAAAAAAAAAAGATTAAGGATGTCAGTGGCTGCTGCTTTCCAACATTTATCGAAATATCATCTTTTGTGTTTAACAGAAGAAAGAAACAAGGTCTGAAACAAGTTGAGGGTGAGGAAATTATGACAAAATTATAAATTTGGGGTGCACCTTCCTATAATATAACACAAATAGCAGTTAACAAAAAAAATCAGGTAAACTAAATATTAGTTATTATTATTAGATACAATTAAGAAAAATATTTAGATCTTCACTGGTTGTCAAACCATGTGCCTATGTAGTTATGCACAACATTTAAAACACTTCGATACATTCACATATTCACGTTTTTCAACACAAACAAATCAGTCACATATAGACTGTAATATTCTCGCACAAACTAAGGTATACTTTGTACTCTTTTCTATTCTTTAGTCCAAGACTTCTCGTCCACCCACTCCACATTTTGTCTTAACACTTATTCACTTTATAAAGTCACTGTCTCGGTTACTTAGCTACAGCCTGACTCTTGCCAGCTCTAGAATGTATTTATAGGATGTTCAATTTGTGTGTGTGTTTCAGGCAGTTCTGTGGCCCAGGCGGAGGCAAGGCAGGATCAGGGCAGCCTTACAGCAGAAGAGAGAGTGACAGGAGCGGGTGGAGGAAAGGAAGGCAGTGACCAACACCCTACAGACACACTGGTACCTGTCACCACAGACATATTCGCTTGTCACTTTTATATGTCTGTGTCTGTGTGTGTATGGGGAAAAATATCTTCTTGTTGCAAAGTTTGTTCTAAAGTACTTTTTGCTTGTATTTGTGTTCATATTCTGTTCAGTAATGTTCATGCACTGATATTTCTGACTTTTTTCATTCTTGTCTGTGTGCATGATTGCAGTTTCATAAGTATTACATACAAGCAGAGGTGTTACAGGAGAGTTGGCCTTTAGATGAGGCTCTCTTGCCCTTCATACAGAAGCTTAGAGATGAGGAGCGCAATGAAATGAGAGGTATGAATAATCTTGTTGTAGTAGATGCTAAAATACCAAGCAAAGAGCTGTGGTTTTGTTTTGGTTTCTTTGGAAAGAAATACAGCTTTAATAAACAAATACATTTAGAGATAGGTTTATCACGAGCGGATAACTCTTATGATCACCAAGGGTGTAATTGCATGGTTAAGAATAGTTTTCTTAATAATAGTCTTGATATAATTTAGCTTTTTTGGAAAACATGAAGCCACTGCACTGATAAACATTTTTGTGATACTTTTATTCAGCAAGAGTGCATTAAATTGACCAAAAGTGGCAGTAAAGACATCCTTTTACGAAATGTTTATATTTCTAATAAATGCTGGTCATTGAACTTTCTATTTATCAAATAATTCTGAAATGGAGGCAGCACGGTGGCTCAGTGGTTAGCACTGTCGCCTCACAGCTATTAGGTCGCTGGTCCAGCATTTCTATGTGGAGTTTGCATGTTTTCCCCGTGTTTGCTCCGGTTTCCCCCACAGTCCAAAGACATGCGCTATAGGTGAATTGGATGAACTAAATTGGCCATAGTGTATGAGTGTATGTGTGTGTGAATGCAAGAGTGTATGGGTGTTTCTTAGTACTGGGTTGTGGCTGGAAGGGCATCCGCTACATAAAACATATGCTGGAATAGTTGGCGGTTCATTCCGCTGTGGCGACCACTGATAAATCAGAGACTAAGCCGAAGGAAAATGAATGAATGAATGAATAAATGAATGAATAAATGAATGTATGAATGAATGAATAATCCTGAAATTTAAAATTGTTTCTACAAAAAATGATGGAGAAATGTTATAATATCACAATATTGCTGTATTTGATTTGCAGAAAAACCATGAGCATCACATGTTAAGCTTATGTGAAACACAAGTGGAACACGTGAAAAAAACTTGGATTGTGTTTTTCTGTGTGTATGCACTATACATACACACATTTAATACATACATTGAAAATTTTATTGTTTCTATTTTATGTACTCTTACATTTCCATTTAATTTTATCCATTATAACTGTTAAACAAATTGCACCATCTGACCATGATTGAACAAGTGAAACTTTATAAGAATGCCTCATGAAATAATACCAAATTAACATAAAGCTTCAACTTAAGCTAATCCCTTTTTGCCAAAGTACACCAACACAGCATACTGCATTATTTTATGACTGTGAAATGTGCTAAAAATGTTGCATTGTTGGTTGATCTAACCCTGATGATTCAGACTGGATTCACTCCATTTGCAGAACAACTGCTTGCTGAATTTCTCAAAGTTCATGCCACAGAATCTTACATGTTGTTTGAGTTTTTTATACAGCTAAACAAGATTTGAAATGCTCTAGACTGCTGTCGTGGATTCATCAATGCTTGGTTATTTATATTTGATTTTTAGAAGTCAGTTTTTTGTTCTGTTGTGTTTTGTGTTTGATTTCTTTAGTTGCTGTGCTAAGTTCTTATGTACAGTATATATCTATCTTATTAAAAAATCTAGATTTTCTTTAGTCTTTATATATGCCCCAGGCTCATCTGGATGTGTGTGTGCGTGTGTGTGTGCGTGCGTGTGTGTGTGCGTGTGTG
>CAIGQW010015581.1:9907063-9927199 GCA_903798125.1 Danio choprae | reverse complement strand
TGCAACCCATCACTGGGGAACACCCATACACACCTATTCACACTCATACACTATGGACAATTTAGCTTACCCAATTCACCTGTACTGGATGTCTTTGGACTGTGGGGGAAACCGGAGCACCCGGAGGAAACCCACGCAAACACAAGGAGAACATGCAAACTCGTCTCTCGAACCAGCGACCTTCTTGCTGTAAGGCGAGAGCGCTATCCACTGCGCCACCGTGCAGCCCCTATATTATATTATATTATATTATATTATATTATATTATATTATATTATATTATATTATATTATATTATATTATATCATATTATGGGGCGACACGGTGGCTTAGTGGCTAGCACTGTCGCCTCACAGCAAGAAGGTTGCTGGTTCGAGCCCCGGCTGGGCCAGTTGGCATTTCTGTGTGAAGTTTGTTTCCCAGTACTGGGTTGCAGCTGGAAGGGCATCCGCTGCATAAAACATATGCTGGATAAATTGGCGGTTCATTCCGCTGTGGCGACCCCTGATGAATAAAGGGACTAAGTTGAAGGAAAATGAATATTATATTATATTATATTATATTATATTATATTATATTTGATATTTTAACTTTTTAATATTAGGTTTTCCTTCAGAAATCATGTGATGTTTCCCCTATTTATAATTATTATTTACAAAAATGGAAATTAATACAATAATGGAAAAAAACTGCATTGTTTGACTACAAAAGTTTGAATGGCTTTGTATCTGTTTGTTTAAAGGAAGTCTTTGCCACAGCCTATTCTGAAGAATGAGGAGGTCGAGGAGGAGCAAAGAAGGGAACGTTCAGAGAAGTTCCAAAGTTTCCGTCTGATCTGGGACAATATTCTGGAACAGCGGAAACAGGAAAAAACTGCACGTGAGGAAATGATGAAACGACAGATGGAGACCTGCATCGGCTTTCAGGTTTGTGTTTTGATGCTAGAATTGCACTTCAGTTTTTGTATTTGAATCTAGTAGTGTAGTCACTTTGTTTTAATGGGATAGTTAATCCCAAAATTTTAATTCTCTAACCATTTACTCACACTCAGGTGTTTCTAAACATTTATGTGTTGTGTTTTTCTGTTAAAAACAAGACAAGATATTCTGAAGAATGCTGGGGAAAAAAGCAGCCACTGACATCCATATTAAGAGCCAAAAAAGCTATGGAATCATTGGCTTTTTTCCCCCAACATTATTTAGTATCTTTGGTTTCAACAGACAAAAAAAACTCAAACATGAAAGGCTGAAAATAATCATAGGCATTTGTTTTTATTGCAAACCATGTTTTTCATACAAAAAGGTCCAAACTCTGACTCTCTCTCTTTTTTTTTTGCTCTGGCTCTCTTGCTGTCTCTCTGTTTGTCTTTCTCTCCCTCTTTCTCTCTCTCTCTCTCTCTCTCTCTCTCTCTCTCTCTCTCTCTCTCTTAGATAACTTTTTACATTTAAGCTAGGTACAATTAATATTATTATATGTTTTATAATTTCACATTTTATCATCTCATACATTTATTTTGTAATTAATACAGTTCTAACCATAACAAAATATTGATAATAAATATTTACTTTTCAAGAATTCTGTCAATTACTTTTGATTTAACATTTGCTTCATATTGCTATACCATATACATATAGTCACACAATAACAATGACTGCACTCATTTCTGTCATTGGTGTAAGATTGCAAAAGGTAGTTGGACTAGAAATGTACAGTTTTTACACCATCACGCTGATAACGTTTCATTTAGTCAATAACACAGCTTAAACTACTCTAGTACTCACTGCCTTAGAGACGAGGCAAGGCAAGGCAAGTTTATTTATATAGCATATTTCATACACAGGGGCAATTCAAAGTGCTTTACATGAACAGGAATAAAAGTATAAAAAATAAAAACAAATAACATGAAAACAGGGTTGGAACAAGTGGAGGATGAGTAAATGATGACACAATTTTCACTTTTGGGTAAACTAAAAGGGGGGGGGGGGGGGACAACCAGAAAAAAACATTTTTATTTTTTTTACAGGACACTATGGATGCATATCGGCAAAAGATGCTGGAGGCTCGTGAGGCATTCCGGTCCTGCATTCTGAAGGAGCAGCCACGTAAGAAAATGGAGGAGAAACCTATGGAACAGGTTGAGACCGAAAGCAACACTACTGTGGTCCAGCAAAGTGGACGTAAGAACGGGGGCAAAAGGAAGTGATCATTCCCTCATTTTATTGATATTCTTCTTCTTTTTATTAAGAATATTATCTTAAAATATAAGGATTCCTTTGTAATAAGTGAATCCAGTTTGTAAGATTAGCATGCAGGGTCGCCTCTCGCTGTCAGGTTATCTTGTTCTGTGATTCTTTATTTAAATGGGTACTGTCAGGATTGTTCCGAGTAGCTCTGAATGATAGCCTGTCTCGTCGCAACCGATTTTGCTTCCCAGAAGACTTATAGAGTATTTCTGGAATATTGTAGTTCCTACGCACTTGCTTATTGCTAGATGCCAGTTTAATACAGCTTTTTCAAGATCCAATTAGATATTTTTTTTCATGCATGGTTTCTGATTTTTTTGCTTGTTGTACAGTAGTTCAAGCTACAGCACCGATGCTAAATAAAATGAGACATGCCAATGTAATTTGATTAATTTGATTTGACATAAAATAAATAAACAAACACTTGATGAATCTTCAATAAATTGTTACTTTTATTAAAGGAATGGACTAACTATCTCTATATTAAGAAGAATTCTAGGGTTAACAGAAACAGATAAATCATCCAAAAATAATGTTAAACGTCCATATTTATGCAATAAAAACCTTGGTGGTAAGGAACAGGCAACAAGGCAATAAGTTAAAGTGAAAAATTAAGAGAAAATTTTGAGAACAATCCGCAACAACCAAATGTCAAGATTAATGCATATTAAAAAACTGAAATTAGATATTTGAAAAGGAATATTGATCAAAATTAGAGAGCACTTCCAGTTATTGGTGTTAATCTGGCACCTGGTGGTAATTGTCTTAATTATCTGACAAACCCTATTTAACTGAATCACAGTGGGCAATCAGTGCAACGCTGCAGCTGGAATTGCTTGCTTTTTCATTTCTGAACAGAGTTGAGATCCGTTTTGACATCCAGTGTCTCAAATCAAATTGGAGAAAGACTAAACCCAAAGTGTGTAAAGATGTCAGTAAAAGGTACGTAGTGCCATAGTTTGGCACATGTTTCCTGCACTTTGGCCTCTTTAATAGCTTCAGAGTAAATGCTAATGTTAATAACAGTTCCTTCTCTGTGTTTATGACATAATCAGCCAGCAACTTTGATGCAGGACATTGAGCAAAACGATAAAGAAGTTTAAGGGACTGCTTAAAAACACTGTAATGATGAAATTGCCACCCATGAGTCCTGAACTAAACCTGTTTGAAAATATCTAGAAAATCTTTGGTGACAGTTATGGCTGAGAAACTCTACAGTAAGAATATCGTGGAAGAGACTGAAGACAAGATGATCACCGCAAAGCAGTGTCAGAGACTAGTGATACCCTGTGAAGACAAGTGATGTCATGAGCCTAATGATGTCCTGTGAGAGACTTGTGATATCCTGTGAAAGTCTAGCAATGTCCTGTGAGAGACTAGTGATGTCCTGTGAGAGACTAGCATTTTCCTGTAAGAGACTAGTGATGCCCTGTGGAGATTATTGATGTTCTGAGCAGACTAGTGACATCCTGTGAGTGACCAGTGATGCCCTGTAAAGACTAATCTCAGTCTCAGAGTTTGCATGCATTGGATACTGTTTACCATGGTGCACTAAGATTTATAACTAATTTTAAATCTCTTACTCATCATTGTGTGTTGTATAGTAGGGTAGGTTGGTCTGCTTTGTCCATTTGTAGGCTCAAGCATATCTTTGTTTACAAATCTATATTGGGTTTACTCATATCATGTCTACAGAATTACATCTGTAAAAAACCTGTCCTTAGCTATGGCCTTCGGTCACAGGATATTTATTTACTGTCTGTTCCTAAAGTGCGGACTGAGATGGAAAAAATGCTTTTAAATATGCAGAACCTTTTGCATGGAATAATCTACAAGCAAAGTTGCAGTTTAAAGAATTGATTTCACTAAATGCTTTTAAAAAGAGTATAAATGGTTTAGAAATTGAAACACAGGATTGTAGATGTTTTGAATAGTTTGTTTGTCAATGTGTGATTCATTTAACTCTCAATTGTTTTTTGTTTGTTGTCTGTTAGACCCATGTGACATGTACTGCCTTGGCCAGGACGCTCTTGTAAAAGAGATTTTTCATCTCAATGTGTCTTTCCTGGTAAAATAAAGGGTATAATAATAAATAATGATGTCCTGTGAGAGACTAGCGATGTCCTGAAAAGCTAGTGATGTCCTGTGAGAGATTAGCAATGCCTTCTGAAGTATAGTAATATTCTGAAAATCTAGTGATGTCCTTTGATAGACTAGTTATGTGCTGTGTGAGACCAGTGATGCCCTGAGAGAGACTATTGAGGTCCTGAGAGAGACTAGTGATGTCCTGAGAGAGGCTAGTGGTGTCCTGAGAGAGACTAGTGATGTCCTGAGAAAGACTAGTGATGTCCTGAGAGAGACTAGTGATGTCCTGAAAAATTAGTGATGTCCTGTGAGAGACTAGAGATGTCCCGAGAAATTTGTGATGTCCTGAGAGAGACTAGTGATGTCCTGTGAGAGACTAGTGACGTTTTTAGAGACTAGTGATGTCCTGTGAGAAACTAGTGATGTCCTAAGAAACTAGTGATGTCCTAAGAAACTAGTGATGTCCTGTGAGAGACTAGTGATGTCCTGAGAGACTATTGATGTCCTGTGAGAGACTAGTGATGCCCTGAGAGAGACTAGTGATGTCCTGTGGGAGACTAGTGATGTCCTGTGAGAGACAAGTGATGTCCTGCGAGAGACTAGTGATGTCCTGCGAGAGACTAGTGATGTCCTGAGAGAGACTAGTGATGTCCTGTGAGAGACTAGTGATGCCCAGAGAGACAAGTGATGTCCTGAGAGAGACTAGTGATGTCCTGGGAGAGACTAGTGATGTCCTGTGAGAGACTAGTGATGTCCTGTGAGAGACTAGAGGTGCCCTGAGAGAGACTAGTGATGTCCTGTGAGAGACTAGTGATGCCCAGAGAGACTAGTGATATCCTGGGAGAGACTAGTGATGAGACTAGTGATGTCCTGAGAGAGACTAGTGATGTCCTGGGAGAGACTAGTGATGTCCCGAGAGACTAGTGATGTCCTGTGAGAGACTAGTGATGTCCTGTGGGAGACTAGTGATGTCCTGTGAGAGACTAGTGATGCCCAGAGAGACTAGTGATGTCCTGTGAGAGACTAGTGATGTCCTGCAAGAGACTAGTGATGTCCTGCGAGAGACTAGTGATGCCCTGTGAGACTGGTATGTCCTGTAGCCACAGATGAGCTGAAGTCATTCAAAACAAAGGCCTGTTCAATTTCTACCTATTTTGACTGCTGTGACCTTCAGAAACTGTATTGTAATCTTTCTTCCACTTACAATCATTGCTGTACTTTAATTTAACTTCACAAATTAAAATGAAAGTGGTTTGTTTTACTAGCATGATAAAGTCACTCACAAGTAATGGTGAAGATTAGCCGTCATTATATCTGCTAAAACAAAATCAGTTGATCAAAAATGGTTCTCTAATGTATTATAAGGGAAATTGAAGTGTTCGTTTTTAGTTTGGTTGCAAATAAAAAAGAAAACTTACAAAACAGGATTTGGAAACTTTTCTAATAGCATAATAGGTTAGACAATAACACATTGTCTGATGCCATGATATCTTTATCTTTCACTTCAACCTAATGTGCGAAACCTCTGTATCTTTACACGGAACGTTGTGTTCAATCATAACGTTTTCTGTCAACTAAATGCAGCATAAGGGGCGAGTGACCTTAGTTGTTGGTATAGTTTTAGTCCTTTGTATTTTGTTTTTGTTGGAGTTTTTGGAGGCTCCAGGAGATATTATTCCATTCCAGTGGTTGGTTAGAGCATTACTCACAGCCACTCGTAAGATGTCTCTGCTCATAAGGATAATTGAGGTTAAATCTCTCTCTCTCTCTCTCTCTGTTCTTTTGTTTCTCCTCCCTAAAACAAACACAGACACTAACTTGAGTTGGGTGTTTTTCTCTCTGTCTTTGAAACGAGACATCTGAAGTGATGTCAGGTCAGTGTGTGTGTAAGTGTGTTCCCTGTTCTTCTCTGTCTGCAGTCTGATCTCCTCCAGCTATAGCAACCCTCACATCCCCAGAAATCATATGCGGGAGCTAATCCACTAAGCCACAGTCCGAAATTACACGTGACATGACTTTCTTTCCCTCGCATTGCAGTCCAGGCAGCTCAGTATGAGGAAGTGCTTGGGTTAATGCATAAGATTTAATTCTGCTCCCAGAGTGCCACTCTCCACAATAAAATACTCATTAATGCCTCATATTAATCAGATGTGGCCTATTCTGATTGAACTGTTGAGATTAGACAGGGGACTTAAATAATAATTACAGTGTACCACTATGATGTCTTTTGCATATATTTTTCTTTTTGCACATTCACCTCTTTTATAGAAACTGAACAGTGATTGTCATTTGTGTGAAGGTAAAATTGTATTTAAATATTATTCCTGTGGGAAAGATTTATGACTGTGATGAAATCAAATATTGTTTTTAAACTAAAAAAATAACCATTAATTAGTCCTGGGAATCTAGACAAAGGATATTTATGTGTGGCGCATAGTCTCCAATAGCAGTCATATTCAGGTGCGCCAATGCAAATATTGGTTTATGAGATAAATTCCTGCTGTTTATGTAATGAGAAAATGATTGTGCGCTGACAGCTATAAGACAGAAAGCCCATCTGTGCGTCATCTGGGCACATGATGTGTTATGATGGGGTATTCTGTACTGACTCTGATAACACAATCTGAATGACGGCACCTAATTGGGAAGGTTTCATGACTGCATTAGTAATGGCCCACAGCAATGTTCTGCTCTTGCAATTTTGAAACGGTGTTAGCACATTCGACCCTGGGATATGATTATAAAATGTGGGACAAGGAACCAGGATCCGATTCCGAAGGACCCAAGAATGTGCATTCCAAAGAATTGGTGTTGGATTGCAATGGAAAGGCCAAACATTAAGCAACAAACAACCAATTACAAACTGAAAAAAAAAATAGAAATGGACAGCATTAATTGGAGTAAATTGTAATGGGAGATTTTAATGTGAGATCTAGATTAGAATTTTTTTGTGTAATTATGGCACGCTAAAAGTCTCAAATTATGCTAAACAGCGGATCTATTGCATTCACAGCACTTCCAAACTGTTAGTGCCGTTAAAAATATATTAGTGGCATCATGCTGTCCTGTTTCCAGATTCTACAAAGTATGTGCATAAATCATCCAAAACACTGTCCTGACTCCAGACCGAACAAATTGTTATAATCTCTGAATTTCATACAATTTATTATTTGAAAGAGGCAAAGTATTTCGCATTATTTGGCTTGCCACAAGACGGTGTAAAAATGTGTTTGTGCAATTATGTTTTTAACATATTTTTCATGTTAAACGTATTTTTAAATGCCCTCAAATATGTCATTTTGGATGTAAATAATTTATGTCAAAGCCACTTGAAGGCAAGCCTGAAGCCTCTAGCCAAATAAGTGACTAATGATAATGACTAATGCTAACATTACAGCTTTAGCGGTACACGGGGAAGGAGACCAGAGGCTATTATATGATTGGCTGAGGTTCCAAATGAGCTCTTATGCTTTTTTTTCAATGGTGCAGTAGGAAATCCAGACCTTCTAATCCCAATAGTAAAACAGTATATGATTTATGGAAAACATAATTCTAAACCTATTGGCTTGAGCACAGTGTTTTTTAAATGGTGTATTATGCATGATGTCACAAAAGATGCAAAATTCAGTAACAACTTCAGTATTAGGACCAATTCTCACTATTAACTAGTTGCTTATTAACATGCCTATTATTAAGATATTAGCTGTATATTAGTACTTGTATAGTACATATTCTGCATGATATTATTCTACATCCCTAATCCCACCCAATATACCTAAACCCAACTCCTAATTTGCTGTGTATTAATCGTTGTTAGGGTAGTAGTTGGGTTTAGGTATATTGGGTGGGATTAGGGATGTAGAATAATATCATGCAGAATATGTACTATACAAGTACTAATATACAGCTAATTAGGAGTTTGAGTCAAAAGTCATTGGTTTATTAATAGTAAGAATTGTACTTTAGTGTGACCCAAAATTCTAGCACAACAGCAAAATGGCCATTTAATACAGCATGCTTACATAGAAAACTATTTGAAAAGGAGAGCTGTGGAGTGCAAAAGGGTCCTTTTTGGTACATTAGAAAAGCTTCCTACTGTTACACAGCAAACAACCAATCATGAGCTGAAAAGTAATTGCCTTTTAAGGATTGAACGAACAGTCAGAACTATGTTGAGTTTTGATTGTTTAGTGGCTCCTACTGTTCATTGTGAGTCACACATTCATCATAAACTAGCTAATCTCAAATTTTGCATCCTTGTTTGTATTTTAACCCTTAGTTCAAGAGTTCACACTTAAATATATAAAAAGCGAGTTTGGCATGCTGTCCTGGGAGAGAGCCCTGAGCTCATGAGATACTCGAGCCCGGGGCTCTCTCCCGTTTGCTGGGCGAGAGGGGAGTTTGAGCTCAGGTAGGTCTCGAGAACTCCCCCACTTGTTAATGGTGAATGCAAATTATGAATACTTATGGAAAGAAATGTTGCTAATTGATAGCTCGTCTATGATGTCGATTTGGTTTGGTCAATTTACTTATGTTACATGTTTTTGGCTTGTGGGAGGAAAACGGAGAACCCGGGGAAAACCCACGCGTACACGGGGAGAACATTTAAACTCCACACAGGAATGTCACTTGGCCAGGTAATATTTGAACCAGTGACATCCTTGCTGTGAGGCGACGGTGCTAACCACTGGACCTCCGTGTCGCCCTGTCAAGGAAAGGGGAGGAATAGGGGGTGGAAGGGGGGATTCTTCAGGACGAAAATAGCTAAGGTGAGATTTAGGAATCATCTGATTGGTGGATCATGCATTAGCTAAAGCAGGACCAGCTGCAGTCAATCATAAGCATGTGCTCCTCTCAAAATTAGTTTATAAATAAACTTCACTTGAAGCATCATACTAGCTCAGAGTAATAGTCAGACAATTTTAGGCATGTCTAAAGTGTGTGTTATATGAAGAAACTTGAGAAATGGGAAGAGCGGATAATTGTCTCTTTCATTAGTGATTGACGAATGCCATTTATCTAAAACCATGGAGGCGTTTAATCAGCCTGGTTGATGGCAATGTTTTGTATATACATTGCACACTGCCGTTTTCCATCTTTTTGTGCTGAGAGATGCTACTGACTGAAAGCCTTGAAATAGTTTTGTGGCTTGGCCAAGGATGATGAGAGCTGAGAGAACAGAGGTCTCGCTGGCTGCCCTTGTGCTGTAAGCGGAAACTGTAATGGTATTTTTTTAAAACCTGACAACACACAGGGCATGCCATTCAACCTTTGGCAATCACTTTTCCTCTCTTCATAACTTTTGTGCTGGAGTGTGGGAGTTTTTAGAGTTGTGATTGAAAAATAAGGACTTATTTCAGAGCAGCAGCTTGCTGTCCTGAATGCAAACCTAATCACCATATGTGACCAGAAAGGTAGTTTCTTCATATTATTTGTCTTTCTCATTCTAGACAATATTAAGACACAATGACTTTAGTTTATCAGAATATGCCATTCAAATCAATATATGATTTCATATATGCAACATATATTTCGTAATATTACAAATATTTCCACTAAAATATTAAGTATTCATAAATACATAAATATATCAGATATAATTATATATATATATATATATATATATGTCCATATAAGCACTCATATATACATTTTTTGCTAATAAAGTATACTTGAACATATATGAAACATATATCCAATGTTTGGAAAAAAAAAATATATATATATATGAAAGCAGCCATTTTTGCAATTGCATATATTATATATTTTAAATATGTGAAAGCCAAATATGAACTTGTCATATATGTACATAACCTGACAAAATTCTTGTCTTCGATCCCAGTTGTAAAAGCAACAAATAATAACTTGACTTCTAGTTGATTATTTGGAAAAAAAATTCAGTTTTTCTGTTGAACTGCATCCCAATCATCACAAACACTGCCGAAGACCTATTGGAACCCGCATGGACTCAAGATTCACACAGAAATCAGTCGTTTGGTGAAGGAAAAATCATGGTTTGGGGTTACATTCAGTATGGGGGCGTGTGAGAGATCTGCAGAGTGGATGGCAACATCAACAGCCTGAGGTATCAAGACATTTGTGATGCCTATTACATTACAAACCACAGGAGAGGCAAATTCTTTAGCAGGATAACGCTCCTTCTCATACTTCAGCCTCCACATCAAAGTTCCTGAAAGCAAAGAAGGTCAAGGTGCTCCCGGATTGGCCAGCCCAGTCACCAGATATAAACATTATTGAGCATGTCTGGGGTAAGATAAAGGAGGAGGCATTAAAGATGAATCCAAAGATTCTTGATGAACTCTGGGAGTCCTGCAAGAACGCTTTCTTTGCCATTACAGATGACTTTAGTATTAAGTTATTTGAGTCATTACAGAGATGTATGGATAGTCGTCCAAGCTCATGGGAGTCATACACAATATTAATTATTTTTCCACTGCATCAAGACTTTATATTCTATACTGTACATTATTTCTGTTAAGTGACAAGACTTTTGTCTAAGCAAAGTCAGTACTTGCTGTCCTAATTTAATAATAAAAAATCAAGGCATGATCATATTTTATTTTGGTAAAATAAGCGTAGAGGCCTTTCTCTTTCATATAAGCCAGTTCTGTTACCAAATGATCAACTAGAAGTCAAGTTATTATTTGTTGTTCCTAAAACCTGGATAGGCAACAAGACTTCTGTCAGGTAGTGTACATATGTAAATTGCAAATATTGCCATATATTAGATTTCTATGTGGGCCCAATCAGGAACTGTGAAAAAAGATAACACAGACTCTATTTTTGACTTTATTTGCAAAAAATATTGTTATTATTATTATTATTATTATTAATATTATTATCACAAATGGACTCAATTAGCAACTGTGGCCACATCAAAAATGTAATGCTGGTATATTTCAGACTACATTTTTGACCTTATCAGTTCCATTCAGTGACCAATCAGTCAGCCACAGGATTTATAGTACAGTCTATTGGAAATGTATGGCCAGCATATTGTCTGTGACTTATTTTAATACTTGAAGCTCATGATAATACGTCCTTGTAAATGTCTCTATCCTTTTGCACCTTATTTAGCTGCTATTTACATTACAGCTCTGCTCCCTCAATGTTCAAGGATGGGTGTTTTGAATCATTGCCAGCAGCCTGCAGTTTAGTCATCACAGTCAGTTCATCTGTATGTGTGTGTGAATGTGTCTGCTGTGAATTGTTGATGGGTGTCTTATCGCATCTGTTGATTATTCCTGCTGATAGCAGATGTGTTGCGACGAGTGCAAATGAGACAACCTCTCTCCTTTCTCTCCTAATGCTCTTCCTTGTAACACTGATTTTTAGTTGTCAAGACTTTACACACATACATTTACCTAGCGAGCTAAATGAGGACATGCTGTATCATGCTGCCTTCTATTGTTTACATGCTAATTATAACTACGTATTTTCTGTGTTGAACTTATTGACTATTGGAATTTGCTGCATTATCCTATCCTCTATCTGTGTTTTGTAGACGACCAGCATTTTTGGGAGACTTGAAAGAGTTAGTGACATTACAAAGATTAATGTGTCTAAAAATTGCAGATTTTAAGAGAATAACTTCTCTTGCTATGACTGAAAAGGCCGTACTTTTTGACTTTGTCTGGTCAACCTGTTGTCGGATGGTTTCAGTGACTTTAGACAACAAAGGCTTCAGCCTACACTTGCCTCAGCCTACATTTTTGTGAAAATTGAGCATTACGTTAGTTCAGGCAGGACATGTCGGCCACGCTTGTCTCTGTTCATGATGTGTACCAATCCGGTTCCAACATCTATCACAGCAGTCTATTTAAAGCATACATCCGGTCTCTCTTCAGTGTTTGGCTGCATGCAAATTCTACACTCCATCCCCCATCCTCAACTCCTCCTAGCTCATTTCTTATATCTGTTTGAAGTATTAGCCAAGTACATGGTAATCAGCCTCATGTCTCTGGCATTTACATTAACTCATAATTAATCATAATTGTTTATATAATACAAGTTTTATTCCGTTTCCACCATGAGATGTTGATTGTTGCTGCTCTCCCTGCTCTGTCCATCCATGCCTGCATAGAGAGAGGCATGTGGAATTTTGCCCAGAACAGAACCATCCTGCCAATACTAACTGCATGCTTAACATATCTTTTTCTCTCTTTATATATAAATTTACTGAAAATGATTCTGACTGAACCCCAAAAACTTACTTAAACATACGTAAGACTACAGACTACAGTTTCTAGATAAAATGAACATTACAAGGCAGTATGACGGCAACAACTTTTGTTCCTTTTTACACTAATGATACTTACAGGGACATATTATCGACAAATAAAGGATTGTTTTCATGCAGTTTTTTGCACAACGCCAAATAAATGCCACAAAACAACCTAACAGTGTCTATGATTTGTAATCAAATAGTTTGCCTCACCTATCTATCTCCATATGGACTATTTTTGGCGTGGTCAGTTTGCACTGTAGCTCAATTTGTACTGTGTTGGTGAAGTCTGGTGAAGCACGATTTGCAGTGCACTTTTCTCTTATGTTTGCTTTTGAAAACACTATTGGTTGGGTTTAGAGAGGAGTTTAGGTTAGTGGTTTGCTAGGTGATATGTAACAAGCCCTGCCTTCTGCTGGACATGTACAGTCGTGGCCAAAAGTTTTGAGAATGACACACAAATTAGTTTTCACAAAGTTTGCTGCTAAACTGCTTTTAGATCTTTGTTTAAGTTGTTTCTGTGATGTACTGAAATATAATTACAAGCCATTCATACGTTTTAAAGGTTATACGTTTTTGAACTTTTATCGACAATTACATGACATTTATGCAAAGAGTCAGTATTTGCAGTGTTGGCCCTTCTTCTGCAATTCGACTAGGCATGCTGTCAATTAACTTCTGGGCCAAATCCTGACTGATAGCAACCCATTCTTTCATAATCACTTTTTGGAGTTTGTCAGAATTAGTGGGTTTTTGTTTGTCCACCCGCCTCTTGAGGATTGACCAAGTTCTCAATGGGATTAAACTCTGGGGATTTTCCAGGCCATGGACCCAAAATTTCAACGTTTTGGTCCCCAAGCCACTTAGATATCACTTTTGCCTTATGGCACGGTGCTCCATCGTGCTGGAAAATGCATTGTTCTTCACCAAACTGTTGTTGGATTGTTGGAAGAAGTTGCTGTTGGAGGGTGTTTTGGGTCCATTCTTTATTCTTGGCTGTGTTTTTGGGCAAAATTGTGAGTGAGCCCACTCCCTTGGATGAGAAGCAACCCCACACATGATCTCAGGATGCTTTACTGTTGGCATGACACAGGACTGATGGTAGCGCTCACCTTTTCTTCTCCAGACAAGCCCTTTTCCAGATGCCCCAAACAATCGGAAAGGGGCTTTATCAGAGAATATGACTTTGCCCCAGTCCTCAGCAGTCCCTTCGCCATACTTTTTGCAGAAGATCAATCTGTCCCTGATGTTTTTTTGGGAGAGAAGTGGCTTCTTTGCTGCCCTTTTTGACACCAGGCCATCTTACAAAAGTCTTCGCCTCACTGTGCGTGCAGATGTGCTCACACCTGCCTGCTGCCATTCCTGAGCAAGCTCTGCTTTGGTGGCACTCCGATCCCGCAGCTGAATCCTCTTAAGGAGACGATCCTGGCGCTTGCTGGACTTTCTTGGATGCCCTGAAGCCTTCTTAACAAGAATTGAACCTCTTTCCTTGAAGTTCTTGATGATCCTATAAATTGTTGATTTAGGTGCAATCTTAGTAGCCACAATATCCTTGCCTTTTGAAGCCATTTTTATGCAACGCAATGATGGCTGCACGTGTTTCTTTGCAGGTCACCATGGTTAACAATGGAAGAACAATGATTTCAAGCATTCCCCTCCTTTTAACATGTCAGGTCTGCCATTCTTTTTTTTTTCTTTTTTTTTTAAGATTTATTTTTGGCACTTTTGCCTTTATTAAGTGGATAGGACAGTATTTCAGACAGGAAGCAAAGAGAGAGAGAGGGGGTAGGGACGGGAAATGTCCTCGAGCCGGGATTCGAACTCGGGACGCCCTGAAGTGCTACTGCACCATATGTCAGCGCACTAACCACTAGGCTATTGGGCCGACAGGTCTGCCATTCTAACCCAATCAGCCTAACATAATGATCTCCAGCCTTGTGCCAATGATCTACTCTTAGCTGCTGACCAAGGCTGCATCTCGTTATTAGTTTTACTTGATCTTAGTGCTGCATTTGACACCATTGACCACAATATCCTTATAGATCGCTTAAACTCTACAGGTGTCCAGGGACAGGCTCTACAATGGTTTAAGTCATACTTAACTGACCGTTACCAGTTTGTCAATATAAATGGACAGCCTTCACAAACCAGGCCAGTAAAGTATGGGGTGCCTCAAGGGTCAGTTCTAGGCCCTTTGCTGTTTACAATATACATGCTACCCCTGGGAGACATTATTAGAAGACATGGGATCAGCTTCCACTGCTATGCAGATGATACCCAATTATATATTTCAACAAAACCTGATGAGACATCTGAACTGTCTAAACTAACTCAATGTATTAAAGATATTAAAGACTGGATGACCAACAATTTTCTTCTCTTAAACTCAGACAAAACAGAATTGTTACTTATTGGGCCTAAATCCTGTACACAGCAGATCTCACAACTTGACCTGCAATTAGAGGAATGCAAAGTTAGCATTAGCTCTACTGTAAAAGATCTGGGCGTTATATTAGACAGCAATCTATCTTTTGAAAATCATATCTCCCATGTCACAAAAACCGCCTTCTTTCATCTGAGAAATATCGCTAAGTTAAGAAATATGCTATCCATCTCAGATGCAGAAAAGCTAATTCACGCTTTTATGACCTCTAGGCTGGATTACTGTAATGCTCTGTTTGCTGGTTGCCCAGCATCTTCTATTAATAAACTTCAGCTAGTACAAAATGCAGCTGCCAGAGTTCTTACCAGGTCTAGAAAATATGATCATATCACCCCAATTTTATCCTCCTTACACTGGCTGCCTGTTAAGTTCCGTATTGATTACAAAATATTGCTTCTTACCTATAAAGCTTTAAATAATGGAGCTCCTGTTTATTTAACTAACCTTCTGTCTCGCTACAATCCAACCCGCTCTTTAAGATCTCAAAACGCAGGGCTTCTGGTAATACCTAGAATAGCAAAGTCGAGTAAAGGAGATCGAGTAAACTAGATTAAAGACTTATCTTTTTAGTAAAGCATACACTCAATGCGTCGCATAACGGTATGGTGTATTAGTGTACTACTGTCTTAATACACCAGCCATTGTGTTAGAAACTCTCATATGCTTTACATATTTGTTATATAACTGCTATTTTCATCTATAACAATCACTTTTCTTTCTGGTTTAAATGCACTATGAACAGCAGCTACGCTAAATATTTTCTTTATTTTCTATTTCCACCTGGGGATACTCATCCCGAGGTCCCCACAGATTTGCAGCGCCATCGATGCGATCCTAGACCTGTGAAGAGATTATCCGAAGGTACCCTGGACCAGGCCGTATCCCGAGCTGATACCGTGGTGGCCATGGAGTAATGGAGTGCATGAGACTGATTCCTGAAAGGCTACAGTGACGAACGAGTCTACCTTTGATCCTGTGGGCCAGCCTTACCTCCCGCTGGTGCCCTACCCTCACCTGCAGCTTACACGATGGATGTCCAGCTTCTCCAGCCGGCGCCTAGACTGCAGCTCCACATAGGAAGTTTGGCCAGAAGAAAATGACCGTGCCTAACATAGCCTGGTTTCCCTCGAGGTTTTTTTCCCTTCACTTCGTCAACTGGTGAAGTTTTTTCCTCGCCACTGTTGCCACTGGCCTGCTCGGATCGGGACTTGTGGAGCTGCGCTTCGGTGGATTTGCTCTTCAGTGTTTGAACTTTCAGCAGTGAAACTTAAGCCACACTGAACTGAACTAAACCCTAAAACCTGGACTTTACTTGAACGTGTTAAGCTGCTTTGACACAATCTATATTGTAAAAAGCGCTATATAAATAAACTTGAATTGAATTGAATTGAATTGTGCACGTCAACATTCTCACCATAGTTAACAAGATTCACAAAAATGTAGACAGCGCCCTCTTAAGGATTTGTCATCTGAAATATGCAAACAAACATACCCGGAGCAATGTATTTTATGTTTTGCAAAAATGTAGGCTGAGGCACATAATTCCAATGAGTCTGAGCTTTCTTTAAAACAATTAAATTAAATTCAAGTTGATTTATATAGCGCTTTTTACAATGTAGATTGTGTCAAAGCAGCTTAACATGTTCTAGTAAAGTCCAGATTTCAGAGTTGAAGTTCAGCTTAGTTCAGTTCAGTTCAGTGTGGTTTAAGTTTCACTGCTGAATGTTCAAACACTGAAGAGCAAATCCACCAAAGCGCAGCTCCACAAGTCCCGATCCGAGCAAGCCAGTGGCAACAGTGTAGAGGAAAAAGTAGTAGACTTATTTGCCACTGTGGCCTTTCAGGAATCAGTCTCATGCACTCCATTCCTCCATGACCACCACAGCATCAGCTCAGGATACGGCCTGGTCCAGGATGCCTTGGGATCATCTCTTCACAGGTCTAGGATCGCATCAATGGCGCTGCATAGTATGTAGGGGCCTCGGGATGAGTATCCCCAGGTGGAAATAGAAAATAAAGAAAATAATTAGCATAGCTGCTGAAAACAAGTCACCATGTTACAATTTCAATGAAAACTGAACCGCCTGCCAGTTAAAAAAAGATTGTCAGATAATTAAGGAAATTACACCAGCTGGCAGATTTGCACCAATAACTCTGAGGAATCCAAAAGCACTCTCTAATTTCGATCAGTGTCATGTTTCAAATATATCATTGAAGTTATTTATAATGTGTTTTAGAATATATGTAACTGATGAAATATGCTTCAAAACTGATCTATTACTGCTTATAGGATAACTTCAAATAGGGCTAAGCAACAATGACTGAAATTTAGAAAATTGTAAGTTGTTCTCTAATTGTCATATGTGTATTGATAATTAATTACAGGGATAGTTCACCACAAAATGGTCAGTTTTGTGAATTCTTAATAATTGTAAATAAGAAAATATAAAAAAAAAAAAATAATAATAATTCGTCTATTTGATTTTGATAAAATGTTCAGGAATTAACTTCATGTCTTCAGGCATACTTGTCACGTCAGAATGAATTTGGGATTGCGGCTCCAAACTCACGTGCCTTCTCCGTTCATTAAGATGCAGTTGATGCATTATTTACGGCAGTATCAACATCTGTTCACGAAACAGATGAAACACATGGAAATGGAATTCATATACAGTATATGGACGAATAGCACCAAGACAGCTGCTTTTGAAAACTTTTTTCATGATAACCAGATGAAAACTAGGGGTTGCAAACAATCTGGCAATGCGACTACATTCTGCGTTAATGTTTTTTAAGCATCTGAGCTTATATGAAACATAAAAGTAGCTCCTGTGATGCATTTCGTTTAGTGCTGTGTGTGCGTAAATGTGTGATTTTTATTTGCTATTGTAGTTATAATGATGTCCCTTTAATTCCATGTCACATCCCGCTCTCTCTGTAGGATTAGGGGTGGATTAATTTAAAAACACTGTTCTTTATAATTCAGATAAATATTAAACACGCTTTACATTCCCCTCAGTTTAAACTCCTATGTTCAATCACAGAATTTGCATATTGAAAGGCTTTATGAATTATTCATAACTTGTTAGAGGTCATCAAAACAAAATAATAATGACACGGGCCTTCTGATTATGAAATAAAGCACACAGTTGCTGCGTAATCATCATCAGCTTGAGTAAAGAGCCTGGTTTAAAAGAGGGCGGGGCTAAGCATGCAAAGGGGAAAGGGACATCTAATTAGATTGGACAGGCGATTGACATCATAGGTTGTAATAAATGCAGTTTCTGTGGTGATGCAAGGAAGATGACGTTTTATGCTGTAATGTTTTCTATATTTTTTATCAGATCTAACAGTGTTTTTTGGGAGAAGGATGAAATATAATTCATATTGATTGATGTTTTATATTTCTAGCTATATATAGTTATTTCTGTCACAGTGAAACAAAAACTATTCATTTTTTTCCTGTAGTTTGTGATTTCTGTTTGTTTACATATTAAAATTGCAATTTTGATCTCTCCTCTGACAACTTTTAATATTCATAAGTTTAACAAAGTGATTTATTTTTGTTTTTTGATTAATAGTTTGAAATCTGTTGTCTGGGTTGGTTATGTAAATTACAGTAAAAATCCTGCAATGAGCAGCGATGTATAAAGATTCTTTCTTGTTCATTATATGTTTCATAATACTAAAAATGTCATTAAAATGCCTTTGTCAAACTGTAGTACTGTTTCAACATCAGCGATCAACAGAGCAGAGATCATGGTTCCAAAATGCAATGTTAAAATGTAAATAAACTGAAAATTGTAATGAATCCTATAATATAGGCAACAATTATACGGATATTATTAGTGTCCACTACATGCCAGATTTATTTATTTATTTTAAAAAAATATATATATATTTGCTTATCTAGTACCTGTGTTTGCGTGTGTGGTTGTGTGTGTGCATATTATAAAACCGTTTTATGACCCTATAGCAGCTCTCTATGGAAATTACAATATATATTAAACCCATGGCTATTTAGTTAAACAGTGCTGATATAGCTAAACAAATACATATTTCTGAAATATACATTAGTATGTATATTTTTTTGTGTATTATTTATTTAATTTTTTTCTTTGCACTAGTACATGCTGCATCTGTAATCAGAGGATTTGTGCTTGCTTTCATGAAAACTGCATGAACAAGTGAGGCCCTTGCTTTAGTCATGCTTCTGTAAACCCCCCAGGTTTGGCCTGGAGGCCCCTCCTCAGTGAACTATCCACTTTTCCATCAATGGAAAGGTCTTATCAAAGCCTGCAAATGTCTCTTTTATACCCACATAATACTAAATGCTAAATTCTCTTTCTTTGCTTTTATTATCATGAATAAAAGGGAGCCGAGTGATTGAGAAACATGAAGTCACTGATGTTCCAGGCTGTTGTTTATGGAGTGTTTTGTGTGAGCCTGTGCATGTGATTGGTCAATGCCTCATACGTAAATGAGGGCAGCCCTTGCCTTATAAGGGTCTCTTCAACCTCTTCCAGGGCCTGATAAGGAAATGCATGCAACGCTTATCTTCATCATTACTGTATGAAAGGACAGAGTATCAAAGAGATCTGTTCCTAACCTCAGTGAAGGCCTAATGTTTGTCTAGGCCTAGCTGCATGGTTGCCACAGGTGACTTTGCATACATTTTTACTGTTCATGTTTGAAGTCTGTTCATGTTTAGACTATAATACAACTTGTATTTTCTAATATTTACACTAACTGTCAGAAGTTCGGTATCAATACGCTCTTTTAAAAGAAGCCTTATTCTGCTCACCAATGCTGCATTTTTATAATAAAAGAATACAGTAAAAACTGTAAAATTGTGAAATATCGTTACAATGTAAAAGTATTCTTGTTAAATTTAGTTTTCTTTTTCTTTTTCTGTGATTTACCTCTGAAATTTCAGCATCATTATTGCAGTCTTTGGTGTAACACAATGTTTTACAATATGCTGTATATTCAATGAAAAATAATCTTTTAATTAGATATTTAAATTTAAAGCCATTATTTATGGCACATTTTCATGTACAGTATATTTTTAAAAGAACTAGACACACACACACACACACACACACACACACACACACACA
>CAIGQW010015581.1:9825888-9842989 GCA_903798125.1 Danio choprae | reverse complement strand
GTGTGTGTGTGTGTGTGTGTGTGTGTGTGTGTGTGTGTGTGTGTTTCCCTGCAGGACGAAGGCTCAGTAAAGAGCAAGCCAAATGTCAGGAGTGCAGGGCATCCGTCTGTCATGCTAATACACTCATTTAGCTCATTATCACACCGTCACAGAAGCCATATGAACACAAACACACACCTTATTTGCACACATGGGGGACTGTTGATATTTGTGAATGTAGTTGTATCTGGTTGTTCACGACAAAAGGCAAAAGGAAAGTGAGCAGTGAGCGTGTGTTTTTGTGTGATTTTTTGTGGGTCAGGTTTTGCTGACTTGTGTAGTTGAAAAAAAAAAAACAGGATGATGGGCGTAATAAACATGCTGAATCAGTTCTTAATGAAATACAGCGAGAGAGCAGAAAATATAATTTGCTCAGTAGTACACAAATAAACAAGTCAATGGAGTGTCCCAAACATGATAAATATTATAGAACAAAATAAATATTTGCTTATGTAATGCGTGTTTGATGTTGCTGATAGATATTGCCTAGTTCATCTGGCAAAGACATGCACATGTGCAGATGTCACCTTAAATCTCTGTCACACACACACACACACACACACACACACACACACACACACACTCACACACACACACACACACACACACACACACACACACACACACACACACACACACACACACACACACACACACACACACACACACACACACACACACACACACACACACACACACACACACACAGTGATGTGATGAAGGTGATTTACCCTGTGCAAATGAATGAATGAATTAAAAAAAGGATTGTCTAATTATGGAAAAGGTACAAGAAAAAATGAGTTCCATCGTTTTCTTTCTCTTTTTTTCCCCTTTCCTTAAAATCTGCCTAAAATGCACCCATCACTCTGGAACAGGGTAAATCTGGACTCATCAGACCACATGACTTTCTTCCATTGCTCCAGAGTCCAATCTTTATGCTTTCTAGCAAATTGAAGCTTTTTTGTTCAGATTAGCCTCACTGATAAGTGGTTTTCTTAAGGCTACACAGTGGTTTAGTTCCAATCCCTCGAGTTCCCTTTACATTGTGCACGAGGAAAAGCTTTTACTTTTAGTATTAAACATAACCGTGAGTTCTATTGTTGTTTTTATGATTTTTTAACCCAACTTTAGTAACTTCATCAATCTCTATAAATAAATAAAAAAACTATAAATATACATATTTAGAGATTAGATAGACATCATGTTTAGTGCAAGTGTGCACTTGTTACTAATGTTTTAAGTAACTTTTCTGAAAATATAATGTCAAAATTTAATATTCCATTGCCATTTAGCAGAACAGATATATTAATGTAAAACTCAATCATTGTTATTTAAAATTCTTATTCGGATCTGTACTTACTAAATGTAAAATAAGTGATTGTGCTAAATTTTATTTGATTTAAATTAATACATCTTTTTTTGCCCACAAACTTGTTAATGCTCAAAGTTAAGGTTCAAAGGATAACCTCAAACTATTATTATTTTTTTCAAATTGTTCAAATTGATAAAATAAAACATGTCATTTGTGCTCCAGAGGTGGTGTTATATGCTGTTGTATTGTGCATTTTCTTTTTTGTCCATGTAGTACATATATTATTTCAATTATGTTTAGGAGTGCAAATGATGTTTTTTGTGCTTTTTGAGTTCATTCTTTTTTGAATTTGATGATTGTGTGTGTGTGTGTGTGTGTGTGTGTGTGTGTGTGTGTGTGTGTGTACATGTGTGCGTGCGTCTGTCTAAAAGACAGAGGAAGGAAATGTGTTGAGTTTGATGCATGGTACTCCTCTCAACACTCTTTCGCTCATGAATGTATTCATGATGCGGCAAGGTGCTGGTGTAAAGTGTTGGGGCAGGTGTTTGTGTGTGTGTGTGTGTGCATGTGTGTGTATGTGTGTGAGTGCACGTGTGTTGTTGGGGGAAAAATTAGTGTGAAAGGGGTGAGAGGCTAGCCATTTGCACAGCACCAAAACAAACAAGCCTTTTGTTCATAAAATGATAACGGCTGCTCCACCTTTTCACCCTCCTAGCATGTATGCATTATGTGAGCTTTGGAAACCACATATACAAATATGGGAAAAAATTAAAGAGGCATTCACACAGAATGTTGACCAGTTAAACATTCAAATTTATACATATACATATATATACAACAGTTCTGTCTGGTTCTTGAATCTGATTGGCTGATAGCCATGCGATATTCTGCCAGTAACAGCAGTGTATTGCTCGGCCCACATACAGCAACAAGCAGAGAACCCTCTACAATTTGACAAATATTTCTGCTGTTGTACAACATAATGTATTTTTAAAGTGTTTTTAGTCGAGAATATAGTTGTCTAGATTGCAACTATGCAGTTTATAAGGATAGTGCCTATTTTAAAATATTATAATTGCTGAGAGACAACGCATCGGCGGCCATTAGCTTGCCATAATGAGCAGTCCAAAGACGGTTGACGTTGTCTAGCCTTATAATAAACCCTTAGATAGAAGATTAAAACAGCGTAATTTCTAACTACAGCTGATCAAATTATTATTATACTGGTAAGGGATATTTTAAGGCGATCTCTCTCTTTTGTATGTTGTAGTGCTATATTTATACCATACAATTGTAGTGTTGGCAGAAAGAAAGAAGAAATGCCCGCATGTGTTTAGCATTTTTTCTTATCACAAACACAACAGCAATCTGGTTATGATTGTGCTGCTTTTTTCAGGGTTAATTATTCTGATATCCCGATTGCAACAGAGAAATACTGTAGACTGTAATAGACTAATACTGTAAGGAGATACTCCTGTAGACTGATTCATGTCGTTCAGCCTTATAATCTTAAAATGTGAGCAAAATCACCTGTTTTGTCATCACTTTAGACATTACGCTAGAGAATCATTAAAATACTAGCTCTAAAGTGACGTTGGTGAATTAGTAACGGCTTCTGCTGTTCTGACGTCAGCTGCAGATGTGAACGAATGGCGGAAGAAAGTAGTTTCTAATACAAAAGGGTTTTTAGACTCTCTGTGTTTGATTTTCTTTTGTATTTACACGATTATGCCGTCGAACTGTTGTATAAACGCAATATCACATTCGTAGCAGTGCGATATGGCTATATATCAGCACTGGTGGGGACACTAAGGCACTCGACCTGCAGCCTCACACTGTCATATCGCACTACTACTTGTGTGATATTGCTCATATATATATATTCATATATTCAATTCATTCATTCATTTATGTGTTCATCCATTTGTTTATTGCTTTGTTTGTTTTCTTTTTATTCATTTGTGTATTTATTTATTCAGAAAATGACATTTGATCAAAGGGACAAAATGATTTATTTGTTCTGATTAATATTAAGGGCTTTTCTACTAAATGTTGTCTTAACTATTTTGAAGTTAATGCATTTCTGTTTTAACACATTATTGTGCAATCTAAAAGTGAATATAAACCTGTCTGAAAGCATGCTTATTTTGGTCAATTTTTATTTAAACGCTTTTATTTAAAATTTTTAGAAAATGCCATCAGTGTTTTGCAGAACAAGCCAAAAAAAGAGGTTTTACTCTAACACATAACAATAAATGTTAAAGATAGACCTGAGACTGGGTAATACATCTGTTTTATGGATGATTAAGCAGAAGCCCAGGCCTGGACTCCAGCAACTTAACTTCCAGCTCTTTTGTCCCTGTGGGATGTACAGCAAAGCACATTTGAGTTGAGCAAGCAAAACTCTAGCAGCTCGGCTAAACAGCTAAGCATTTTTTATCCTCGGGAATGATATGAATTGCATCCAGACATGTTTGGTGGGAAGAAAATTGTCTAGTTCATTGATGAAGCATGTGATTATCAATATACTGACTCTGAATGTGCAAAATTATATATGCTTTATGGTTCCAGTGCTGCTTATCTTACCTGCAGGTTTCTACAAGAAAATACTATTTCTCTTTTTCATAGCTTAGAAGACTTGAAGGTGCTGGAAATGTTTTGAAGCAAGTGTCTTCTAAATTGCTAAGGAGAAATTAACAATTGAGTCAGTAATTTGCACATACATAGTTTATACAGTTAAAGTAAATTGCATAAGTTCATAAGTCATGGTGTTGAACCTGTGTCCATCTGGTCGAGTCAAGTCATAGTTTTAACCAACCTAGTTTGAGATGTTTATTGATGTCTTGTTATCTTAATTTTATTTCTTTATTTTAATTTTCTTAATATATGTATGCAGATACATCTATGATATGGATTCTAAAATGTTGGTAGAAGTGTCAAGAAGTGCCAGTTCCCAAAATCTTCCCCAGTTCTTGAAGTCTTGAAATGAATAGGGAAAAATCACCAATTTTAATGAAATCTTTGTAAATCTAAGCACAGATTGTAATAAATCTGCTGAATCTTTAAAATAAACGCTAGAGACATTTTACGCTGTAATCTCTTTGTTGTGCTTTAGATAGCAATGAAATAATAATACTAATAATTATTATTTATTTATTTATTTGGGTATACAGTGGGTAGCATGATTGCCTTACAGCAAGATGGTCACTTGTTTGAGCCCCAACTGGGTTGGCGTTTCTGTGTGGAGTTTGCATGTTCTCCCTGTGTTCGCGTTAGTTTCCTCCGGGTGCTCCGGTTTCCCGTCCAAAAACATGCACTATAGGTGAATTGAATAAGCTAAATTGGCCGTGGTGTAAATGTGTGAATGCTTTAGTTTGTTTCCCAGTGTTGGGTTGTGGCTGGAAGGGCATCCGCTGCGTAAAACATATGCTGGATGAATTGTGCGCGCACACACACACACACACACACACACACACACACACACACACACACACAAACACACACACACACACACACACAAACACACACACGCACGAATGAATGTGTATGGGTGTTTCCCAGTACTGGGTTGCAGCTGGAAGGGCATCTGCTGTACATATGCTGGAACAGTTGGCGGTTCATTCCGCTGGGGCGACCTCTAAAAAAATAGAGACTAAGCCAAAGGAAATTATTGAAAGAATGTTATTATTATTCTTTTATTTTGTCATTGTTGCTACTATTTCAAGGTCATGAGTGTTTGTTTAAGCGTTTCAATGCATATCATACTGTGTATGACTCATAAAATTTGAATTAATAATAATAATAATAATAATAATAAACTTTTATTTTAATAATAATAATAATGTTTTAGTTGTATATTTATTTTTAGTTTTTTTTGGTATTTGGGCAATTCATATAGATTATAATGTATGTACTCTAGGTTTGTTACACATTTGCATAATGACATAGTTCTTCATAGGCTCTTCAAACAGCTTCTACTGATGCTTGGAAGACTTTGCCTCGTTTGTTAACTGTTTTGCTGTGAGCACAAATCCACTTTCCATAAACTTCCTTAAACTTGAGGATTCAGAGTCAAACTGATACAATAAAACTGCTGCCACAGTGTTGTGCACTGTCCATCTTGCACTGTAAGCTGTAGACCAATCACAACAGACCAGACCAATCAAACATCTGACCAATCAGAGCAGAGTAGACACTTAAAAACAAGGGGGTTAGTGAGACTAGGTGAACTATTGCAGATATTATGAGAAAGGAACGGATGCTGCAATGTGTATATATGTACAAGAAAATGTAATTGTTTTTGATCTTGAGTGGCCTCCAAAACAATTAAATTAATTAGAAATTTTAGGGTCAATATAATACTAAATTTACATTAATTAAAAAAGAAAAGATAACAAAACAGCAACAACAACATAAGTTAATATAGAGCCTCCAACATCCCCATTTGAGCTCATATATAACCGAGTCCATACTTCCACATCACATTACCTGCTCACAAAGTGTCCCATATTTTATAGAGCTAAAATGGTTCTGTTATTTTAAAAGACACATCCAAGGGCATGAGTTCCAGTGTATCTAATCCATTGTGCTCTTATATGAGGTCGCTGAAATATCATTTTCGCAGCAATAAACCACGTCTTGCGGTGAATTTTGATCAGGCGAACCCCAGAATTTCAAGTATGATGTATAAAAATCTGTAGAGTACAGACTGCCGGAGCAAGATTCAGTGTTGATTCGAACATTGGAACAATTTCTCTGATGTGATCAGACACAAAGATCATAATACGAGACTTGAGATTAAAATGTGTCATTCTGAATTCATTTTAGAAAATCAGATAAGATAAGGGAAGATAATTAAGATAAGAAACCGTATTACATTTTCAGTGGAGACATATGAGACCTGTGAATGTGATTCATTATAGGCCTGTTGTTCATTGCTATTTTACAAGTCTTTACAAACTACTTGTAAAGCATTTACTAATTATAAGTGGCATTTTCTTACTTAATGTTTTATAACTCATTGAAATCAAAAGTTTTATCTGTTTGATTTAATGGAGCTAATGACTAATAAACTTTGTATTTTTTTACATTATTTTTTGACTAGCTATTTTTCACTGTTGATGTTAGTGCATTAACTAATGTTTGCGGTTACACTATTTTAAGGTATTATAATTCCCCCAAGACTAGTGTTGTCTAAAGAGGAATTTGGGATATATCTGAAGACATTAAGAGAGATAAAGTCAAAGCAAGATATTTATATACTTCATTAAAGAATTTTGGTTTCATATTTTGAGAACTCCAACTCCCCTGCTACTTATTTTTCTTTATCATTTATTTTCTTTGTTAATTTTTGTCATTATATTTATTTATATATGTTGTATTATTATTAATAATGAGGATGGAAAAATTATGAATGTAAATTGATTGTTATCTCAGTCTTTTGTGTAATAATAAAAAAAAAATAACAGCCTTTCTGTTATTGTTCAAGCATTGTTAATTTTAAAAAGTAAAATAAAAATTAAGGCATTCTTAATATTAATAAACCATTAATTGCGACTTTTAGCTCAACCAACTACTAATTTTCTGCTTATTAATGGTTATGTAGAAGTTGGGTTTTGGTATTGGGTAGGATTAGAGATCACACATTATAAGTACAAAATATTTCAATATTTTACAACAGTCAATATTTTAATAATAATCAGGTAATAAGCCAGTAGTAAATAGAGGGAATGGTACTTAAAATAAAATGACAACAAAACTGTAGAGTCATTTAAATTATTATATTTGTGTAAAATAACCCTTTGCATCCCTCATCAATAATAATGTAGTGACACCATATATCGGGATGAAAGCTTTAGCAATGATCACAACATTTGATAACATCACATGTATAAATGTAAATTGTTTGCATATTTTATTGTCCCCTAAGGGGGAAATATTTTGTGGACTCATGAGTATTTCAGCATAGCCTGATACATTCATTCATTCATTTTCCTCCGGCTTAGTCCCTTATTTATCAGGGCTTGCCACAGCGGAATGAACTATTCCAGCATATGTTTTACACAGCGAATGCCCTTCCAGCTCCAACCCAGTACTGGGAAAAACCCATACATTCACACACACTTATACACTACAGCCAATTTTGCTTACCCAATTCACTTACAGTGCATGTCTTTGGGTGCTCCGGTTTCCCTAGCAGTCCAGAGGAAACCCACGCGAACACGGAAAGAACATGCAAACTCCACACAGAAATGCCAACTGGCCGAGCCAGGACACAAACTAGCGACCGTCTTGCTGTGAGGCAACAGTGCTAACCAATGAGCCACTGTGCTGCCCTAGCCTATTAGTGAAGAAGTAAAAACATATTCCACTTGCATCGAGGGATTCTGTGTCTTCTGCAAGAGGGTAGGAGATCATAACATGGGAAGAGTACATAAGATTGATTGCTTAAATTCTTTTCTCTGTGTAATACATATTAGTGTAATAAACACTAATACAGTGTTGATGCGCATATAAGTGATACTATTGTTTTTTTATTTTTTTAAACGAACGTGATATAATAAAAATAACAAATTGATTCTTTCTTTATGTTTTTTTTTTCTTCAGGATAACGTTCTGTCATCTGCCCTTCCAAAGCAAATGGTTGTACATCGGCTCGGAACGAGGAAACATCCACATCGTGAATGTGGAGTCCTTTACCCTCTCAGGATACACCATCATGTGGAACAAAGCCATTGAACTGTGAGTCCTGAAATCTGATTCGCAATATATCATACATGTCACATCTGTCATTGTTCCTGTAGCCTTGTTATGTTTTATTTGCGACTAAGCGATCATTTCGATCAAATGCCGCTTTAAATTGTCAATTCACCTGCTCTCCCTCCATCGCTCTCCTCCTGAGATACTCTGCGTTCTTCAATTATTCATTCTAACATTTTGTCAGCAGTTTTGTTTCCCTCCCTGACCCGTTGAAAAGACTGCAGTGCCTTTGAGACCTAGACACACACCCACGCACACACACACACACATACATTTACAGGTGTCAGATTGGATCAGTGTTGGAATAGACAGATGTCCTGCTTTAGTGCGCACATAAACACTTACAGACAGACACGTTTTGCCCCTTGCGACAGGAAGGGCAATTGCTGAAAGAGCCGCTCCACCTTTTGCTGTTTTACCTGTAGTGACAGACTAAAGGGGCAAGTCAATGTGGCTTTAGCCTCATGTCATTGAGCAGGTCTCACATATAAACCCCAACACATACAGTGACATGACATTAGCGTAATTCTGATTCAGTGCAATGTCCTTGCAATGAAAGATTATTATTGGTCAATGCATTGAATAAATGTAAAAATATATATATATATTATAAGTACATTCAAGGATTAAGGCCTGAATTTCAAACTAAAAAATATAAAAGAAAAAAAAAAATGCTAGTTTTGCAGTCTTCAATCTGTTCAACATGTCTAAGTACAATTTAGCAAAAGCCATAAATAAAATTATTGAATAATTATGTAAAATAAAATGTGGTAAAATATTAATAAAATGTTTTTTAAGTCTTTCTGTGCTCAACAAGGCTGAATTTATTTAATTAAAAATACAATAAAAAATTATTTAAATTTAGAATGATCTTTTTCTATGTGAATATATTTTAAGTTGTAATTTATTCCCATAAGTCATAGCTGAATTTCAGCATCATTACTCCAGTATTCAGGGACCCATGATCCTTCGGAAATAATTCTGCTAATTTGGAGTTAAATAAACTACTTTCTTATAATTATCATTGAAATTAATTCAAAGAGACAATAAAGAGTACAATTAAGAATTCTAAGACCAAAAATTCAATTGAATTCAATTAATCTCTATTTCTATAGCGCTTTTACAGTGCAGATTGTGTTAAAGCAGCTTAACATAGAAGTTGTAGTAAATTGAAATTGAAACTGTGTCAGTCCAGTTTTTAGAGTTAAAGTTCAGCTTAGTTCAGTTCAGTGTGGTTTAATTGCAAATCCATCAATGCGCAGCTCCACAAGTCCCATGCAAAATTGTAAATGTAAAAAATATTTTTAAGTAAATGTATGTGTATGTATACATATATGTGTATCATTCATTCATTTTCTTTTCGGCTTAGTCCCTTTATTAATCTGACACAAACAAAAATATATATGGGGCAGCACGGTGGCGCAGTGGGTAGCGTTCTTTCTGTTTTAAAGGTTTAATTGATAAAAAAAATTGTATAATGTTATAAATGAGTCTATTTTAAACTATTTTGAAATATGTTTCTGTTCATCAAAGAATCCTAAAAAAGGTCAAATGAATCAGTTTATCAATGCAACATTTTGAATAAAAAACATGTTTTGTAATGAGAATAATATTATCCAACAAAAATGGTTGTGCATAATGTTTCTGTTTATAGCTAAATATCATATTTATGGCAATTCAAAACCATGTGGATATGTCAAGTGTATAAAAATCTCCTTTTTTAAACACATATTCAAAATGTTGTTCACAGTAGTAGCTTCAACACAGCAGCTAACCAAGATGGTGTGTGCCTGCTGGAGAAGCAGAAATCTGACATGCCACTCTGCTATAGGGATGATAACATGGTGGTGGGTGATGTGGGCATGATGCCAGGCATTGAGAAAAAGTAGCGGTGTCAGTAGCAGTGAGTTGTTTTAGAGTACGGGGGCACTTGACTGTGTGGGATTAAAGGTGGACTTAATGGAGTGGCCTGATGCCACATTGATGATGTAAGATGTGCAGTTTTTTTTAAGCTCACTACTACTCAAGCAAGACACAAAGAATCACCACGTGCCCTCTGGACAAGCAGATTGTCTGTGCGTCTATGTTGGCTGAGATCTGGATTTATGACACAAACAGAGAGAATGATGGATGGATCTATCCTTGACCAAGGTTGAGCTGACAACAGTGGGTTTTGAGGCATGCTGGGATTGTGTATAGTCGGACACTCATTAAAACAGCATATAAATGGTATGTTTATAGAACGTCTTATGCAATAATTGGTGATTTTGCTCATCTTAAGTGCTCAGGAGATAATGGATCACTTGTATTTCTTCTTCACGAGTTGCTTGTATTACAGTTTGGAATTTTGGATAGCTGATCTACAGTGTTTCACAAACAAAACAGAAATGGTTAAACAATACATTCAAGTAACTTTTTTCACTTTCTGGTCAACATATTTAAGTTTTAAGAAGCTTCTTCAGAAAATACATATTTAAAAAAAGCAATAAGTATTGTAGGCCTCAGTTTAAAACTATTATACAGTGTGAACATGT
Source organism: Danio choprae (assembly GCA_903798125.1). Taxonomy (NCBI): domain Eukaryota; kingdom Metazoa; phylum Chordata; class Actinopteri; order Cypriniformes; family Danionidae; genus Danio; species Danio choprae. The sequence goes on along the minus strand of CAIGQW010015581.1, from coordinate 9,832,345 downwards.
AGCTATCATAAAAAGCTTTAAAAATGTAACCTCTTTTCAGTGTTTATGGGAAATGTTCAATGGGAACTACATGACATTATGTGATCAAAATGACAAAATAAAATAATAAAAAATAAACATATTTGACAAATACAAACATAGCAGCAGCAACTGACATGATGTGTATGTGTATGTGTTTGAGTACCTTGTATTCCTCACATTATGTGGACCAATAGCAGTCAATTTTTTGGGATATTTTTTTGTTCCCCATGAGGAAAACAGCTAAAAAAAAATAAGACAGAATAAAGCATATTGAACGAGCATATTGAATGATTGTTTCATGTGAGGGTTGGGTTAAAGTTGGGGTAGGGGGATAGAATATATAGTTTGTAGAGTATAAAAATCATTACATCTATGGGAAGTCCCAATAAAGATAGCTGTATGTGTGTGTGTGCTTATGTCTGTTTGGGTACGAAGGTGAAAGGATAAGTACATTAGTAATGTATAAAAAATACAAGAGTAAAAACTTGTCGAAAAAGGGGAGTTGAGGAATGAAAAGGAAAAAAGAATAATCATAATAATAATAAAAGTAATAATAATTCTATGAATCGTTCATTTCAGAGACTTGTTTTTTACCTTAGCTGTTGCTATTTAAAACAAATGGATGCTTAAAAATGTGAGCAAACTGCATCTAGGTTTGCACACGTGCACATGCACAGCTGCCAGGGATGGAAGTAGATGCTGTGCCATGTTTCTCTTTCCCTGTGGTTTTTCCTAATGACAGGAAATTGAACTTCAAGTCAACATGCGTTCCTCAGAATCAGACCGAAATCGCAAGAACAGGAGGTGCGTCCTTTTAGTGCCGTCGTTATTTTTGGACCTCCGAATGGATTTGGGTGAGAGGGTGTGTGTAGGTGAATGGGGTGAAATTATGTAATCATAAGGTGTCTTGAGTGAATGAGACACAGAGCGGAGTGGCAGAATGAGATTTTTGCCCATCCTTGTTGCCATGGTGATCAGCTCTCTAAATCCAGCCTGCTTCTCCTAAAGTCAGGGCTGAGAGAGAGAGAGAGAGAGAGAGAGAGACTGGGGGAACGTAAATTAGGAATCTGGAGGTCTAAGGAACAATCTGTCTGTCTCTCAACACAATCACCACCTTGACCTCTGTGTGTCAGTGCTGCCCTTCTCTTCTTGCCTGTCTTTTTCTGTTTCTTTTGCGCGGTGCTTTAACTAAACACACACACATACCCATGCGCAACATATGCAAACGGGACTTAATTTGTGCTAAATATAGACAGTGACCTGATGAACTGAGTTTGGTTACTGTGCTGGGTGAGTGTAGGGTCATTTCTCAGTAGATTATTGTACATTAAATTCATTCATGCATGCTGCAGATAAAAATGTTGTTGTTTTTTACTTCTAAACTACATTACTGAGCATTTTCTTACATTAGACATTAATGTATTATATAATGCTTATAAATGGAGGCTTTTAAATATTTAAAAAATGGACAGGTTACTAATATCTATTCATGTGCTGATATTTTTTATGTTAATTATAATGGAAATTATTATGTGCAGTTTTGGGCTGTTTTTTTACATTTCTTGTTCATTATTTTTATGTTTTTCTAAAATATTTCCTCAATATTTGTAAACATGTCTTTTGCAGGAGGCTCTCTGTCTTGAGATTAAGTACAAATGTTTGACATATTGACTGAAAGCACTTTTTTATTCTATTAAATATCTATTAAATATATTTGTCTGCCAACAATGCAAACACTAATGCATTTCAGTCACCTTTATGTGACTGTGTTCTTAGTAAATATTGATCAAAAGAAAAACAAAAAATATATATATTATGCATATCATACAATCAATTCAGTTGATTTTCTATGTGCTTTTAAGGTTTTTATATTTGGATTCAAATGATAAATAATTATTATATATTTATGGGGCCTCACGGTGGCGCAGTGGATAGCACGCCTCACAGCCTCACAGCAAGAAGGTCGCTGGTTCGAGCCTCGGCTGGGTCAGTTGGCGTTTCTGTGTGGAGTTTGCATGTTCTCCCTGTGTTTGCGTGAGTTTCCTCCGGGTGCTCCGGTTTCCCCCACAAGTCCAAATACATGCAGTATAGGTGAATTGGGTAAGCTAAATTGTCCGTAGTGTATGAGTGTGAATGGGTGTGTATGGATGTTTCCCAGAGATGGGTTGCAGCTGGAAGGGCATCCGCTGCGTGGAACATGTGCTGGATAAGTTGGCGGTTCACTCCGCTGTGGCGACCCCAGATTAATAAAGAGACTAATCCGAAATGAAAATGAATGAATGAATATATATTTATGGCTAATTTCCAGTACATGGCTGATATTACACTACACTACACTTTTGAATAAATACATTTAGTTACTTTTCAAACTGATTTTTAACTCAAATTAAGCTTTTTGGTTTGCTACAAATGTATCATCTTTAAATGAACTTTTGCCATGGCAAATTGTTGCCAAAAAACTAAAAACTATAATTATACATAAAATAATAAAAAATGATGATTCATTTTAAAAATGGGGATGGTGTGGGGATTAGGGATTGTGTTTTTAAAGAAATTAATATGTGAAAGCAAATTAAGGAAACAGTTAGTTGAAGAAAAACATTTGTACACTCAGACTCAAGCCATGATTTTCAGCTGATTTTTAGATGGCACTTGTTGATTCATACTGTAAGTCCAATGTTGTTTTGCCTGTACATTTGTACATGGAGATAGATATGTGACACAACCTTATTCATTTTCAAATCACGCAAATCAAGGTGCTTTGAGGTCTTGTGCTTCACAAAATGAAAAGGAACAAATTTGCTGGTGTTTTACTGCCTCTAGTGTTCATTTCAATAAGAAAGCACAGAGAATCATGAGTATGTTTTTGCAGTTTTGCAGAAACATAGGCAAAGTCACGTTACCAATAAGCTGGGTTGTTTTTATTCCCCCCGTGCCTGTCAGTCACATTTCAGACACCCAGTAAACACGGTAGGAGAAAGAGGCAGATCAGAAGCCCTGTCTGTCGAAACTCCATCACCGTAACAGACGTCTATGGCTCTGTCTCTCCTCATCACGCCACAGCTCAACAGAATGAAGCTGAAGGGGAGCGAAGGACCCCTGTCTATGCCACGGCTGTCACCTCTATAGGCGTCTAAGGCTTTGCCCGAGAGCCGTCAACTGCACAGTTGGCTTGCTGGGTAGTCAGAGTGTACAAAGAAAGGAATAAACTCCTGCCAGTACGATCAATGCCTTATGGGCATCCTTAGCGATGCTATAGCTGAAGTAGCACCTATTGATGGCAAGCCACTTAGTTTTGTAACGTACAGTATAAAACAGGGCTGTCAAACTGAAATTAGGTTTAAGGGCTGGATTGGAGAAAATTAAGACATTAAGAATTACATAATAAATGTTATTATTAATCATACTAGCTGCTGTATAATTTACTAGAAAACTGAAAATTATATTGCATATTATTTAGTTTAGTTTAATTTAGTCTAGTTTAGTTTTTTCTTGATGGCAAACCTGAGTGTGTTTTGTGCTGGTACCTTGGCAGGTTTAGGATTGACATGGATATATAAATAAATATGACATGAAAACTACCTGCAGGTGGTGGCAAATATTTTGAGTTTTAACAAGTGATTCATTGACTTATTCGTTCAAATAATTCATTCAAAAGTCTGATTCATTCAATAGTGTCTGGCTGCAGACTCGCTCAGACACACACTCAATAGAGCAAGTAAGAGGTAGGGTAAGGGGCGGGTTTAGGTGTAGACGTTCCTGAGAGTGTCTAACAATGCATGTGCACTCTTCTCGATTCATTTGAAAATGAAGCAAGTATGTGTCTTCACGAACGGATCATTGAATCATTGACTCAAATGATTCATCGAAACATCACTCTGAGATGTGCATGTTTCTGCTTTAGCTTTTTTTGAAACTATTTTTGATGGCAGAACTGAGCCACAGCACAGAGCAATATGCTTAATATGTAAATCTTGTGATACTGTTCTTTTGTTGTTGTTGTTCAATTAATTTCCAATCATTCTGATAAAATGTGAGAATCTGCACACTCTTGCTTGCATAGTTATGTTGCATGAATATAAAACAACAATTTTACAAGGAACTTTTGCTTCTAAATTATGAATTATACAGTCAGTGTAATAATCTTGCAATAAATGCTTGGTGATTGGACGTGCATCTTGCTTGCTTATTAAAACAAACATACAAAAAGTAGTATTACAGCTTATAGACTACATTACTATGAGATATTATAGCATACATTATACCATACCTTCACTTTTTGTCATCCTAAGCTGTCTGTTGCATCTCAAACACTTTATTTAATGTTCAAAATAATTATTTATTTATAATTTCTTTGTATTATTATTCAAATCATCCCTCAGGCCTGATTAGATGTGTTTGTGGACCATATGTTTGACAACTGTGGTATAGATAGAAAGGAACTGTGTACATGGGATCAGCTGATATTCTGCGTTTTTATTCTGCCCGCATTTATAAGGAGGAAATATTTTGCTCTGTCTGATCCATTGGGTGTTTTTTAACCGAAGTAATGAGGGTGTATTATTCATTGGCTGTAAGTGAGTGGGCAGTAGTGGTCTTGTAAAATTTCGCGCTTACACCATTGTGTCCCAGGGAGATCTCAAAGCTTCTTTTATGTATTTAATGAAATTTTAGCTGTGAATAATCCTGGGGTTGAAACCGACTGTCTGAATGTCATCGGAGACATACATTTCATATTTCAAAAAGCCTAATGGAGTACGTTTCTGGATGGAAATGTTCAGATAAGGTTGGTTTCGGTTGGACAGCATCAAATTTAAGATGCTGCTATAGGAGCCTGTCATGGATTATTCTATGCATTATGCAAAATAGCCTGTCGTTCTGAACAGCTTTGAATGGCAAAAATCTCACTCTTGGATTTTGTAATGTATTGTTAAATAGGGAAAAGCCATTTCAGTGATGATAAAGCTCTGTGATCCCAGCCAGAGCTGGAGTTCTTGTCTAAACTCATGCCATCCAAGCTTTTGGGGATTTTGAATCATTGTGAAATGGAATCAGATTGAATATATATTATGGTTTTATTTGCTCTGTTAGTTTTTATTATGGATTTTAATATGGAAATTTGTCTGTGGGTTTGGGTGTCCTATTTGTGGGATATCAGTGTGTTAGTAATATATGGGTGTGCATTTGTGTAGATATTGGTTGTCACACAATAGAGATTAATATGTTTTTTATTATTATTTATTTAGAATTGTTTGATGATGGATTTGTGTGACAATCCTTTTTGACTAACATACTGACTCAGAAATGTAGTTAGTGCTTGGCCGGCAGCGTGGAGGACTTATGCTTATTACTAAGCCATACTTACATGCTGTTTTAGACCGAATATTCAGAGTAGCATGGTAAACAATATAGGGAGCACGTCACAGGTTGTCATTGTTCAAAAATGAACCAATGTAATGTGAATACAAAACCAACTTTACCTCAGTAAAGCAGGCTAGATGGAATAGCGCTATTTACTGATGTTTTGTTGTTAAACTAAATAAAAATCTACATTATAGATGCTGTAAAAGGTACCTTATAAAAATTGAAAATAGTCACATCAATCTTTTGCTGGAAGATTTCAGTGGCTGAACAACACTTGCATGCATATAACCCATTCATAATACAACACAATATACATCAGCTTTGCGTTTTAAAAAATAACATTACCTGTCTAAAAGAAATACTTCAGCCATGGTGTCGTCCTTCCTCCAGCGTGCAAAAGTAACTCCAATATTCATTCAGGATTTTTAAAAGTTTTGATTCAGCAATTGATTTTTTAATAGCGGATCTGCGTGAACAGATGCACAGATGTACAAATCTACATTTGTTGACAGACAGTTTGGGCTACTTATCAGAATTATAGGAAATGTCGGCCAGACAATATTTAATTGGATGAACATTTTTTAGTTTTATGCCTTAATCAGATTAAAAAATACTTATATAAATACATTTAGATCATTTACTTTAATAATTATTAATGGAATGTGAAAAGACTTTGCAGCACAACAAAAAATGTTTCTGAAGACAATTACCTACTGCACCTTTAAGCAGTACAACTGTTTACAATCTCTTACCTGATTTCACCAAGTAGGACATGTTCCTGTATCAACATCTGTGTTGATCCTGGAACAACATTCCAATCTGCCAATCATAATTAAGGAATACGTTTACTGTTTATGTTAAGTTTAGGCTTGCAGTTAGGTTTATGCACTTCTAAATGATTGTTATCCAACTATTATTCTCCTCTGATTTTGGGAGTAATTTACAGTTATTATAAGTTACAGTTACTGCTGTTATTAGGGAATGTTTCTTGAGCCCCAAATTAGCATAAAGTATTTAAAGTTTTTAATATATTCTTAATCAACAACAAAAACAACAACTACTACAAAATGAC
>CAIGQW010015581.1:9781951-9795888 GCA_903798125.1 Danio choprae | reverse complement strand
GTGCTATATAAACATTTTAATTAAATGTAACAAAGAGCTGTCAGCAATATTTATTAAACAACCAATCAATAAGTCATGACAATATGTTTTATGTTATTTTAACTTAATAAAACAAGTTAATTGTGTTTCAAATAATGTCAAACAGTCATATAGTCAAAGGTAAAGCTGAAAATTTTGAAATTTCCAATTACTGGTTCTTAAACCAGTGCTGGTTCAATACTGGTTCTTTCTGCTGATTGGCTGCTGTGATCATCGATTGACATTCTTCACCAAGCTCTTACACAGATGCACAGACACAGGAGCATTTGAAAGCCACATCTATCAGAGGATCCATATATCAGTAGATATACTGATAAATGCTCCCATGTCTGTGTATCTTTGTAAGCACTCTGTGAAGATAATGAAGCAATGATCATAGTAGCCAATCACAGTCATATCTATTGAGCATCTGAACACAGTGGCCAAACAACAGTGTTTAAAAAAACCCACTTAGCCACAGTCAAATGTAAGTGGAAAAGAGATGTTTTAAAAAAATGTCTGTACTGAACAGTATTGTGGTCGGTACTTTTGACAACACTAGTTTTAACTTAATTAAAAAAATTATTTACATAAGTTTTAAGTCAGTTTAAGGTTGAGTAAGTTGAAATGATTTGTAAAGCTAATTTGATTCAACTTAAAAACAGGGGTGCAAGATTAATTGAAGGCAATTTCATGTAAATTTTGGTTTTGGTTCTGTAATAAGTTGCCAATTTCTAACACATGCTTTCAGATGGAGCAGCATTTTCTACAAAGTTTCCTTACATGTCATACATCGCATTCATTATAACATAAAATCTAAGATTTTATTCTTTTATTCTTATGGTTTTCATTCTACAGTAATGACAGCTTTTTGTGTAGCTTTTCAGTCAACTATGAATAAAGCCTGTTAAAATATCACATTTATTAACATGTTTTTACTACAAGTCACTTCATAACTTTGAGTGTTTGAAATAAATCCTTCTGTGAGATGATTCCATAGTTGTCTGATTATTAGTCACAATGAACCAGTGAAAGCAGTTAAATCTGTTTATTCAACAACCTCTATAGGCATTTTAGCTGTATTGGAGTTTCTGCTCAAGAGGGCCCTCTGGCCTTTGGAGGAGATTCACTACTGATTATAGAAACAGTTCCCTGACAGCATATGCATGACAATCACAGCTTTTGCTTAATCACGATTGCAATTTAATTTTTCAATTTATCACCCAGCCCTACTAAAAAAATCAAAAATTCAAAATTCATTTTTTTACAGTTTACTAATGGCTTATGAAAATTAGGATGCCCATTTCAGTCATTTTCCCAACTGATAATCTCCATCAAATATGAGCGTCTTCTTTAAAAAAGTTAAAAATAGCACAACTTACAAGCACATCTCAGGACTCCTGCATTCTGTTCCATTCAGCTGCTCTCTGTCAGACTGTTTTTAAATGTGTCCCATGTGTTTACAGCCCCTAATCCTCTCCGTAAAGAACGCTGAGTGCTGGAGCTGCCACAGACTGAAAGTGCGCAGACTTGACACAAATTGCAGTCTGACAAATCACACTAAAAGTTGCACCACAGTGCTGTTTTTAAACACATGTAACTAGCTTCAGCTCATTTTGAATTGGAATAAAATGGTTTTGATAATCAAGCATGAGCGTCAATTCTTGTGTGTTCTATCCCCAGTATGTAAATGATCATATTATGCAGTAGATGTTATACTTTAGATATTTTGCAGGGGATGTCTGTAACCCGTGTCCTGTTTCTGTGGTTCCTTCAGGGTGCGCAGCAGTCCTCTGAAGCAGTCTCCAGGGTATCAGGTGGAGCTGGTGGTGCAGCTGGTGTGGGTCAGCGGAGAGCCGCCACAGCAGATCAGCAGCCTGGCCATCAACTCCTGCTACGGCTTGTGAGTCGGAACACATGAGAAGTTACCTCAGGAGTATAAGATCTGTTTTACAACTTTTGATCAGACGGTTTATTGTTCAAAACAAATAAATCACGCAAAACTATTGAAAAGCTTTAGAAGACTTGACAAATAAATTGTTATACAGGTTTTTTACTGTTAATTTAATGGATCCTTTCTGAACCGAGGTTTAATTATTTTAAAATAAAATGTCTCTGAGCCATTAGCTTTAAATGGCAATGTGTGCATATAAAACCTTTCATATAAAACTGTAAAGAATACAATTTTTGTCATATACTATTCTAAGCTTTTATTGACATTTTAGAATTAAGCGTTGAATGTCTGTTGTCATATTTTCAAGTCATTACTACAAATGAATGTTCCCTATATTTGTGTATAAGTTACGAGACCACCAAAAAAGGTCCGTACTTCACTTTACATGGCAAGCGTTCACCACAGTGAAAATGTTGTTTTTGAAAGTTTGAAAGCCATGTCTAAAGTTAAGTTATGTTTTTGGTATTAGAAAGTTAACTTTTTGCTTGCAGAACAAAGCAAAGCAAGCTTCCATGAGGCACCCATGGCCAATTATAGTAGAAATACTCAGAACTCTTTTGTCATTTTAATTAAATAAAATGATTACAAAGAAATATACACACATTTAGGGAAATTCAGGGTGTATAGTTATCTGTGTTTTATTTTTACAATTTACAATTTACAAAACAAAATTTAAAAACAATCAAATTGACTGCCTCTAGTTCTAGTGTTATATATATAACTCACAGTACAGTATAGTGCTGTTTATGTCATTAGAGTTGTATCATTATAGTTTAAACAGACACACTAATCATACTAGACAGCTTGTGTGAAAAGTGTTAAATATTAATATCAACATTTTTAAAAAGTCAAAATCAAGGCTGAAATTATAGGAAACTGTCCTTTCTCTTAAACCCTGCTGAAAGCACCAGCAAATATGTCTTAGAAATGCCAATTTCTTAGGGTTTGGCTTTACTTGCCAAACCAGCACTAAATCAGCATAGACCAAACTGAACCAGCAAAAATGTCATTTTTAGCAGTATTTTTACAGTAGAAAGTGGAGAAGTACATTAATGCACTGACAAAAAACGCCCTTCTGTGTTCTGTTCCTGCATGTCACAGGGTGGTGTTTGGCAACAGCAATGGACTGGCAGTAGTAGATTACTTACAGAAGACTGTTCTGTTGAATCTGGGAACTGTGGAATTGTACGGCTCTAACGACCCATACCAGAGGCAACCACGATCCCCTCGCAAGAGCCGACAGCCTTCTGGAGGTCTGTCTTATATGGTCTTCAGCTATTGTAGACAAAAACACTGGCTAAACATGCAGCAATGCAGGGAAAGAGACACAACAGTGTGACCTCTGCTGGTCGGTGGCACAATTGCAGCTAAACACATGATAGAAAGGGAGAGATGATTGCTGGGAACTGGCAATGAACTGGTTGTTAGATGATCTGGTGTGTTTGTGTCGGGGGTAATGAGTGATATTTAGCGGGGGGCTGGGATCTGTCGGATATGCGCACAGGGAGAGTGCTGATCAGAGCAGCTGGGTTCAGCTCCTGCCTGCCCATCTGCCTCTCAACTCTCAGATCTGAGCGCGCCGGCTACACACCATGGCTGTATACTGTATGCCAATTGTTGTAGCTACTCAAACACATCTTAGACAACTTTGTCACAATATTATCGTCCCCTCCTTATATTTTAGTTTAACTCTGTTTTATTGATGCATATTAGTCAGAGAGTTACAGTATCACATATAAAGAATCAGTAAGACATCAATTGTTCCAATCTATCAGCAGAAAACAAAATTAGTTCACATTTTCTTCCTCTAAATCAAACATAATTATTATTCATTCATTCATTTTCATTTCGGCTTAGTCCCTTTATTAATCTGGGGTCGCCACAGCGGAATGAACCGCCAACTTATCCAGCATATGTTTTACGCAGCGGATGCCCTTCCAGCTGCAACCCATCTCTGGGAAACATCCATACACACCCATTCACACTCATGCACTACGGACAATTTAGCTTACCCAATTCACCTATACCGCATGTCTTTGGACTTGTGGGGGAAACCGGAGCACCCGGAGGAAACCCACGCAAACACAAGGAGGACATGCAAACTCCACACAGAAACGCCAACTGACCCAGCCGAGGCTTGAACCAGCGATCAGCGACCTTCTTGCTGTGAGGCAAACGTGCTACCCACTGCGCCACTGTGAGGCCTATAATTATTATAATAATAATAATAATAATAATAATAATAATAATAATAATAATAATAATAATAATAATAATAAGATAAATAAAATAACATTATATATAACAAACTAATAAATATTGGGCCGTAACAGCAATACAGAATAATATATAAATACAAATATGCAAAAGGTACAGCAGCAAAAAAAGAGAACATATTTTAAACATATTGTTAGTATATTTCCATTTCATACATTTATTAAAGATGCTATCAATATATAACCCAACTTAAGTATATATAACGACATAATATAACATTTTAGATAACAGTTTAACAAAATGGAGGAATTCTTTTACATGTACATTTTTAATTTGATCATTTGGCAGATACTTTTAAGTTGGTAAGTTGTTGAGAGTAAGGTCAGATTGAAGAATAGAACAGAGAAAAAGGAGTGTTAAGTGTTAAGAAACGGAGGTGATAACTATAATAAAACTATATAACATATCATATTATTCTATAAGCCATAACTCTAATCTAACAGTCTTCTTATACTTTACTAATACTCTAATGAGAGTTAGTTGAGATGTAGTTGCTTATACTTATAAAAATGTCTGAAGTGGACTATCATAATAAAGTGTAACTGGAACAGCACAGGATTCATATAGTCCAGTATGTGGCACTCATCTGTGTCTTTCTCTCCACAGGGCTTTGTGACATTAACGAGGGCTCTGCCACCTCAGAGGATCGCTGCAAATCCCCCACCTCAGGTAAAACGTCCCTCAGAGCATAACACAATCCATACCACCCCCTGTCACTGTCATACTGGCAGTCCTGACACAGATGTTATGAGCTCCACAGGGGGAGCGTTTTAGAGATCTATAACTCTGTTCAGGCTCATCCAAAAATGAGAATTCTGTCATGTTTTTACTCATAGTCATGTCGTTGCAAACCCTGACTTTCTAAAATGAAAAGTGTCGACAACTGTCCCTTATTAAAATCAACTGTGTTCTTATTATAGTAAAAGTGTTAAAACCATAATTTTTGGTGGATTGATTATCACCTGTATAACTGTATGGTTAGTGGGACAATACAATACAATAACAATACAATAAAAAAAATTAAGACCATGGTTAATTTTGGAAAAGAGTGTACAACTGTTTAGAACTTTGGGATTAGTAAAAAATAATACTGTATTTAGCAAATAAACTAAATTAAAGGCATTTATATAATTAGAAAAGATTTTAACCCCAACATTTTTATCACTACTGTAAATATCCCATGCGTACATCATACAGTCATATCATTACCTAGTCTAAACTCAATAAGTGAGGTGGCAGTTAAGGTGGTAATCTACTAATTAGTGCTGCTCTTTTAAACTGGCTTTTAATGGTTGCTGATAATCCAGTTTTCCTGAAAGATTCATGGATAAAAAACATTAAAAATGTATATATGGACAAACAAAACAGTGATTTTAAAGGTTAATGTTTTTAATGTATTATTATGTATTTGCGCTAATACGGAAACAGACAGATTATCCTTCTTTAAATATATTATTACTGACCTCAAATGTTTGATTGGTAGTATATTTCAAATTATCTGACGTTTTGTGTCAGTTACAAACCAACACTGACAATTTTTCAACCAATCAATTCACCAGCATGGACCATGCCACACTTTGAGCTAGACTTTATTTTAGGGATGTAGGTATGAAGGGGATGGTAAGAGAACAGTGGGATGAAGAGGAAGGGAAGTAAGAGGATAAACAGTGAACAGGTAGGTAGGTTGATCGGGCGTCCTGCGATGATGCCCAGAGACTCAGAGTAGGGGTACCGTCTCTGTAATATTTTTGTAGGTGATTGGTTAAGGAGACAAAGTGAGGCGTGGTTAAGCCGCCGAACCTTTGTTAACAAGTTAACTCCATTTAAGTTCAAAAAGCAAAATCTAGTTTATGAATGTGAGTTAGGCCCTGTATACATGTAATATTAAGATGTGTACATAAGCATAGGATTATAAATAGATGAGAGAGACAAATTCACATTTACATCTGTGGTTTTAACCCATCTCATTTGCCCACTTTTGACCGCTTCTCTAATTTCTTTGAGGGGAGAGTTTTTTCAATCTAATAACTGGAAATAAGCTCATTTAGTTTACAGATGAATGCAAAAGGAGAAAACAGAAAGCAATAGGGGGAGCAGTGGCTCTCATTTCTGCACAGATGGTCACAAAACTATACCAAACACGGTTAGAACCAGCACAGGTGAATTTATTATTTTTATCTTACTTTTTAAATTTTTTTTTTTATTTAAACTAGACTTTTGATTTCAGGCAAAGTTTGAATTCATTTTGGCAGTGACCATCAACAACATGTCAAAAAATATTTAAAAAATTATATAAGTAAGCCAAAAGGAGGCAATATTTTGGGGGCTGTTTCAACCCATTTGACCAAACTAACTACCTCTTGAAAGTGGACAAGCTCAAAATATCTCAGACCTCTTTTGCACTTTTAATTTAGTATTGACCACCTGTTAAAATCCAGAAAAACACATCCTAATACCACATGTAAACAGAGACTTTATGAAACGACATGAGGATGAGTACATGATGATTTTTGGGTGATTTCTACTGTATACAATTTCACTTTACACAACATATGTGTGCATGTATTTTGGTGTCTGATAATCTTTAGCAGTTGTCTGATAATCATTAGCAGTGTTTATCTAAAACATCCAAAAAAAACTTTGTGTGTGTGTCTGTGGAGGAGAACAAAAGTTCACAAGGGTCACAGATGACTGATGATGGCTGGCGGTGTGATGAATGGTAATAGTGACTGACATTGTGACAAGGTGCACATGCCTGGTGGGAGAATAGTGGTTAAATATCTGGGCTAGAAACAAGTCATAAGTTCAACCCCCCGAAGCAGTGATTCATGACCTGAAGTGCAGCACCACTGTGCCCTTCAGCAAGATGCTGTCTTTGTATAAAAGCGCTCACTAATCTAAATATCCACACTGACTGGTTGAATTGTTAGGAAATTACAGATGCAAAAGAGTTGAAAATGTAGCAGCTGCTTAGACAGTGAGCAAGACACAGCTGTTTTTGTGGGCGGAAAGGACACATTAAATTTACTAGACAACCAAAGCTTGTAAATGCACTGTAAAACACAGCGCTCCTAGTCGAGAGTGCTTTTAGACTGCGGTTAATGAGGTATTGATTGCTTTCACATACTGGCATCTAATTGTGTAACCAAATATTTAATCGAAAATATGTTGCGTAGAGGTTTTACCGTGAACTTTCTGCCATATTTAAATTTGTGTTATGCAAATAACACAACTTTTTTTAATTCTTAACCTTTGATATAAGATCACATCTTCCTCTAGGGTGGGAAACAGGAGCATTATTTCGGCATCATTATTCAAATTAGCATTTTTTGTTTTTTTATTGGTGTGTATGAGATGGAAATGTGAAATGCTAAAACAATTTAAGGTTAAAACACACGGTTAGGACGAGGTAATTTTAAAGTATTTGCATTCTCTTTGTTTAGCTCATTTAGCGCTGCTGAAGGTGGCTTGATAAGGCAAAGACAACCTAAAAAGCTCCTTTTAGAAAGAGCGTGACATTCACACTCAGAGACCGGGGCAGATCTCGAAATAGAGATAAGATTTGCTCCGAAAGGTCAGAACAGAATGAGAATGTATTTCCAAAATGACTTAACCTTCAGTTAGAGCCTAGACCTCTGCAGCCATTCTCCCTTCGAGCGGTTTGATCAAATATTGAAAGAAGCTCCCTGTAATCATCATTGTGCAAATAGCAGCATACACTTGCTGTAACACCTTGACATGGGCAGATACAGAACAAACGACTGGGACTGCCACACAAAATCAAACAACCCAGGGCGATGTATAATCTTTCACATTGTGACAAATTCCAGAAAGCGCAGAAATATCTCTAACTGCTCGTATGCTTTACTTCCTCCCAAAAAGTCTTGATGTCAAACCATCAGCAATTCTACAATGGAGGAGGGAGAGGAGGTAAGGTTGGATGATGGAGTAGAAGAGGTTTTACTGGTTTTGTTCAACCCACACAGTGTCTGTCTTTATGTATGAACAAAACCGTCCCTGAAAACACGGCTACTTGAAAATCCCCAAGGGAACTACCCACTGCATGCTACGTTCTTGTAGCACGCATGTAATATGGTGACTTGTGCTAGTGGTGATTTGCCTGAGGCATTTCTCTCTTGCCACACCGGTGGCTTGTGATTGTCTGTCTGTAGGAATGAGGGTTTTCAATTTGTTGTCTTCCTGTACTTCATGTCTCTTTTTGTCTGTACATCTCAGAGTAGGATATTTAGGATGGCATTTAAGGTACTGCAACCAGCTATGGTATGCTACTAGGAATCGAAAACTTCTGACAATTTAACATTTTTCTTTATTATATAGTTTTCTTTTCTATATAGTTCTTGCATAGCAAGCTGTAAATGCTGTTTTTGTTTTGTTTCTAAATCTATAATTTGGTTTCTTTCCAATGGAATTATATTTAAACAAAGTTAATGTAATTGAGAAGGAAAACTGTCAAAGGTTTTTTTTTGTCTATTTTAAGCATAATCTAACAGAAGTTAGTGGCATTTGACATTGGTGGGCTTGCTGGTTTTTAATAAAACTCTAACCAAAAACGTTGGTAACACTTTCGTTTTTTCCAATTCCTACTATTAGATAACTGCCTATTATTAAGATCTTGCCTGTTTATTAGTACTCACTGTATAAAGTGTGATTTCATTCTGCATCCCTAATCCTACCCAATACTTAAACCAAACCACTACCGTACTATTAATAAACAAAAATAAGTGGCTTGTTGAGCTACAGTCTTAAATAATGGCTTGTTAATAGTGAGAATTGTACCTTAAAATAAAGTGTGACCAAAATGTTCATTTAATCATTAAACAAAACGTATAAAATATGTCTGATAAACATCTGAAAGTGTAATAATAAATGTATATAATTTAGTAATTATTTTAATTTAAAGATATTTTTGCCAAATGGTTTATAAACAACAAAGATATTACATCACGTGTTCTTCCAGAAGTTATTTGTTGATTTATGCATTAAAGATAATAACAAAAAGTCATCAGATGCTTAAGCAGCAAAAATTGTCAAAATCTACTAAATCATCTCTATAAATCGTGACGTCCTGTCTGTATTCTCCTGTGTGGTGCATGCTTGTGGCATGGGGTGCTGAGAATGATTGTTTTGACCGTTTGGATGTTAATTACCTTCCTCTCAGGGCTTTGTGTGGCCAAATTGCACTCATTCACATCCCAGTACTGTTTGTCTAGCATGCAGCATTATGCAGTTTGTCTCTGACTCGCTGAAAAATATTGCAGTGTCTCCTTTGTCCCGTCTGAAGCATCTGTGTCCCTCAGGATGATAAAAAACAAGCCCTTTAGCTCTGTTGTCTGGTGTTTTCTCCAGCACAGCTATAGTTCTTGCAATGCATGGCTTTTATCGAGGCTTCAATGTGTTTGTAAAGAGAGGTGTTCTCTTTTTTCCAGCAAAGATGTCACGGAAATTAAGCTTGCCTACTGAGCTAAAGCCAGACTTGGGTAAGCCTTGACTTTGTGTTCATGCTACACAGCTTTTGAATGTGGAGTCCATCAGCACATTTTCAGAATCTGGAGGGTCCACATTTTCATTCGCTTTAAACATCTCATGTCAGTTAACCAAATGATAATGTTGCATCTGATTGACGGTTCATTTCTTACACTGAAAGCGTGTTAATAAAATGGAGCTAATCAGAAAGGATGTTCATCTGAAACGTACTCTGTGGTTTTTATATTGATTTTTGTTTTGGGTCTCACATATATCTCATGACTGTATGAGTTTATTAAAAGGCCTGTGAGTGTTTCTATAAGTGGTATACATACAGTAAGTGTGGTCAAAACCACTGGCTGACTTTTATATGTCAGTGTTCTCTGTTACTCTTCATAAATCTTATCTTGAAAATGCAAGTCAGCTTTTGCCAGTTCAGCATGTGCTGGTATTTAATTCAGTATCAATTTCAGTTCTGTCATCAGTTTCCAGCAGGAGCATTTTTATAAGGGAATTCCCCGAAGTAGTACTTTTTGGAATTGGGCTGATTTGAAAGGGAATAAATTGTGCAGGTTGATGTAAAGATCTTTTGCTTTATGCATATTATTACTGTATATGTGAAATATTGTAGAATTAAACTTACAGTGTCAGCAATGTAGGGAAGCTTTACAGTATATTGAATGTGTTAAATTGATCAAAGATGACAGTAAAGTTACATAATATTTCTGTATTAAATAGATGCTGTTCTAATTTTTTTAGCATGTTTTTCACAAACATAAGCAGCACAGCTGTTTTCAACTGCAATAACCAATACAAATGTGATTATTATGATGATTTTTAATGAATCATGTGTTATGCTGAATTTTCAGCTTTGCTATCACAAATATACATGACGTTTTAAAACACAAATATATATATATATTTGTAAACTATTGTAAAAATAGTTCACAATATTTCTGTTTAGTCATTATTTTTGATTAAATTAATACAGCCTTGATTATAAATCGTACAAATCCCCATAAAACATTGATTTTGTTTTATAATGATTCTCAACATTGTTCTTCCATTATTTCTTTATTTATCTATTTATTTTTATGTTTTTATTTTTTACTGTACATTTCCAGATTGAACACATCTTGGATAGGATGACCAGACCTCTAGTTTTCCCCAAATTCTCCCATTTTTAGACCCCTTTAACATGTCAATATGGATTTACTTTAGGAGATCTTCCAGTAGGACCAATTTTCAGATAAATGAGGATAGGTAAAAGGGTCTAAAATACATAAGTGTTTCAGGAAAATAGGGCATCTGATCATCCCAATCTTGGGAATACCATTTGTCTCCATCACTCTGGAGAGACTGCCTCATTTCCCACATCAAGGGTCATTTTTCTCACCACTGAAGGATATTGTGTTTTAACTTGCACATAAACCACAATCACAAAGGGATTTATTTATTCATTTTGTTTTTGTTACACAGGAATGGAAAAAGCAATGATGTTAATCTGTCGCTTGTCATCTTGGTGTGGGGGCTTTACCTTTTTGTGTTTTTCTCTCTACTGTCCTACTCTCTGTATGTCCTCCGCGGGGATCCATACCCCTAGACAACAGGGACAATTCCTTCAGCCGCTCGCGGAGCTCCAGTGTGACCAGTATTGACAAGGAAACCCGAGAGGCCATCACATCTTTCTATTTCTGCGAGACGTACACACGCAAGGCAGATGGTGGCATCACACCTAGTCTGTGGGTTGGCACATCTTTGGGCACAGTGCTGGCAATCTCCCTCAACATGCCCCCCGCTGGAGAACAGAGGCTCCTGCAGCCAGTTATCGTCTCACCTTGTGGTAAGTCAACACATTTGAGGCTGAATTTGAGGGTTGGTTTGTTTTTCTTACTTGAAATGCAGCCTAAAACCATACCGTGTTTGGTTAGTTAGCCAGGAAAGAACTGGATGCCTATTTGAAAGTTTGGAATCTGATGGAGTTTGAGATTTTTGCAACTGCTACTACACTGTAAAAAATAATACCCTATATCTACTCAATAAAATTGAGATAACAGATTACAAGCAATGTTGTTAATTAAATTCAGCAAATATGGATTGAGTAACAATTAATTGAGTTAGCTTATTTAAAATTTGTCATTTAAAATGATTAACCAAATTAATTAATAAAATTTTGCTTAAATTAGTAGAGCCTGTTCAGTAGTTCTATTATGTTTAATAAGAAATACTGGTTAACCCAAGAGATTTAAATCTTGTTATAGTTTAACAAGATTTAAAATAAACATGCTTAAACATGCCTGCAAAGTTTTAAGACAAGGCCATAATCTTGATCACAGTACATTACTGTTGGTAATTTTGTGTTGACAAATATTAAATATGAAGCTATATTTTCTTTTTTTGTTGTGATTTCTAATAATTTTAGGTGGTACTTGTCCCCTATAATATCAATGGCTCTGATGTTTTGTTAAATGTAGATTAAAACATTGTTACAATTATAATGTTTGCTGGTCAGATTGACATACAATCTGTGGTTAACAGCATTTTAAAGAAATGATAAATTATGCACCTTGTTACATATGGTTCTTAAGTACCATCTGAGGTCATTTCCATTTATGCATTTGATTTAATAGATGCTTGTATGAATTTTAAAGATGTATATTTTTATCTGTTAGCATGGTGATTTTGTTGGGAAGCAAACATGATCTTAGTGTTAGTATTCAGTAATATTGCATTCGTGTTGACTGGAGAGACTTGTTTGGTCAAAAACAAAAACAGAATCTATTGTCTTCTGCAGGGTTAACATCACTGTCTGATGAAGAGCCAGTGTGCTCATACCGTTACATGCTTTGTGTCAGCCTTTTTGAGTTTAATAAATTGGCATTTTTGGAGCTTTGGTGTTGCCGCCTTTTTAAATATATGTTTTTGCACTTTTTGCTGTTTGGCTGAGCACCAATTTAAAATGATGTGTGTGCTTTTGTGCATTTTGTCTTCTGCCGGGTTAACGCATTATATCTGAATTGACTGTTTCATAATTAATACATTTTACTAATTCTACACTGATGTTAGTAAACTGAATTAAACCATCACTTACCTGATATAATGGCATATTCTGTAGAATTTGAATTGGGTCTCATATTTCATGAAATTCCCATCATTGATTGTTTATTACTGTGAAGCTGCTATGTAAAAGTCTGAATTGTAAGAAAGACTATATGTGACCTGATCCAGCAAAATGAGTTATATTTATATTATCAATAAAGGTGCCTAAACATGACATCTAAATCTCTTCTATGCAGGCACTCTTTTCAGGTTGAAGGGCAGCGTTGTCCGGATGGCCTTCCTAGATTCTACAAGGTCTATTCTTCCCTCTCCTTTTGAGCCATGGTATGAGCCCAACGCCCCAGCCAATGGAGAGGAGCGGGACAAGGTCCGCAAAAGACGGCCGGTGTCTGTATCCCCATCCACATCCCAGGAATTGAATGAAAACCAGTATGCCGTGGTGTGCTCTGAGAAACAGGCCAAAGTCATAATCCTGCCCTCTCAAACCTGCGTGTTCAAACACAACATCACTGAAACGTCTTTTGTGCTGCGAGCAGATGTGATACAGATGAATGCTGGCATTTGTGTGGCCTGCTTCTGTGCCAACGGACACATCATGACCCTCAGGTGAGAGAGATTGCAACTGAAGCCAGATGAAGGGATTTATATGGATTTTTTGTGTAAATATGTCAAGATATATTAATCAACCATTATTAAACTGGGAAAACAGATTTTATTTTATTGAATTTTATTTTAATCAGTAATATTTTAGCAATATTGTTTATTAGAAACAGCCCTTATTTAGCTTATTTAGGCTTAAGCGATTTAATTTATGGAGTTGATGAAGTAGGCAGATTCAGGTCATGATATTTTGTTAAGTTGCTTATACAGTGGGCGAAATAAGTACTGAACAGGTCACCATTTTTCTCAGACAACATTTTTCCAAAGGTATACTGTTGACTTCACTGGATGTTAGTAAAAACCATGGAAATCAATATATCCAAAGAAAACAAAACTAATTTAGTTTAAATTAAATTATGTGTAAATTTCACAGGGAAAACGTATTGAACACATGAAGAAAGGGAGGTGTAGAAAGACAGCGAAAGCCCAGACAGCAGCTGAAATCTCTCAGTAGTTATTCAGCAACCCTCTGCCCTTTGTCATT
>CAIGQW010015581.1:9763624-9781941 GCA_903798125.1 Danio choprae | reverse complement strand
TGTCACGGATCACAGAAGGCAGAGACAGAAGTATCTTTTCACACGGTGTTTATTTAAAACACAGGATAGTCTGTGCACCGAGGTGCGAGTAAACAGTTCAATGATGAGTCAAGCTTAGATGAAGAATCACTTCCCTTATGTTGAGCAAGCCGATGACAGGGGTTAGTCTCTGGGTACACGGAGTAGTAGACAGCCTTGACGGGAGATCGGGAAGAGTAGATGAAGAGTGTTGCGATCATGTGAAGATGATACCAGACAATGAAGGACTGGAGCGGGTGAGTCTATATAGGGTGCTGGTGATGAATGGAGCAGGTGATGGTGATGAGTGCACAGGTGTGTGTAATCAGTACTCTGGTGAATGAGTGCGTTGTGTAGTGGCTGGAGAGTGTGACTGGTGACCAGGGCTGATAGAACGTGCAGGGGGTGTGACACCGTGGGCTTCCTCTGGGTGCTCCGGTTTCCCCCACAAGTCCAAAGACATGCGCTGTAGGTGAATTGGGTAAGCTAAATTGTCCGTAGGGTATGTGTGTATGGATGTTTTCCAGTGATGGGTTGCAGCTGAAAGGGCATTCGCTGTGTAAAACATATGCTGGATAAGTTTACGACCCCAGATTAATAAAGGGACTAAGCCGAAAAGAAAATGAATGAATAAAAAAATAATACTTGATATAAAGTTATGATGACTTAATTGACCTAAGAAAATGTGACTCAGTATAAGTAAGAATTACTACATTAGTAAATAGTACTTAATGCGATAAAGTTATGATTACTTAATTGAATTAAGGCAACGAGTTTGCATAATTCAATTAAGTAAACCTAACAAATGACCTTTTACAGTGTAGTTTTGCATTTTTAAATTAGTTTTTATTTCAATACTATTTTTACATTTCAGTTTAGTTTTAGTTTGTTTCATTAATGGTTTTATTAGTTTTCATTTAGTTTTCTGTTTTTATTTTGTGAACACATTTGAATTTAGTTTATATTTAGTTTCAGTTTTCGTTTTAGATTTAAAATAGTAGAGTTGACAGAACATGTCCAGTGTTGACATAACAACGATGAATGTTTGCACAGCTAACATTAACTCTTCTGCAAACCTCTTAGTAATAAAAAAAAACAGTTTAAACATACACTGAATTAAAAAAACAAGCAAAAAACAAAAACAAAAGTTAAAGTATATGAAGAATTCAATTCTTATTAAGGATCATATCATACTGCTAGTTAATTACAGTGGTGTAAAGTAACAAATTACAAATACTTCAATTACTGCAATTGAGTAATTTTTCTCAGGACTTGTAATTTACTAAGTAGTTTTAAAAATGTGTACTTTTACTTTCCCTTGAGTACATTTTTTAGTACTGTGTCCGTACTTTTACTCCACTATTTTCCTTCAATCTGCAGTCACTACTTTATTTTTTCTTGTCTATGGGGATTGGTATAAGTAGGAAAAAAAAACGGCGAGTCCTGCGATTCCAGTCCAATGAAATAATAATAATTTTGCACCCTAACAAACAATTTCAAGACGTGTTTGGAAAGTGTCCAAGAAGATGTCCAAAATCTTCACACACAATCATCCTCCTGAGACTGTGTAGACATCATGTCACTGATGAGAAGATGATGTAAATCATCAAATGGCCTTAAACAATAAACTAAATGCACTACAGAATGTTACGTTTTCACACACATGCACAAACTGCATGTAAACACATCAACCTTTCACAGTGTACACTCAAAAACATTATCTCTGCTACTTGTTCAAACTAATTATTTGAAATGAGCTGAAACAACACAATTATTGAGTTTTTAGTTTTATTAACTTAATTGTTTAATGTTCAATCCACTTACATTTGTTAAAACAATTATGTTAGCTTAAAGAGCCCCTATTATACATTAAAAAGGGTCATATTTTGGTTTTGGGGCTCTCCAACAACAGTCTGATATGCATGCAAGGTCAAAAAACACTTTCATTGTCTTATAATATGCATTTATTTTTACCTAATTATCCCAACGACTCTCATATGATTCGTTTAGCAATTAATTTGTTTCCAAACCCCTCCTTAGCGTGATGCTAATCTGCTCTGATTGGTCCGATGACCCAGTCTGTTGTGATTGATCGACTGCGTTCAGCGCGAGACAGAGAGAAATGCCTAGCACGGCTTATCAACAAGTACTCAGAGTGCAGAGTGTATGTGTGAGCCCAATGCAGGAGTGCATTAAAGCAATGCAGTTTAACACCAGCATATTGCTCTATTCTTAACCATTAGTAAAATCAGTGACACACTTTCAGTATTAATCCACACTGTGGCAAAAGCAGAACTATTTTGAAACTTGACTGCCGCACGTGTGTAGGAACAGCTGACAGTGGATCAGAGGATCATGAGCTCACAAACGCATTTAAATCCATAAACAAATCGGCACGCGTCGCGTTTTCAACGTGGTTTTAGATGTGATATGAGAATATAAAGAGTTAACCAGATACAGTACAAGCGGTTACAAGTAACAAAACACAATTAAATACATAATTTGCAAGCTAGAGAAAACAAGGAGGCAACCATTTTAATCGCACTTACTTACACTTGTGAAATGGAGGAAGAAACTGGTCCATAAACTGTATACTGTAAAGTTCCTGTCAAGATCTGAAAAAGTCCCATACATCAATAGTCTTTTCTGATCCTTCCTTTAACAAATGGTTGACGAATCCCCCGTTGTAAGCGTGTAGATTGCTGAAGCACTCGTCAGAAAAATGACGGGAACACAGCACAAGGCTAGGGCTATAATGCTGAGGTATTTTTGCAAAAACAAACTTCCACAGACTTCCACAACCACAGACTCTTCACAGCCTCTTCACATGTTTGGGTAGGAAAAATAACACTAACTTTCCTTCACACTTCAGAGCACAGCATCTTTGCGACATGATTTAACCTGGGGTTTAAATTTTCCCAGGTTTGCGAGTGCAGCAAATGGGCAGGGCTTGAGTTCTGTATCGACGCCACGCCAGCATGGCTAGAGACTCGTTACCGCAGCGATTCATTCAAACTACTATGAGTCGACTCTTTTATAGATGAATCAATAGTTTTAAACACGGTGCACTTTCAGATTTAAGCCTTAGCTGGATATTTCACTTCACTTAGAGCTGTGTTACACACTGCATGGAAGGTCATTTTCAAAAACCCATAATAGGGGCTCTTTAATTGATTTGTGTTGGGACAACATGAAGGTATTGTGTGGAACCCAGCATTTTTTACAGTGTAATGCTCACTACTCACTACTCTTGAGTACTTTTAAAAGGGCTACTTTTTTACTCATGCTTTACGTAATATTTAAAACAGATACTTTTACTCTACTTGCACTACATTTTTGGGCAAGTAATAGTACTTTTACTTGAGTATAATTTTTCAGTACTCTTTCCACCACTGGTTAAATATGCCTAGTTTTCACTTTTTTGGCAAATAAAGAAACGCTAGAGCACGTTTTATGTTTTTGTATATAATCATGCTCTTGACTGATGTGTTTTGGCTGTATTTTATTGCTAATTACTATTTTATTTCATTTTGTTTTTTCACTGACTGTTAGTTTTTGCTTTTCATTTATTGCGAATTTTTCATTTTAGTACAGCCAACAAAAAAAACATTATTTGACCAATAGTTTTAGACTTTAGTTTAATAAAGTAACCTTCGTTTGGAAAGAGTTGAGGCTGATGAGTAAATGATGACGCCATTTTCATTTTTGATTGAGCTATTCCTTTAAACCGTCAAATGTGATGACCCTAGGGAAATTACGGGTGATAATGTCTACAAATATCCTTATTCATGGTCTCCAGTAATTGAACATCACATTCTAAAGGACAAAACAGGCACTCGCCACGAGCAATCTCAGCATCGCAGCTCTTGAATAATAGAGGAGGTGAGATGTCCCAGAGCTGAAGAAATGTCTCTCTGTGTCATTCTGTTTCAGTCTGCCAGGATTGAGACCATTGCTGGATGTAAATTACCTACCGCTGACAGATATGCGGATAGCAAGAACGTTCTGCTTCACCAACCTCGGTCAGGCCTTGTATCTGACATCCCCCACTGAGATTCAGAGGATCACGTATAGCCAGGAGGTATGCGAAAACTTACAGGTGAGCAGAAGTTATCTTCATTCGCTTTTTTTTCTAGACTCTTCTATTGCAATGTGTTTATAATGATGATGATGATGATGATGATGATGATGATGTTTGGACTGTATAACAGGAGATGCTGGGAGAGCTGTTTACTCCAGTGGAGACACCGGAAGCTCCAAACAGGGGTTTCTTTAAGGGTCTTTTTGGAGGAGGAGCACAGTCTCTAGACAGAATGGAGCTCTGTGAGTTTTCTTTCATTATCTGCTATTTAAGCTAAGACACTTCACAACAAATATGGGGATAGGAATGTACACCACAAAAGATGTTGTTAGTTATTCGTTTTTATTCCAGTAAAAGTATTTCTTTGGGTAGTTTTATTTGTGTAAGTCAGTTTCTGAATAGAGAACAATCTGGCTACAAAAAAAAGATTTCAGATAAGTCATTACATTACAGGGGGTAAGTTGAATACTGTACTATAGCACCTGCCATTTAACAGACAGTTATAAACTTTTCTTTTTACAGATTACAACCAGTAATTTAAATAAGTAAATAACAACGCTACCTCACAGCAATTCGTAACTTTTTGATTTAGTGGCTAATTCATATGAATTTGTTTGATCTCATTCGTACAATTTAGTACGATTTGCTTATCCCCAATGACGGTTGGGTTTAGGGGTGGGGTTGGGTGCCATGCCTCTTTTTTAAAAATTGTTCATTTTTGTATGACTGAACTCGTGAATTTGTACGAGTTAGCCACTAAACTGACAAAACGTAAAATAGTTACATTTCCTCGTGAGATTAGGCTGGTAAATAAATAGCGTTTTGTTGCTGTTGTTGTTATTATTTTTGTTTACCCAAATATGATGATATTAAAGAAATCACAATATGCATTAGTGTTTTGTACTTTTGAGCCTTCCTGACACCTGTTGTTTGTGTTAACTAAAATCATTACTCTTAAGCCTTAATAGCTCTATTATTAATTAATGTAAACTATAAACTAAAAACTGAAATAAAATCATTTAATTTAACTGAAACAATTAAATTCTACTAAAATGCTAAAGGTAAACTTTAATAAAGTTCAAATAAAATAAATTAAAGCTAAATAATAGTAAATATTATTATTATTATTAATAATAGTATTATTATTGCTATTATTAAAAAAAAATCATTATAACAATTCAATTATATAAAAATACGAAAGATTAGTATTAAAGCTAATTCATTCATTCATTCTCATTTCAGCTTAGTCCCTTTATTAATCTGGGGTCGCCACAGCGGAATGAACCACCAACTTATCCAGCATATGTTTTACGCAGCGGATGCCCTTCCAGCTGCAACCCATCACTGGGGAACACCCCATGCACACCCATTCACACTCATACACTACGGACAATTTTGCTTACCCAATTCACCTATAGCGCATGTCTTTGGACTGTGGGGGGAAACCGGAGCACCCGGAGGAAACCCACGCAAACACGGGGAGAACATGCAAACTCCACACAGAAATGCCAACTGACCCAGCCGAGGCTCGAACCAGCGACCTTCTTGCTGTGAGGCGAGAGCGCTATCCACTGCGCCACTGTGCTGCCTAAAGCTAATTCATTAAAGCTAAATAATAATAATACAAATAATAATAATAAAAAAATTTATTATAACAATTAGATTCTACCAACATACTAAAGGTACTAAAATTGAAATAAAATAAATGAAAGCTTAATAATAATAATAATAATAATAATAATAATAATAATAATAATAATAATGCTTTTAGTTATTTTTAACTGATATAATGATGGGTTGCAGCTGGAAGGGCATCCGCTGCGTAAAACATATGCTGGATAAGTTGGCGGTTCATTCCGCTGTGGCGACCCTGGATTAATAAAGGGACTAAGCCGAAATGAAAATGAATGAATGAATGAAAACAAATGAAAACTGAATACTAAAAATTAATGCTAAATCGAATATTAACACTTGTATAAAACAAACAAATAAACCAACAACACTGGTGACAAGCCATGCGACATCTAGCCCAGGTGTCCCATTGCAATCTTAATGATTTCTCATCTCAAGAATGGCATCTTCAGTATGTGTGCTCTCTTCAATCACAGGCCTTGTTTGTGCCTTGTTGTGTTTTCACCACATTAGTAGCATTCTTTCCTCCTCTTCTTTTCACACTTTGCTTCTGTGTCTGCGTTTCAGTCGGTGAGACAGGAGCCGGAAAAGCACCACGCAGTCTCGCTCAGCACATTCCAGGTCCTGGGGGTATAGAAGGCATGAAGGGGGCAGCGTCAGGCATCGTGGGGGATTTAGCTCGAGCTCGGATAGCGCTGGATGAAAGAGGCCAAAAACTAAGCGAGGTGGAAGAGCGAACGGCAGCCATGATGGCCAGCGCTGACTCATTCTCCAAACATGCTCATGAGGTACAGCATTCCCACCGCGGACGCCTATAACAAATGAATCACTTCGTAAAAATAGCTAAATGCTAATGGATTACATAAATGATTATTTTGTGCAAAAAAATCTATCTAAAATAACTGAAACAGATTGACGGTAATTCGAGTTATACTTGCCATACACACCTTTGTAGACTTGTACCAAATTGAAAATAAAATATGGTCTTCGCTGGCTGCCCATAAATAGGTACTACATTTTTTGCTGCGATTAAAGTGTGGTATTAAAGTTTCTTGCTGAAACTTTTATCATGGCACATGTTATTATCACAAAATTGACATAAGCTGCAAAAAAGGGCAATTTAACAGGTATAATAGCGTGCACACTCACATACAGTCAAGCCCGAAATTATTCATACCCCAGGGGTATGAATAATTTCAGGTTTGATTCTATGTGTGTGCATTACTTTATTATATAAATGTTTAGTGTAAATAAATTATGTTTTTAAATGAATTAATCAAGTATAAAGTACAGTAAGTAACACTTGCAATAAGTCTCATTAAAGTATGTTAGTTAATGCATTAACCAACATCAACAGTAAGACATTTGTTGCAGACGTTATATTGAGGCAATTTTTGCTTTATGAAAGTAAATAAAGAAAATTAAGAAATAAAAAAGCGACAATGTGAGACCAAAAACTGTTTATAAGATGTCTTGTCACAAGATGAATGAATGACTCGGACCCAGTGACTCGAACGGTGAACTAATACAAAATGTTGTTTATATATTACAAAATTACAAAACAAAATGCAGCCACAAATTGTTATACTTGTTGTAGTCTAGAAGATTTAGAATGATGCTTAAAGTTAAATATTTTATTTTCAATTTAGACATACTGAATGTCATATTTTGACATCCTTGTTATATCAATAACAACTTTGAATTTTAAATAATAACACATTTTTTACCATTTGTTTGTTAGAATCCCTATTTCATTCTTGTGTATTCTACAAAAAAAGATGTACTTTATTTTTTAGATGAAGCACTAATATCAACTCACTTGCAATTTTTGGCCTCACCACTCTCTCAACACTGTATTAATACAAATATTACAGAGCTGTTAAATGGTTGATTCTGATTGGCTGATGAATTCTTTGTTCATTCTAATCACAGTGTGTTTGCTGTGGTCACCCGAAATTCGCCTCAGTCGTGTCTACCAAGCAAGTTTAAATAATTAAACTTTAGCAAAAATTTAGCATTAAGTAAAAAAACATACCATGAGTAAACTAGAATGCTTCATTAAAAAACATGGTCACTGTGTTTACAAGTGCTAAGCAAGCCTTGGGAGCTGAAATGCAGATATGGGAATGGGCATTTAGTTTCTGACACATGCTGTAATACGTGAAGCAGTCACAGACTGGGCCATCTGGCCAATCAGAGCAGAGTAGACTCTCAGAAAGGAGGGGTTTAGAGAGGATTTTTCTATGAACTATTTTTGACCTTGCAAGTCAACCTACTACAGGAGACCTCTCAATCAAAAATATAAACATCTAAGATAGCATTTTTGGGACCCTTTAATATTTTTGTGGACTTTTTCCAGCTGAACAGCATTGTGGCATCTCTAACTCTACCTCTAATCTTCTTTTTATTGCCTTTCCTCTGTGCTACAGATGATGCTAAAGTGTAAGGATAAGAAATGGTACCAGTTCTGATCTCGGCAAAACAGCAGAGCCCAAAGGGACTCAGGAGTTCTCCTACACAGCCTTGTTCATCTGTAATCCTTCTCCCGCTCCCATCTTTATCTCTCCTCTGCTGGACCAGTGGGATCCCTCGCTCTTTCCTAGCACAATATTAAATACAGTCTGCTTATAGAAACTGAGACACAGACTGAGAGCGGCCCCAATCTGAGGAATACCATACCATGATGACGTCCATGCACTCTTCATTTTTGTTTGTTCGTTTAATATCGCCAGTCTTCTCTCGTGGCGGCTGGGCTTTTGCAGGCCCCGGAATTCCATTTCTTCTCTCAGTCTTTGTATTGTTTTTGTGCTGTTGTTTTTTTGCAATCACGTCCTGCCTCCCGCAATGGAGAGCAGCAAGTAGTCAAAAAAAAAAAAGACAGACTCAACAACTGAAAATACAGTAACTAAACAATAAACATCATAAAAAAAGAGTATGTGTGTGTATGTATGTATATATATATATATATATATACACATATACATTATTCTATATAAAGCTCCATCGAAGTCTGTAAAAATGCCATATTCGCTATTGACTGTGACAAGGAAAACTGAAATACGAAGACACAAGATAAAGCATGGGAAGAGCTCCATTCACAGGAAACTATGTCATAACGTGGAGGAGTCACAATGTCTCCGTTCTCTGAAAATGTACTCAGTATTTTTCTGTAAATTTCCCAAATTAGCCCTTTTGGTTTAATTGCCATTTGAATATTTATTTATTTATTTATTTTGTATTGTTTTCTATTTATTTATTTATTTATTTATGTATTTATTTATTTATTTAGGGAAAATCTGTAAAGAAAAAAATCTATTGTAAATGTCTAATGAAATATAAAATGCTTTTGGGGTGATATTTTTACTGAACTATTGTGAATATCACTGCAATAATGCTTTACATTAAAGTACCATCTATAGGGTTTATGATAAGTTGACGAAATAAAGGATCTATGTGATGAATGAATTATGAAATAACTAATTATAGACCAACTGTGAGTGATGTAATGATGGTATTTTCATGTAATACATTATATTTAATTTTTCTATGAAACTCCGCACAGAAGATATCGGGTCTGGACAGAGTCGTGAAAGCAAGAAGGCAAATTTAAGGTTTAAAGTCAGCCATCATATTTATTATTTTGGGGTAGACAGCCATATAGACCT
Source organism: Danio choprae (assembly GCA_903798125.1). Taxonomy (NCBI): domain Eukaryota; kingdom Metazoa; phylum Chordata; class Actinopteri; order Cypriniformes; family Danionidae; genus Danio; species Danio choprae. The sequence goes on along the minus strand of CAIGQW010015581.1, from coordinate 9,772,545 downwards.
CAACAGCTAGAACATTTGTTGTGACTGATAATTAGCGTTAAGTTTTGTCCAGCTAACACACATAGACGCTTTAGTTGAACATGTAGAGATTGTACTATAGTAATATTCTGGTCAACATTTACTTTTGTTAAAGAAAAGAGCACTTACTGTACTGTTGGAAATGACTCTATTCGTGGATTAGTTTTCCATCTTCTGTGACTTGAGAATTGAATATATGCTTGAAATAGGGCGTCTTGGCTGACTTGGGAACGATATTAATTGTAGTTCTGAATGTCAGGAAAACATGTATGCGATGGTACTGGTTTCACACTGGTGCTTCATGTGTAACGAAACATACTTCAAAATCATCGTCATCTGTGAAAACACCTACAACGAGAGTTTGCTGTACACCCAAATCCAGAAAGCTAAAAAAGAAATAACACTAAATACACACACACAAAAATCCCATTTCTCCCTTGAAACCACATTTTAGTGCCATTACATATATATATATATATTTTGTGGTTTGCAAGAAATGCTGCTATATATGTTGCATTGATCATTTGATCCATTGTCGTTAAGATAGCGATTCTTACTTGCCTCTCTGCCCAAAGTTTTTTGCCATTCTGTGAATGAAGTAGTTTGACAATCTGGGAGCATAAATCGTGTGTACGCGTGGCCATACTGACCCCAAGACAGTTGCCATATCTTTTTCGAACGCCAAAGATTTTCTTTCATTGAGTTGTATTTTCCATCGACAGTGTTCGACAGCCGTTTGTGTCTGAAGCACCACTGCATTTTTCATCAGTAACAGTGTTGAGGACTTCTCTGACGTTTTTGGCGGTGTGCTAGTCTGCCTTTCGTGTGTTTCGTATGCCGTACTTCAAACAAAGAAAAAAAAAAAAAAAAAAAAAAGGGGGAAAAAAGAACTACAAAACAAACTAAGCCAATCTCTCTCAGACTCTAAATGTTTCTCTGTGTTGGACTCTATATTCTCTGTAGATGTGTTTTCATGCCATGGTGTTATAGTGTTTCTGAAGACCGGGTTTGTTTTTTGAATATCTCGCTCGTATGTCATCTCTCCTGATTAACTAATTAAATTATATTTGTACGATGTGTATTTTTCTCTGCAGTACTGTATTTCCCTGAATAGATATCCTTGTCATATTTTTAATCATCGATTATTATTATTATTATTATACAGATTATTTTTATATATGCTTTGAGGAGGACGTATTTTTAGCTCATTGCGCTCTGTTACTTGTCTTCATATCTTGTTTGTGTTCTGTCGTGTGTCATGTGTTCATGCCATAATTGACGCAACAGGGTGATTTATTTATTTATTATTATTATTATTTTTGCATTAAATGTGATCTGTGAGAGTTTCCTTGAGATACCAGATGTATGTGTGAGTGCGTCAAACATCATGAAGGCCTTCAGGGGACCAGTACGATTCGTTATTTAAAATAAGAAAAAAAAAATGCCATAAGCTGTATTTGTTTGCGCGTAAAAATACATTTTAAGCCCAGACATGGTTGATATTTACAATTCCAAACCAAAAAGGATCGGTTCGTGTTATTCATGAGATAATTCCAGGAAAGGGTTGATGTCCTATAGGTTGCTATTTTGTCAGTGTCAAACGATAAACAAAGTATCCAATCAGCCGTGTTTAAATGTAATGCTGTAAATGTCAGAAATAAGTGTTCAAACTCCAGCAGAATTTACTGATCACACCTTCTGTTCATTCATGTCTGTTTCATAGAGGTTTCAGACTCACTCTTGATGTGATACTGGTTGTTTGCCATTCATGACTAAAAAGAAAAAGGTTCCTGTTGCTTTCTTGACTTATTTTTTATGTTTATTTTGTAATGTTTCATGTTGACAAGTAAATTGTTTTATTTGTCTCAGACAGAACATTCTTACCTGAAATACTACACTTTTAACATGCAGAAGAGCCTCGTTCATTTTTCTTTTTGTCCTGAATATAACAGTTATCAGTGGGTTGCAGTATTTTCTCATTGTAGCCAATTTCTTGTACAGTTTTATGCAAATTTCACATGGATGTTTATGACTATCTGCTGCCACAAATGATTTAGAATTTCTGTAGATAGAAATTACTGTGCAATGGAAAATAAAATGATAAAATCTTACCTGTGTCGTCTGGCTCATTATTTCATTTCTTAAAAACTGGTTCTTGATCAGTACAGCATTGGGATTGTACTCAAAAAGAGATGCTCACATCACATGTATGTGAATTGTATTCTGAATAAATGTGATTGTTTTGGATGTTGAAAGCTTGACCATATTTCAGGCAAATTCAATGAGAAAATCTGGAAACATGTCTATACCATTTATGTCAAACTTTTGCTTATTGCCCATGGAGGCATTATGATACACTATTGTTTTTTTATGTTAAATAATTTGAGAAGATATGAAAGGATGTTATACTATGAAAGGCCACAAGGAGGAGTAGCAAGACAAGGAGAAATATTGGGGAAGCTTCTATGAGGAAATGCTCTAATCTTAAATAGTTAATAGGTAATTAATGAAGGCTGTAAAAAGTTACTTAAAAAAAAATTAAAATCAAGTTGAAGGAGCACACAATAATAAGTAATAATTGTTTTTAGTAATTTAGTAATTTGTATTTATTTACTTAGAAACTAATTAACTTGTTAAACTATTTTTATTATATAATTTTTTTTTTTCAAAGTACACTGTGTGTGCGTTTGTGTGTGTTTCAATGAGGATACAAACAAAAGAAAAAATACAAATAAAATACAATCCACTGAGTAAGCAAAATAAATACGTAAGATATTAGAGAACAACAAAAGTTATAGTCTTTGGTTACATTGGTCAAGTTTTAAGGTGATGTGCAGTACTCAATGTACGGAACTGTGATTTACTCTATAGCCTAACAATTTTTTATCATGCGTAAGCTGTCTCCCTAGTAATATCCATCAGTTATAGCCCAAAGAACGTTTTAAAGGCAGGGGGCACCATAAGACTGTGGCTGCGGCGCTTCTGACTGAAATCCACTTCCATCAGAAAAGCAGCAGAGAGGAGACACGCGCTCCTGCGCAACCCGCTCACAGACCGCAGCCTGCCGTTACCTCAACACCGCCGCTCGCGCATCTTTACCCCCCGCGGGTTTTCAAAAAAAAAAAAAAAAAAAAAGAAAGTCACAGAGTTCTGGATCAATACGATACGGAAATAAATCTTTCATTTTATTTTTTTTACGAAACGCCATGCCAGGTTTTAATTCACCTCTAACTCTGAGAAACTAACAGTTCTGACAGCGCGTGCCCAGATTCAAACACGTCTACTCGCCAACCGTCGCCTCACTTAGGAAAACCGATATTTGGCGTCGCCAGCTCGATTACGCTGCTCGTCAAACAGTGGCAAGAAGTCCGAAACCACATGTGCTCGTCTCCAAATACGGTTTCATTTATCTTCAGCGGGGAAAATAGTTGGCTTTAAGCCGTACTGACAGACACAAGGGAAGGACGCTTTCATGAAAACGCTGGAGAAAAAGACCACTGGAAATACACGCGGTGCGTAATAATCACGTTTATTTTTTGACACTGCTGTACAAACACTTGAAATAAACGGGAGGAAGATGTAGTCTTCGTGGATGGTGTTTAGTGTAACGTTAGCCACTTTTGACGCTAACCGTCACCGGTGAATTTCTCTTTAAACGCGGCGTAGAGGGGCGTTATTGTGGAGTATATGGCGATGCCAAGTTGAAGGGTCTCGCAATTGTCAGCATTAATAAACGCTGAAGAGCCCAGCACGGTCTGTTTAACACTTATGGCATCGTGGATATTTTTCAAACACCCTCTGCTATTTAGAAAGTGGAGAGAAATACTGCATGAAGATGACAAATTGACTGGGATGTTTACGTGAACAGCGGGCGCACGCGCTTTCAGTCACCTGCTCACAAAGGTAAACGCACCTTTCCTTTTAAACGCCGTTCAAAATGATGACCAATGGACCCAACATCGTCTACGAATGGCTGAAAACCCTTCAACTTTGCCAATATGTCGAGGCGTTTGTGGATAACGGATACGACGACTTGGAAGTTTGCAAACAAATCGGAGACCCTGACCTGGATGCCATCGGGGTTTTCATTCCGCACCACCGCCAGCGGATTCATGATGCGGTGCAAAGGTTAAAAGATGATGATAAGGAGACGGCTACCGGGCTTTATTTCACCCTGGAGCCGATGCCCCCGGTCTCACCTGTATACACGAGTCGCATGGCAGAGCAATATGAGTCTAGGCTGCGGGGCTCCAGGTCATGGACTGAACAGAGCAGTGATAGAGCCGCACGCGGCGTGGGGTACATAGGGGCGTCCAGGAATCTGACCCTGGGGAACCGGAAGGATCTGGAAATCTACCCCAAACTGAAGCTGAAGATCATGATCAGGGATAAGCTCATTAGGGACGGGATAAACCTTGCCAAGCAGCCATACTCTAATAAGGTGAGTTGCTCTGTTTACTTTTTGAATAAACCACGTGGCATATCGTTCAGTTTTAAATGGCCTCAATTCGAGAAAAACAAAAGACATGTAAAACTTCATGCGAGTTTATAATCCATGTGATCAGCAATAGAGGCTATTTGGCTCGGATGCATGGAATATGGGATGTCTGGTGACTGGAACATTGCCCCAATCTGGTTTTCAAAATGTGATCAATAGCTTACTGACCGATTTTTAGACGCACCCTTCTTTTTCTTATGGCATTTCGGGATCAGTAGGTCAGATAGCATTGATTGGCCTGTGCAGGAAATGGCATCACACAGCATATACCTGCCATTCAGCATAAGCTAATGCATACCTGACCCATCTCCAATCTGCGCTTGGTGCTTGGGGGCTGTCTGGAAGTTCAAGGTGGATAAAAATGAGAGAGAAACACAAAGTTTGGTTAGGTGTGTGAATGCTGTAACATTTACAAAGTTGCAAATCCAGTATTCATTATTACTATTTATTATAGGGATTTAGTGAAGGAGTTTTGCTTGAGGTAGTAGGCTACTGGGATTTAGATGTACACCAAATGAATGCTCTCAGATTATCATTGGCCTTAAAAAAATGCTTGAGTTTGCACCACAAAATTTACTCTCTGAAGAAAGTGTCTAGTTCCCTCAGCTGGTTAGTAAAAAAAAATCCAGAAAAAAGAAAACCATTAAACCCCCCAAATGTTGTTTGTGTGGTCCTGCTTCTCTTGATATATTTATTAAAATTGACTGTTGGACTGCAAAGATGTGTACTGTGTACACAGTGTACTTTGATTTAGTAACTTTCATCATAATTAATGCTGGTCAATGTTGATGACCAATCAGTTGATATAAAGAGCAACAGTCTGGCTCACTAAATAAAACCATATTCATTTTCTCACTCATTCCATCAGCTTATTTTCTTCATTATCAGGGGTTGCTAAAGTGGAATGATCTACCAACTACTCTGGCATATTTTTACTGGTGGATGCCTTTTCTGCTGCAACTCAGTCCTACGGGAAACACCCGCACACTCGCGTATCTCTCTGTTATTTTACATTTGATTGTGTAATTCACAGTGCGTTATGCGATAGTAGTTTTTTTTCTCTGATTAAAGTCATTAAGTACAAAGTTGTATACCTTTTGTGTTTTTGATTTTCGTATTCATTTTTGTTGCAAATTAAGCTGATTCTGATTCATCTCATAGCTGGTTAGTTTGGTTATTGGCTCTATTTGGTTGATGATTTACAATGCTATGTAAAAAAAAAACGCTTGTGGGAAATATGAGTTTGGGGGAAAAACAGTTCTGCACCCAGTGCTGCTGAAAAAGTTAGCTGACACTAATGCACTCTATAAACTCTGATGAAGGTTACTTTCTATTCTGAAGGGCTCTTCTCTATGGTCTAATTCCTTCAAAGTCTGAAAGATCTGAAGGGTGATGGGGACCAAAAAAATAAATATGCAGTCATGTTTAACGGTCTTAATTGTTCTCTCTTCGGGGTGGTGAATTTATCTCAAACATGGCACTAATATACTGATTTATAGGGATAGTTGCCTTCCCCCCCCACATTTACTTACCCTCATGGCTTTCTTCTATACAAATAAATGTTTGCATCAAAACAGCACTTTTATTTAATGGACCAAAAAAAAAAAAAATAGCATTTTTGGATTTTAAAATTAATTTTAATTTCAGGTTGATTCCGTGGCTTTTTAATGAGCTAATTAATGATCCCTTCAAGAACTGATTATCAAAAGGTAATGCAAAAGGTGCAAAAATGTTTTATCTGTCTGTTTCTCTGCTATTTTACTCTTTAAAACATGCATAGTGTATGTTTATCCACATTTTCACGCAATTATTCATTCCCCAACCATGTCCGTCAGACTTCATAAATGAGTCTGCACAAGCAAAGTGTTAATACCCAAATAGTAGTACAGCTGATTAGTTTTCAATGTATACTTGGATGGATGGTTTCAAGGATATCCATCATCCATAAGACTACAAGCCACGTCCTTCCACGGTTTGCCTGCGCACTACTATTAGTTATTTTTCTTACAAAAAGCGAAAAAGTACCAAAATATCTAACTAGAAAATGTTATCAGTATACCCCTGTTTAAATTTAAAGGGATAGTTACCCCAAAAATTTTATTCTAGCATCACCTGAAACCATTCACTTTAAACATATGGTTTTTTTTTTCTATGGATGTCAATGATTACAGATTTCCAACATTCTTCAAAATATAATGTGTTGTGTTCAACAGAAGAAAGAAACTCAAACATGTTTGGAACAAGTAAAGAGGGTGTAAACGATGACAGGATTTTCACTTTTGAGTGAACTATCCCTTTAAATAATTTATTTAATGATGGTCTTTCCTTCCGGAGATGTTGCTTGCTGTACTCGTTTGGGTTCATTGTAGAGTCTAACAGTTGTAGCGAAAGTCAACACAAGTATTTAAAGGCTCATTAGAGTCAGTATGTTTCAGAAAGTTCCTTGTATGTGTCTGTTTACTTTGAAACAATAAGCTGACAGCATATGGTCCCTCAGGCACTCATTGAACATATGCTTGGACAGAATGAACTGCATAGTTGTGTGGAGCTTTCAAATCGTTGTTGATTTATGAGGCAACAGTGTTAAATTGGGGAAGTAATTGTAATGTTTTCTGTTCCCATGCGATTGTAAGATGAGAGGCATGTAGTGCTGACATTTTATGTCAAAGCTGCTCCTGTGAGGTTTCGGTAGGCAAAAAAAAAAAAAACATAAACTGTGTGATGATGTATTTGTGTTACTCTTAAGATTGTATTTCACCAAAGCATAGGTTAAAGTATTAGCTAGTGTATAGTATGGCCATTGTGAAGTGAATTTTAAGAAACTCTTGTTGCAGTCTAAATGCTGCGGTGAAAATGATTTACTTGTCCTTGAGGAGAAATCTTCTGTGGTCTGCTGAATGAATGAAGTTGTCTGCTGCACACGTACAAACACTGATTTATTTTATTTAGACTAACCTTATATAATATATAAGTATATATATATATATATATATATATATATATAATATATAAGTATAATTAAGTGCTGCTTCTATTAGTTATTCCAATTTAAAACCCACATTAGCTTTCCTTACCTCTCATTGAACTGTTTGTCCACAAATAGATTACAGTAGTTTAATGGCTTATAGTGGTGGTTTGGTTTATAGCTAACCCATGAAAGCTCTCTGGGAGCTGCTCTTAATAGATCCTTTGACGTGCTTTGGAATGTTGTCCCCTCTCACGCCAGACCATAATCCTTTTCATGACGCTACAAATGACCTTAAGGGAGCAATAAATACCCATAATATTTTCCACTACACTAGAGGTTTATTTATTTAATTATGTCTGATTTTACTGACATGGTAGGTCTGTTAGTACACACAGACACAAACACACAATACCGCCCAAGTATTTCACTATTCTGGTTTTTAAAAAGTAGGTTATGTTCTGTATCTACCATCATGCCCATGCTGACAGCACATATAATCCTATATGGCCAAACTGAGCTCTCTGCATGGAGATAATATAAGGGTTCACATTTTTATTTCTTTTTTTTTTAACGCTTCAGAGGTAAAAACCCCAATCACAGTAACTCCTAATCTCAATGTCCTTGTGAAAAATTATTTCCTACCCACAACTCGAAAAATAGCACTACAAGAAGCCTGTCATTTAGAGACCCTCCCTGTTTCTGCGTGTTTTCTGCAGAAGATCATGCCCCTTTGAACTGCGCTAACTTCGTTTTTGGTGCAGTCACATTTCCAGTCAACTTAAACTTTGCAGCAGATTAACTTTAAACTTAAAATTATGTCATTCATTCATTCATTCATATTATTGTAGAAGATCAGGATGTCAAAAATTCTCTTTTTCCATGCAAAGTAAATGTGTTCATTGGAAATTCAAACACTGAAATTCAGAACATTGACTGTCAAGTTAAAATGCAAATGTTAATTTCAGAATGGTGTGCATGAATGCTCATGACCCTTTGTAGCCACTCTGGCCTACTATGAGTTTTGTCAATTCTGCACTGACGTGGGCTTGAGTGACCTTCTACTATCTAAAGTATGCGCATATATGACCTGTCAGCAGTGAATGAAAATTCAGCATATTTACTAAATCAATGTCTTTCTTTCTTTCATTCATTAAAAGAAAGTTTTTTTTTTTCTTTTTTACTGTTATTATAAATGTGAAGAAAGGAACTGTTGCCAGTTCTGTCTCTGTCTGTTATTTCTCAAGATGAAAGGCGATACATGCCAATTAAGCAAGCAGTTTTGATTTGAAAGCGTCAAAATATTCATAGTTGCCAAATGAGCTTCTCTATGAGAGATTGGCGTATGGCTGTTTTATATGCATTATTTGTTGCAGCTTATTATTTTATAAGCTGCTGATTTTGTGTGTGTGTGTGTGTGTGTGTGTGTGTGTGTGTGTG
>CAIGQW010015581.1:9743099-9754051 GCA_903798125.1 Danio choprae | reverse complement strand
CACACACACACACACACACACACACACACACACACACACACACACACTCATCCTTGCTTGTTCTTGTGTAAACACTCTGTAAGGAACAAGATTTGGAGTAATGCAAAATGCTTTACGCTAGACAAGCATCCTCTCTGCTTGCTCTCTGGGGAGATTTGTACAAGATCCTCTGGGTTGTTGTGGATGTGCGCACCTTCTATATTTAGCAACATTTGTTTAATGTTTGCTTCAAATGCGTTGTGGCTTTTACAGACATGCAGTTGAACTAATATTGTCAAGACTGCTATGGTTAAACAGAGTTTAGCAGTGACACGCTATAGCAGCTCTCTGTTTCAACCTGACTAATGCCTTTTTTGCTGCAAGACCAGAATGCAGAGAGAAGTAGAAACCATAAATGTCAGACTGGGGGAAATGGCAATGGGGCATGATACTGAAAGACCCGATTTAGACATTTAATCCATTTTTCAATGCTGTCCTCGTCCCTTTTCCCCATTATAAGATGAGGCATATGTGACCCGTTGACCCACAATCTCCGATACCCAGACAAAATTAAAGGTTTTCTGGCCTGTGTTGACTTTTCAGACAGCTCATCTATTTTTTAAGGATTAGAGTTTGTATTTGTGCTCTTCTAATCTGATACTGCTGTGTCATTGCTGACATAAATGGACATGTGATGGGTAAAAATGTATTTGTTTGTATGTTGCAAATATGTTTTTGGTGAATTTAAGTAATACATGGAATAAAATTGCACAGGTAATACAAAAAAAAACAATCATAGAAATATTGACGATTGAGTGTCTTATTTATCATCGTTTTTGTCTTTTGCTGACACAATTTAATTTTAATATTACTAGTTTCAGGTGATTTTACCAACCCAGGCTCATTGTGGATGTGTACCCAGGTCTACATGTGTTGGGACAGCGAAATACGTAATCGTTGTTTTTTTGTTTTGTTTTGTTTTTTGTTTTGTTTTTTGCAAATCCACCAGAGGCAGCTGTATATGCTTTTTTAATGACCTCAAATTTCTCTCACGCGTGGTCTTCTCGTGTAAATCCACTAGAGGGCGCAATATACTCTTCAGCCGACCAGGCTAGCTTTTGGCGACTGACTGATGGTCTGACCCACCCACCCCCTTCCCTAAACCCAACTAATAGTATTTTCAAAAGCGATCTAGAAAAATAAAAGCCGTCACGGCCGCGTGATTTTACCATGTTTTCAGCCTGTTGTTTATTTATTTAATTTTATTTTTTGCTTTTGTTTTACCTGGTTTCTGGAACCGTTCTTCGGCAACGTATGTGGCGAGCCAATGGGCAAACTGGTAACACTGGAAAAGCTGTCCTCATGGAGGGAAGCGGTCAGCTGGTAGTGCTAAATGGAACAGAATCAGTCAGCAGAGTCATACCGCACGGTAGCGTTCGTTTTAAAGACGAAATACAGCCAGGTGTACCTCTGGCTACATAATTTGCACTCTTCAGAAATGTAGACACGGGTACGTATCCACAAAGAACCTGTGTTAAATTTTACTTACAATTGTGATTGATGCAATGAACATTTTAGTTTGAAATTAATGTAAATGTTTGTAAAACTACAACATATCAAACTTTATAGTTGTGTGAATATGTATGGTTTCTATGTGTCCTGCTAGTAATTCAGTTTTTTCTACATATTTTTGTAATAAGCATGGTTGGTGAATTTTAAACATCTTTGTATAGATTTAAATATCCATAAATGTGTATTTACTTATACTCGATTTTCTGTTTTAACATCAGTCTTTTTTTAGCCTGTATTTGTTTACTTGTCTTTATTATTGTTAAAATGGTTGAAACCATTTTGTCAGATTAAAAGATTGAAAATCGATAACTAAACCCGAATGCTTTGTCTAGGTTAATGTTGTTTTGGCACAGTTCTTTATCTATTTGTAATCCACTAATGGAGATGACTCAGCATTGCAGGTTACCCAGCATGCCAAGGTCAATATCTAAGCGCACAGAGCTTTGTGGTCAAAGGTGACGGCTATTGGACCACGACTGGTTGTTGCTCAGTGATGCGTGTGCATTTCCTGTCTGTCGTTGTGCTCATTTGTTTAAAAGTGTGTGTGTGCATTCAGAATCCATTGGTCAGCACTCTGAACAGTAAAAAGCCATTAATCTCTTTGTTTAATGACCCTGAGCTGCTGAACAGCTGTGATGGCACCCTTTACAGTTCAGCGCAGACTAATCAGAACTTAAACACAAAGTTACATCATCACTGTTAAAATGAAGTCTAAATGAATAGCACTTTATATTTGTGTGTGTGTGTGCGCGCGTGTGTGTGTGTGTGTGTGTGTGTGTGTGTGTGTGTGTGCTTAGATTGTTTGGCTGTGTACACATCCTTAAGCATAAAGAAACAAATGCACTTTTCCCTGTCAACTGAATAAATTTAGTCCTTAAGGTACCAGAGGACACGTTTTACTCCATTAATCATAGAGACCACACAATAAGACCCACAAAAGGGTCAAAATATTCATAATATGGCTTACTAAACCCCCCCCCTCTTGTTCTTTATCACCCTCTCACCTCTGTTCCCGACCTTGTCTTGTTTGAAGCACGCGGTTTGCAGATGTTTTTTTTTTTCTTCTTTGGTTGAACTGTATTTAATCAAAACAGGCCGACTGTAAGCTATGAAACCAATGAAAGATGTTTACACAACAAGACAAAACAGCAGTGAGTGAACAAAGGGTTTTAATAAACCAGTTTTATTTCCCCCACTGTTTCTCTGGGCCAATATCATCACTGCATCACTCTGTGTCTACCGACCCGGAACGGATAGCTTATGACCTCATGAGAATAGGGATGCGTGTCTGATAAGACTGGATGACTTCTCCCAAATGGGTAGTGATGTCTTAAAGAGACGCAGCATGAGGTCGCCCAGGTTAAGTGATTCACGAGCAGGAATGCTGATAGTGATACTGCTGATATTGTAAACACTCTCGCTGGTGGCTCGTAGTTCATGGAAGCTCATCAGCTAGAAACAGAGTTTACCTTTTATATTATTTGGGTTACTGACTGAGAAAGCCTAGGTTAAATCTAAGCTTCAGAAATCTTTTTTTTTTTTTCCCAGATACAGATTATTGAAGAAATTAATATTTGATGATACTTTATTAATCAGAAAGTCATTAGAGAAGGATTATGGTTTATACAGAATTATTAGGAAGCACAAAAGTTTTCAGAGAAATATGGAACCGTTCTTGGGATAACATGATGCTATTTGCTGGAATAATTAGATGTCATAATGTTTTGAAATGGTTACGTGTTTATATAAAAGTTATGTGAAAATGTATTTTATTTAAACTAATACAAATCCTTTTCACCCAAATTATGATTAGACAGGTAGATTTACATGATGATTAGTAGGCTTATTTTTGCCCACTTCTTTGCACAATTCAATGCAAGACCTCAACATTATGTAAATCATTACATTAGCGTATCATATCTCCACGCATGGATTTTCTGTTGTGGTCTGTTTTATCTGCATTAAAAAAATATCCCATACACCTACAAAGGCAGCTTTGCATGTAAAATAGCTTGATCTTTTTCAAAAATGTGTTTTTATTTCACAGTTGTTTTTATGAACTAATGGTTAGCTCTACTGTGTCATTTTCAAATGTGAAAGAGCATTGAACTTTTATGGCCACACACCAGATATGCCATTTTTGGACTATGGTTATATGCACAACAAACACAAAAAAACATTGCCACAATCATGTTTAAAATGTTTTGGAAATAAAACATTACATATTTCATTACATATTTATTTGGTAAACATTACATATTTCACTTTGAAACTGCTGTGAAATGTGCTACAAGCAACCCATTATCATTTTTCAACCACTCTGAACCCATAGGCACTTTTTTTTTATGACACTGAGCTATCTAATAAATCCACATATGCAATGGTGGAAAATGGCTTATAGCACGTCTTGTGAAGGTGTATATAGCCAGTGTGAAATAGTGTAGACAGAGAGAGTCGCAAATTTCCTGTGAGCCTGGGGTACACTTTTAAACGGTGCTGTATTTATTTTAAGCAGTTTTGTTTTTTAAAGTCATAAATATTGTCTGGGTTTATTTAACAGCAGCCCACTGGCCCTCTGTGGCAGATTATGTCAAACATTTAGAATTTGAGAATTCTTCCTTGGCTTTCGTAGATTAGTCTGTTGTGCTGAACATCTTGTTCAGTCCTGTTGTGCTGGTTGGATTCTGCTTTCTCATTATCAAACCAGAACCGCAATGACCTCCCTTCCATGTGGCACATTACACACAATGCTCTGATGTGACCTCCCTCTGATAGAGGTTGGCATTTGAAGAGCACTTTTCCTCCTCTCATCAGACATGTTCTCTCACTGTCACGTTCTGGAAAGATCCATCACATGACCCCCCATGACCCCTCGCTCAGTCCCTCACACTCGTCTGACACACAGGGCGATATGTTGTTAATACTAACACCTCAATAAATGGCTGCTTGTGTGACTGTGACTGAAGTGATATTTATTTGTACCCCTTTAGTCTTCATAACCCACATATTTGTACTGTATTTCAAATATTGCTGCTCATACTGATTAGATTTACTGGTAGGTGACTTCACAGATGATTCAAAAATCTACAAAACTAGAATCAAAAAAATCTGCTGCAAGTATTTATTTTCCGTGATGCCTGTCAAATTTGAGGATTCCCTTTGTGTTTACATTTTTTGAGAGATGCCAATGCACTAATGAATCTCAGGCCAGTTTAAAAAGAAAAGCTTCATCTCGCAGTGCAGTCTATCTAATAATGCTTGTGACAGACGCCACTGATCACCAACATGTAGATCATTTTAAATGGGTCAGTTGTTCCCAAATGCATAAACATGGACAATGGATTTGTATAAAGACGCCACTCGGTGTCTGAATCTAAGTGGCGCCCTGTAGACGGGCGCTGAGATTCCCAGAGCAATTAACCTAATTAAGCCCACAATTCTGACTGTTAATAAAGGCTGAGTGGTGAAGACAGTACCTGTCTAGAAGAGTGAATTTGTGGTGTCTGTGTAGGTGAGTGTTTATGTGAGTTCTAAGTCTTAATGTAAATTCAGCAAATCCTGGCTTTTTTCAAAATTGACACTAGAAGAGAATGCAGCATAATAGTGTTTTCAGTTGTGGGCTCAGACTGATGGAGCCTGCTGTGTATGTGTGTGTTTTTTTTGTTAGAGTGTGAGTGGTCTGAGTGTGTCTTTGTGCTTTCACTCTTTGTCACTCCTCTTTGACTGATTGGGTTTGAAGAGCTCAGCAGAAAGCAGACATTAGTTTTCTTTAAAGCAGCCAGAGTAAAGAAGAAATCCAGAGCTTTTAACTGTTTCATCCACGTGTCTCGGTGCATTTGTTTGATTATCTGTCCCTGTCTCACCTTGGGCCATCTGTTTATCTGCTTAAATGCAGTGCTCTGTAGGATCTGAGAGAGGGCTCTGAGGAGATGTTAAGAGTTTTGTCCATCACGCATTAGTAACGTATAGAAGAACTTTACTGCTGTCTGGGTTTCTTGTAATAGGATATGGCTTAGAATTATGTGGTTCATTCGGAATGATAGATTACATGTGTCATTTTGTTACTTTTTGTAGATTTAAATAAATATAGTTCATTTAAAGTGATATTTTGTATTAATCATTTTATTAATAAAGTGCAATGTATTTTTGAAAACAGGAAATAGCCATTCCCAAAAGTCAGTATATTAATGTTTAGAGAAATGTTGCATTAGTAATCTAGTTCACAAATTCATTGACTATCAGAAAGCTGCTTGGTTTCTTAATGTTGTTATATATTATATTATTTTGTTACATTTAGGCCTTTTTTTAAGTAAATATATAAATTTAAGTAAATATATTAATAAGTACATTCTTCATATAATTTTTCAGATATTTTTTTATTATTTGTTTTAGTATTTAGGATCATGAAAATGCATACAAAGTTTCCACACTCTGGTGTGTTGTGACATTGCCATCAAACTGTTTTCATTATTATTCATGCATTTGGCAGATGTTTTCCTCCAAAGTAATTTCATGTGTACTGATGGCATCCATTTTTATCTTTATGTTAATTTTGCTCTAAATCTAACGTTGATCTTAATATTGCTAGAGTCATGCTACTGTGTATCCATTTGAACTTTAAATAAACAGTTATTTCCCACACCTGTAAAGTATAGAAGGATTTTAGATTATTATTATTATTATTATTTATTTTTTTTTCCTTAGTTTTTTTTTTCTCCTCTAAAGAAATTCTCTACTATGCCTGATGTTTAAGTTCTTCTAGTGACTAATAGAATTGGTGCCTAATCGCTAATGCCAGTAAATTATTCTTCGATGTAACTACCAGTTCAAAGATGGGCTAATTGCATACCCTCTCATCTCTAATTGTAACAATTACTTCAGTATACTCTTTAATGGTATTGAAACAGACCGATTCTGCAACGATCTGTTTTATTCTCGTGAAGAAGAGAGAGAAGTCAAACATGACCTCAGGGCCTCACCTGTTGAACCCAGCTACTGTATACTTTGAGATGAGCTTAATTTTTGGGTGTTTTCATATCTGGACAGTATCTTTCATACTGTTTTAGCTGGATAGAGCTGTAGTTTTTGAAATACAATATGCTGAAAAAAAACCTGTGTATTGTAGAAAAAATGTAAATAGTCATTATTGTTTAGATTGCTCTGTATTATTGCATGGATAATACAGGGTAATGATGTTTAATTTGGTGCAAGTCTGCTTCCAAATTGTTTCAAATTATTTTCTGCCAGTCTTCCTCAGGAGTCAAGCAAGCAGTACAGCACGGTCATGAGGCCCTGGGACACCTACTAAAGAAATTACATTAATAATAATAATTATCATGAAAAGTTTAAATGATAAATATAAACCGTTAACTGTTGAAATATCTTGCTTGTTTCAGCTTCAATCATGTTTTTTCCAAGACGCATTCAGTAAGTCATCTGCGGTCTCTCCAAGTAGTAAAGGATTTCTCTGGATAAATGCACCGTGTTGATGGCTTCTACTGAGTTGAATGCTTGAACAATGAGAATGTCTGTCAAGACTCTATAGTTAGCCCAGCCCCAGACACAGACGTGTCTGCATTTTAGCTCCATCAACAGCAATCCAATATTATAATAGTTTCTTACCACATATAGCTTTATTAATAGGATAAAAAAAAAAAATAATCTGGTTGAAAAACATTTTTAAACATTAATCATGAAACTTACTGTTGGATGAGCTGTAGCTTTTAGGATTTTTAGTGCACTGTTGGTTACAAGTATCCTAATGATAAATATATTTTGTGTGTGTGTGTGTGATTTTTATGAATGCTGAACTGATGTTCGAGGGCAAAATTGTCCTTTGTTGCTGAGCAAAAACACAGAATGGAAAGCCTTTGCTCTGGAAGGGCTGGAACAACACCCCCTGGGCCCTTAAAGGGTCACAGAGGGAAATTTCAATGTTGCTGACAGCACTCTGGAGCATAAAGACAGAGCACTGTATCTTTATAGAAGAACAAGCACAAGAGTTTTGAAGGGAAGTATATATTGCTTTTGAAAGAGATGCTTTTTGCCTGTGGTTCTGGGCTCATGTGTGTGTGTGTGTGAGGTCTCTTTCTTTCTCCTGCTATGTGGTTTGTATGTATGTGTGTGTTTATATCAGTTCTGAACGATTCACTAGAAATCTTTTTCTCAGAAAAGATGTGCTTCTTCATGTTAAAAGTTGTTCAGACATATTGTTTTAATTTCAGAGTTTGCCTCTAGAGACATTCACTGTAGCCACTGGCTACAAAACCACATTTTCACCAAACTGGCAAGCCAAAGACCATTCGCTGGGATTCCCTGTTCATCTGTGTGTTTGAACATTAAGATGAGGCTGTTCCAACTGTTAATTTAATAAGGTTTTTTTCTTAATAGACAATATGGATATGCTACAGAAGGCTATGAAATGCACTCTTTCGTTGATTTCTCTTTTTTTATTAGGATTGTAATAATATACAGAATCCATTGTATGGTACACATATTGATTCAGTTCAATTTCTGCAGAGTGTATGAGAATAAATGCAACTAAAAATATATAAAAATATATGTTTTTTTTTAAAATAAAAATCTATTTAAAAATTTTAGATAAAATACCTGCTTGGTTTAAATAAAAAAAATCAATCCGGGTTAGCACCTGGACATCCCTTTCAGACAGCTTCCTCTTGCATCCACAGTTACTCCTGTTTGATATAGTTCGTCCTTCTTGGTGGTATGCTGACTTTAGCCTGGATACTGTGGCTCTTGATATATCACAAAAACTTGTTGTGATGGTCACAGATGTGCTAACAAAACTCTGAAAACTGATATGTCATCTTTAATGTTGTGTGCATTCCAATATTTTTAAGTAAAACTGTGCTCTTACTAGTGGAGTGTGCCATCAGTGAAGACTGGCCACCAGGCTGGTCAAATTTAACCATGAAACCAACACTAAATTGGCCAGTGTTTCAGTTTCCAATACCTGTACACCTCCGTAAGGTGTTCATGTATTTTTTTTTTATTATTTATGCATGCATTAATTTTATTAATAGTTTATTCAGATTTAAAGCTTATTTGTAGGGTCCTCTCTGCATTTTATGGGATTTCTATATATATTTTCTTCCCTGCATTCAACCGATTTCTCTCCTAGCAGCACAATGCTAGTGTTTGTGAGTAAGGATGTGTGTGTGTTTGTGTTCGTGTGTGTTAGTGCAGTAGATAAGATCGGTTAAGGGGAAGTGAAGCCACCAGAAAATTATCAAGTTTTACCGCTGCCAATATTTACTCTTTATCACACTAAAGAGACAATTTGGTGCCAAGGAAGGCTATTGAATGTTTGCATGTGACACATTCCACTTGGGGTGGAACAGTTTTTGTGCAAATATTGGGTGTTCCCCACCCAAAACTACCCTTTTTCTAGTTTGTCTGTTTCCATTAAAATTGAAAATCTCCCTGGCCATTCACTTTGCAATGATCTTCCTTTCCGCACACGCACACACACGCACACACACACACACACACACACACACACACACACACACACACACACACACACACACACACACACACAATGAGATGTGCTTGAATTTATCACTTTTATTTTAATGAAAACCCAGCGATTTCTACAGACTCCAAGAACAATTATGTTATTTGCACATTTTCTTAGCAAATTGACTTTTTTAGTTTTATGGATAAACCATAAATTAGCAGAACAACAATAAAACCACAGTACTTCAGAGAATGAGTCTCTCATTAACAACTGCATTCTACTCACAATATACCAGATGTCCCATTTATTCTCAGAAGTAAACACTGAAATGGCAAATAAATGCTACAGTTGTGTGTCAGTTATGTATATGCAGCATCCCTTAATCTTGACTGTGCACATGGTTTTTTTTCTATCTTATTTTTTCACTATTTGCAGTTTGAAATGGTTTACAGATTTTAGAAATTTCCTCATGTATCAAAGCAAACACACACACATTTCACACATAGCCAGACTTTGATCGATTGTGCTGCTCATTATGTGATGTCTGATATGCTTGTTTTCTGGCTCTATTTGCAGTTACTATGGCAACATAAAAGCTCTTTTGGGTACATGTGTGTGTAACTGTGTCATTAAGGTGTAATTAAGGTTGTGCCACCATTGTGCTAATACTGTGTATGGGTTCATATATTTGGGAGCAGATCTTAGATATTGTATTTGTTTTTTCTAAAGGGTGGCAGATTCTTGTACGTCAGGTGTTTCTCACTGTGGCGACTCCTAGGTGTAAATTATTCCAGAGGCCTCTCGTCTAGATGTCTCTCACCACTTTGAGAGCACCAGTGTGCACACATCACACATATAAATGAGCAAATGTCCTGGGGTTAAACCCTTAATACTTCCTTCTCAAAGAGCAAAACCTTCCAGTTCATCATTATGAGGAATAGCTCAGTCCGTTTTATGGCTTGGTATGTATTAAGGCATCAGGAAAAAGCTTTCTTTTTTCTAGCTTAGGAACAGTTATGCTATCACTGTGTAAAGAATATAGTTTTGTTTGTATACCGAGTCAGAATGTTGAATTCTTTAGAACACATCAGAGGGCTGTTCTTCTGTACTTCACACGAAACTGATCACATTTGATAAGTGTGTGCAATAAAAATAGACTAACTGCACATAGTGTGTCAAGAGACACATCCTTTAGGCTGTGAGGACATTAGTGTAGTGTATTTATTGACCTCTGAAGATCCTAGATGTGATTATGCATCTACTTAAGCAGTAGTTTGTTTTAAGCTTGTATACTTTATTCAAATGTGGGAGAAATACTTTAATTTTTACAATAACTGTATGCTAAAAAAAGACATTAGCCAGAAGGTTAAAAATGTGTGGATATATCCACAACCAGATCAGACATAGTTGTGGCTTAACATACAGCCCTGGGAAAAATTGAGATACTTCAAGTAATTATTGGTTCTGTGGATTTGCAAATAATATGTATGCGTTTTCAGTAAAAAGAATTGTGTGTGTACTGTATATTCAGTTCTAATATAATTTCTTTAAAATGTTGGATAAGTATATTATAGTGTAGAGGATTTCTTTGAAGAAAAAAATAGTAGGTCTTCTAGTTTATGTATATATAATACAAAATTGTATTATATATACATAAACTAGAAGACCTATTATTTGATCTACTATGTGCTTTATCAAATAGGCCTAAATGCAGATCTCTTTTACTCAAAAGGAGCTACGGTTGAAATCCGAATTATTAAACCCCCTTTGAATTTAGTTTTTTCTTTTTTAAATATTTCCCAAATTATGTTTATCAGAGCAAGGAGATTTTTACAGTCTGATAATATTTTTTCTTCTAGAGAAAGTCTTATTTGTTTTATTTCAGCTAGAATAAAAGCAGTTTTTAAATTAAAAAAAAAAA
>CAIGQW010015581.1:9702724-9722525 GCA_903798125.1 Danio choprae | reverse complement strand
ACACACACACACACACACACACACACACACACACACACACACACTATGGCCAGTTTTGTTTACCCAGTTCACTTATAGCACATGTCTTTTGCACTTTGGACTTTGGATTTGATTTATTTAAATAATACAGACTTTAAAATTTACTCAAACTTTTTGAGTCTTTGTAACATGGAGTGTTTATAAGCAAGTGTCTGGTGCAAATAGAGAGGAAAGAGTGTTCTAAGAGTTTCCTACCGGTGTGAACTGGGGGACTGTTAATCTTTTAACATCAGCTGATCTTAAACGTCTTATCTGGACTTAATTTTAAAATTGATAAAACCCATTGTTTCCATTATCATAGTCATAAAACCTGGCATTGCATTAAAAAAAAAAGTCTAACTTCCGACTAACTCAGATCTGTTTGTCCAGTGTGAACTACTGTATGCACGCTCCGTAATAGTCCCTTATTACCTGTTAGTGCAAATAAGAGATTTACAGTACTGTGCATTGTAAACATATTTTAATTGTGATGGCAGTTTTTACTCAGTCATTGAGCTTGTGCTGTTTGCTCACTTTCTGTATTTAACCCATTCCTAGTTGAAATTACCTTTCATGCCATGTGCATACTGGAAGATTTCAGTTGCTACAATGTACATGTTAAAGTAGGTTATACAGATTTGCAATTGTCTAAAAAGGGTGATGGCGAGTTCATATTGGGATTATATGCGAGGCTGTGGGTGTTTGATAAAATGAGGGCTTTGGGGAGGAAAGGAGCTTCTGTTAACGAAAGAAATTACCAAATTCACAAAAAATCCAGCTCTGCTTTACTTCTAGTATGAGCGATTCACCTCACAACACTCATTCAAAGAGTTGGAGTGTGTCTGCATTGCATTAACCGATTCACCCCACTGATCAGATGCTTTGGGGAAAAAGACAGCCTGTGTGAATGTGTGAGTGAGTGCCTTAGACTCATAGAAGCCAAACTGTGATAAGAGAGTCTTGTGTATGTAGGACATACACGCAGTTAATGTGTGTGTGTGTGTGTGTGTGTGTGTGTGTGTGTGTTTGTGTGTGTTTATGAGCAGTCTAAGCCATGCATAATGAGCTTGTGTTTAATGTTGGTCATGAAGTCTTCTCTCATATTCCCAGTACAGATGATTAGCTGTCTAAACTGTCCAACAGTGAGACATCAGCCGGCTGCAAAACAGAGACACCAGTCAAACCTCAAAGACTTCAGCGGCTCGTTCTCCCCCCGTTAACGATTCAGACCCATCTGAATGACTACTCGATCTCTAGATCCTTTTTAAAAGCTCCATCACAGTAAGTACATCTGTAGTTAGTCTGTTGTGCTGGAAAACTATTGATCCCGGCAGGCTTATATGCTAATTTGGCAGCGTAAATTGGCTGGAGTTTAAAAAAAAAAATAGTGCTCCATAGTGAACAGCTGTGATGGAAATTCAGCTGTGCGCTTTTGAAGAAATCGCAGTATAATCTCCTGTCTGGGGGCATTAGATCTGACCGTGGCAGGACAGACCGCGCTCATTAGTGAGTGGGCTTCTTTATGAAAAGCCATGATGTCCCAGAAATCATTGCACCTTGCTGGTTCTGTTAATATAGCAGGGCAATGAAGGCAGTCATCGTTACACGTCACTAATGTTGATGGCACAGCAGCGTGCAGCTCATTATATATCATTCTATGCGCAAAGGTGTGATTTATTTGTGTGTGTGTTTGCCTTGTCATCTCATTATGTGTCTTGGCTGCAGCATTAATGTGCTGGACTGCACTGTGCCACATGTGGAGACAGTCAACACATCTGTTGTCTCTGTTAATCTCCAAAAGTGCAAAAGGACACTTGATGTCTAGACATTTTTACTGCCTTTGAGCTTCTCTCTGTCCCTTTTCATCTGTCTCTCTCTCTCAATCTCTGGCCATTATATTTGTTCAGAGTATACATATTGATGGTTAATTCTGATTGACTTTAAATTGCTGGCTTATTTTAAACCACATTTAAGTAAAATATGGACCAACCCAACATTTGGGTTAAAATGAAATCTAAGAATTTAACTTGAGTTTGGTCATTTTTGCACATATTTTTGTTAAAACAATGCAGCATTTTTAAGAATATAGTACTCTATGCTTAACAGGCATGTATTTGATTGTAATACCGTAAGCAGTATTATCATGAAATATTATTACAGTTGTTTAAAATGTCATTTGTTTCTGAAATGTAAAGCTGAAGTTTCAGTATTATTATTCCTGTAAATAATATGCTTTATTATTATTATTAATCTTTTTATACTTTTATACTTATTATTTATTATACTTTTTATTTCTTATTATTTTATGTATTATAATATTATTTGTATGTAAATATTATTATATAATATTAAATTGTATATAATTTATTATATAAAATTATTCGGAACCCAAAGTTTTGAAAGGTAAGGTACTTCATCCATCTCGCTTGTTATAGTTAAGAAGTCATCATAATTTCTTTTCGAATATGCATTTTTATTTTAGAGTTTATTTTTAATTTAGAGTTGCTCTTTAGTGGATCACGGTCTTCAGCAGTGACATCATACTTCTGAACTAAACTGGTCTAAAATTCAACAGTGGTATCTATCCTAAACTGAACTGAAGCAGTTTTAATTGATCTAGAACTGTACCAGCCTTCTACATTTCTAATCCTGAATTGCTGGAATGTTCCACAGTTTGAAATGTTATGGCTCTTTATTGTTCATTTATGTTAAGCTACTTTGACACTACATTGTAAAAAAGTGCTTTAGAAATAAAGATTAATTATTTTTAAACACTTTGGATCCACTAAAGCTGTGTAAAAGATTTGTGCTCTATAAATAAAGTTTGTCTTGCCTTGCCATTTCCTTCATTTTTAATGTTCTGGGTTGTATGACATCAGTCTTCTGGAGAACATATAGGAAGTTTTGAACTATATCTGAACTGTTTTATTCAATTCAATGAAATGTCATCATAAACGTATGATTCATACACTTCTCTGAAACCATGTGATTTAAGAGGAACAGACTGAAACTCAAGTCATAATTTCCTAAGTAAAAAAGTTAGGAACATCTTGTATATTCTGCCATACATACTGTATTCATATTTTAGGTTTTCCGTATGGGTTTCAAAGAACACTAGGATGAAATAAAAGATGGCATATTCTTTTAATGCATGTTAACCACCGTCATAACCCAGTAAAAAGAGAAAATAAGAATTCAGACAGGAGAAAAATGTCATGGGGTGTGGCTGCAGTGAGAGTGTGGATTTTAGAAATGGCGTGTACCATGCAGTCATGCAGAAAGTGCTGTGAAAGTACTGTCTGGCTCAGGTAAGAGCAAATTAATGGAGTCAATTATAAAGTTCAGAAGCGTTCAAGTGTGAACAGCACACTGCCATTTTCTCTGCCTCTTAAACTTCTACCCTTTCTAAAACTCCCCTGACTTAAGTGATCATTTTTATGCAATGTTTATGAGTAAATTAGCAGGTAAGTATGTGAATTAATTACGAATTTGATGTGATAGATCAATCTCACTGATCTGTTACAGATTTGCAGTGAGTCTCAACAGGTGAAATCTTAAGTCTCTTGTCACAAAGCAGAGCATGTGTCCTTGGTTTTTTGACTGCTTCGGATCTTGGAAAGCAACGGATTACTGTTGTGGATGACTGTCATCTTTTCAAAACAGATGGGTTTAGCTTAGCGGGGTCATGTTGAGTGCTAATATAATATGTAATCTTCTATGGTATTTGACAGTTTTGTATGTTTTTCATCTCGCCTGTTTGCTTTAGAGTGCTTAAAATCACTAGTTGTTTGTAGTCATGCTTAAAAATATCAAGTAATTTGACTTGATTTGATGTGATTTTATACCTATAATGAAGTGAGTTCTGGACCATGTGTGCTCATTTTGGCTCATTTTTAGACATTGAAAGAATATGTGCTGATTCTTTGTAGTATAGATCTGAAACACATTACTTATCTTAAAACATCCTATTTGACCTCTAACAGTTATCTATTGTTGCTTTCTTGTTGTCGAATAATCTGATTTATACTTCCTTTTCTTGTTCCTTTTGTGTGTGTTGCTGATGTGTTAGTATGCTGAATCATATCAGATTATCTCTTTCATTAATTTCAGTGAACCGGGAAATTGCGGACTTGCAGCCTGAGGCAGTTTCTAACTTTAGAAGATATCGAAGTAATCCATAATTAGCTTTTTTGCTCTCTTATCCATCTTAAAGACAAGAGACTTCATGTGCTTTTGTAGCTAGCTGTTAAGATTTGAGGATAAGACCTTCCCTTGCCAATCTTTTTGTCATGAAAAGGAAGAAAAACATCCACTCCTAAGAGTTTTCAACCGTACTTATTTATTCCGAAGAAGATCTTCATTTAGCCAAAGCACTCGGACAGCTGCAGCATTAAAAAGTCCACCAATCAGGTAATTATGCAGCTGATCTCAGAGCAGTAATTACTGTCTTAGTTGAGTTAATGAGGCCTGCATCAGTTCAGATGGAGTTCAGGAGCATTAAGTGGGAAGACATTGACTGACCTGCGATCTGTGAGGCTGCTGATGTGATGGTGTTATAATGGCAGGCTAATTTTGTGCTCTATGGGTTGAAGATCCGAGGTTAATGATGCACATCTCGGAACTAATTCACTCAAGTATGAATCATGTTTTAAGATTTTGTGTGATTAACGGTGAGAGAAGTTGGGTATTTGTTGTGCTTCATTTGTTATATGTGTTTTCGCTGAGGTGAAATCCTAATGCATAGACTTTAATAGGGTAATAGCCTTTAACCATGAGAGAGCTATGCTGTATGTGAAGTATACGACTGGGGAATTAATCTAAATGAAATTGCAAACACGATTGAGCAAAGCTGTCATTGTCATGCACTTCTTGTCAGGGAGACACGGCTCTGTGATCAGTAGTAAATCTCATTTGAAGGCCAGAGAGTGTTCTCATGGGGGAACTCCAAATACGACATGAAAAAAAAAAAACAGGACATCCCCATAAACTTGCACAATAAACAAAATATTTAACTCCTCTCATTGACTAATAATCACACGGCTACAGAATCATCTCGCAGAAGGATTTATTTCAAACACTTGATTGAAGCTATGACGTGAGTTTGTGGTGTTTTCATGAGCATCATTTACTACACATAGCCATCATTGTCCAATTACATCAATTATTTATTTTATTTTTTTAATAATTATTTTTTAATGGAAAGGACAGTGGAGAGTTAAGGCAGAAAAGCATTGAGAGCAAAGATGGGAAACAGGTTCAGCAAAAGACTCTCAAGCTGAGAATCAAACTCAGGTTGCCGTGAGCACCTCAGTGCCATGTGTCGACGCACTAACCACTAGGCTATTGATGTCGACTCAGTTTTGTTTTTAAACATGATTTTGCACAACTTATTGGTGTATTTATTGGTGTGCTCCGTTTGAAAGCATGCACTGGGGTTATACTAGAACCAGCTGAACCCGCTTTTTTACTGAAAAAATGCATATAAAAATTTATCGACCACCCCTAATCTGAAGATATGCTCTTAAAGCGATAGCTCATCAAAATATTTGCTAACCCTAAGGCCATTTAAAATAAAGGTGATGTTTTTTTTTCAGTAGAACATTAAGATTTTAACAGAAATTTTGGTCCTTGCTGATTCATAAAATGCAAGTCATCGGCTGCCAGTGTTTCGTGAGGCAAAATATACAGACAGTACAATATTAATAAATGTACTGTAGCTCCTGATGATACATTAAGTAAAATGATTTAGTTGTGTTAAAGACTGATCAGTTGTTTTATTTAATTTCATTTTTATTTTATTTTATTTCTACAGAGAGAATAAATAATATGGATTCATTTGTTCAGCTCAAAGATTTTTTCTTTTTTTCTATTCTTTTCACTTATTAATATTTTAAATAAAAAGTTTTTAAATAAATATTTGTTTTATCATTTTTATTTACTTATTTATTTTTGAGTCTTATTGTTGTATTACAGCATGTTGTAGATTGCCAAGGAGTGTCCAATATCAAAGTCACTGTGTTGACAGAAAAAAACTTCTTTGTTTTGCCCTTGGTACTGTAGATTCCGTGTCATAGTCACATCCAGCACTGCATATGATGTAGATTGCTCTGAGAGGTTTAGTCAGATTTGGCCTTGTATTTCTGTCTTGATGCTTTACACGCCTTTAGATCAAGCCTTTAGCAGGCATGCTTGCTCATGTTGTTGGCAACCAAGATAACGTTTGACCTTAAAATTATCCCTGTGACTTTAGCCTGACCTGCTCTTTCACGTGCAGCGGTTATGGACAGGCTGAGATTTCTGACCTTTTGAAAGAGAGCGAATTAAAAACGGAGAAGGAAAAAAAGAGAGAAAGATGAGAGAGGGCAAAATGCCAGGAGCTCCTTTAGGCAGTCTGTTATAGAGCTTTTATTCTTCTCGTTCTTTTCTTTTGTTTTGTGCATAATAGGTCGATGGTCAGCTCAAACAGCTGTCATTGTAAATAAAATGGACAAGGGTTCTGTTTAATTTCTTTAAAACAATTGTGGTACTGTGGAGTAGAGATGCTCATGTATTTGCACTGATAAGGTATAGTTTTGTTTTTGACACACACACACACACACACACACACACACACACACACACACACACACACACACACACACACACACACACACACACACACATCTGGTCTCTCAGGGAGTATAAAGTAGAAAGCGTGTGTTAGCGGAGAAGCTTCAGATCTGAGCTTGAGCCTTTGATGAGCAACTCATTGACCATTCATGCTTTTATTTGCCTTTTTGTCTTTTTTCTCTCTCTACTAATTCTTTGAACCTTGCTGTTTGTTTGTGTGACTGAATTATCTAGAGATGTACTACAAAAGCTGATGCGTTAGATGTTTCATCCCTGTGTTCCTGCTTAGAGAGACGCTGTTTTATATCCAGTTACGTGGTCCAAACTCAAGAATAAACTAAAATTTACAGGACTAACATTTGAGTGCAATGGCAAGTAATATTGATAAACGTTTTGTCTCTGTATACACTTTTGACTGTAAATTGAGTTGAGAGTAGAATGAGTTTGATATTGGGTGAAGATGAAATTTAATTGTATGTGATAACGATAGAGTATCATCAAAAAAAAAAAAAATGTTACCAACATCACATTTCTGCCTCAACTGCAGAATGGCTATTATTAGTGTTACTACAGTAAATACATGGTAAATGTTTATTTGTTTGTTGATCCATCTTCTAGCTGCGTTGTTGTTGTTGCTAATGTTTTTTTTATTTTACTTGTACTTTGCAAAATTTGGTTGCAAAATCTGACTATTTTGTCGCAATCTCATATTGTTCAAGTATTGTTGTCAAGGCTGTTGCTGCCAGTTTTATTTGTTTATTGTTTTTACCTTTTATTATGATAGGACAGTAGATATATTGACAGGAAGTGAAGTTGTAGAGAGAAGGGAAAGGTCCATGAGTTTGAACTTGAAATTTGGACATATGTATTTTTAAATTATATTGATTATATATTATATATAATTATATATTTGATTAATTTATTAAATTGTATAATAAACCAATAATAATAATAATAATAATAAACCAAAAAAGTCAGTTAAATTTTAAACATTTGCTAAACAATATAAAAAATATCCACAGCTTAAACTTGATTCTCTATAGTTATTTACAACAATTTGAATCACCAAAAATAGCCAAAGGTTTTATTTTTTGCAGAACCAGATTTGTAGCTGAGTTGTTAAGTCTAAACACTGATGGTGGGCCCTTTTAAAATAGCTTTTTTTCAGTAGAAACCTCTGAAACCTGGTTGTCTCTCCATCCTGTGCAATAATGATAGATGAACTAGTCAGCAGCTCAAGATGTTCAAGCTCCTGGGTACAGCATGAAGCAGCCAGCAGTGAAATATCTCGAGGCTGTACCACACACACACACGCACACGCACACGCACACGCATGCAAACTCAAGATGAATGTGGTGAGAGTAAGCTAGTGAAGATGAGTTTCCAGCAGCCTAGGGCACAAGTCTGTAGTGTGACATGCAACCCACATAGTAAACTGCTGAAAAAAAAGAGAAAGATGGGAATAGGGCTTATTTGTTGATGTCTTCAGCTTCAAGAGATCTTTTTTCAGTCGGGCCTGAGGGTGAAAATGTGTATATCCTTGCCAAAATGCCACAGTTATCAGGACTGAAAACAATTTATAACCTCTATGTTCCCGTTACTGACTTTTATTTTTTTCTCAGGAAAACCTTGGACTGCTATCACAGATCTTGACACCTCTCTTGCATTTGCCTGTCTTACTTTTTATCCCCTCCAGATTTCCCTTTGTTTTTGATGGGAGACCCATTTTGTACAAACATACTGATATTTTTTGCTTGTTTAAATATGTACTGTCAGTTCGTTCATTAGTACAGTCATTTGTATGTTTTAAGTTGAATTTTATCTACAAACATGAAACACATGAAATTACCTCACTATGTTATATAATACTTAATAGATCATTATTTAAATTCAATAAATAAATGTTATTTTTTCGCAGCTACTAATGGAAACATTGTTAATAGCGAGTCACACTGAATAAGAGACATTTTTGCTCATGTCTCCATCTAATGAGACTTGATTCAAATGCATTTTAAGTAGTTGTGATGGTCGTTGAAATAATAAATGATCTTCAGTCAGTCCAAGCAGGATTTTGTGCAAACTTCAGATCAAGCTGGAGATTTGTTTGAGCACGTTTTCAGCTTGTAAAACCTCTCTTCAGCTTTAACGTAAAGACATCACACAAATGTTGGAACTGTTTGATGTTAGATTGGCTGTAATAATTTATACCGTGTCTAAAATGCTAATTAAAAAATGACATATTTCTTAGAAAACATGTGTCATAGTAAATTGTGGTGACCTTTATATAATTCTGTTCTAAAACAGAACCATCTCTACTAGATGACTTGATTTGAACCACTTAAACAGAAAGTCAAATTAGTGTTTTTCTTTCAGCTTTTCTTTTTTTCTTTCCTTTCCCTTTTACTTTCAGCTACCATAGTATGCAGGCTACAATGACGTTTATTTTCCAAAAAAGTTAATCAAGAGTTTATATCTACATGCACATATACATATGTATATATTGCAGTGAGTTATGTTTTGTTCCAGTACTGTGCAGCACCATGTTTCTATTATTTTTAAAAGTAAAGTTAGTGGCCAACCCCTGATTTAATTTACCCACCATAGACACTTTCTAATCTCTTTTAATTCATGGTAAATGTTAAATCATACAGGAAAAAGAAAGTTATGAGCAGTAAGTTTAAAGAAAATGAATTTGTTTATTGGGGAGGTTGCCTCTAATAGGCTTATTACGCTAATTGCATACAATTTCTATAGCTTGCTGTGTGTGTTTTGTGTAACTATTTTTCACTGTAAAAATTAACCTAAATAAAGCCCCATGGCTTTGAATTATTATGGCCCAAAAGCTTCAAATAGTGACATCACCTACTGGTCAAAACAATTTTGTCATTATCTATTGCATAATAATCGGCTGCTATTAAAGAATGGTTTGAATAAAATAGTAATGAGCTTGTCTTACTACAATGTCCTGCTGGCCTTGAAAGTATTACAGTCTGAATCAGGAATTGTCTGGAGCCACATTACAGCATTATTTTCATAGTATAGATAGCATTTAGATGAACCAATTAAGACCAATCACTGGAAAGTCCAATCATTCCATTATAAGTTATTATTTATGACTAAATATATTTATGAGGTGATTATATGATGATGCAGTCCCATTATTAACACCAATTTTTCAGTTGTGTTCATTTCTTGAGCAGAA
Organism: Danio choprae; assembly: GCA_903798125.1. Classification (NCBI taxonomy): domain Eukaryota; kingdom Metazoa; phylum Chordata; class Actinopteri; order Cypriniformes; family Danionidae; genus Danio; species Danio choprae. The sequence continues at coordinate 9,712,696 of CAIGQW010015581.1, read as the reverse complement.
TACATTTGTGACGAGCTGGCTTTTGGTACAGGACTGCTGTCTGATTAACGAGCATCATTAAGCTCTATCTTGATGGGGGACAGAAGGAGGAGAAAGATATTGAGTGAGCGAGAGGAAAAGAGCTGGCAGGTTGATGCATGAGATCGGTAACAGTCTTTACTGCTCTTGTCAAGCTTCTTCTGGAACAGTCATATTAATGCCTTATCTGCTGATTTCAGACATATTTAAATGTCTCAAACCTTAGAGATGAGTTCATTTCGAACTAATCATGCATGGATTCATCAATATTTAACGTATGGGATCAAAACTAATGATAAATATTGATGATAGTCATAAATACTAGAGGTGCACCGATAGCAATTTTCTTGGTTGATTTCGATTTCCATTTTTCTTTTTTTTTTCCTTTTTGGTAAGTGTAAAAAGCGCTATATAAATAAACTTGAATTGAATTGAGAATCACAATGTAGATTGTGTCAAAGCAGCTTAACATTTTCTATGAAAGTCCAGTTCTAGTAAAGTTCAGATTTCAGAGTTCAGTTTCAGAGAAGTTCAGTTTTGTTCAGTTCAGTGTGGTTTAAATTTCACTGCTGAAAGTTCAAACACTGAAGAGCAAATCCACCGAAGCGCAGCTCCACAAGTCCCAATCCGAGCAAGCCAGTAGCAACATTGGCGAGGAAAAAAAACTTCATCAATTGACTAAGTGAAGGGAAAAAAAACCTAGAGAGAAACCAGGCTCTGTTGGGCACGACCATTATTTTTCTGGCCAAACTTCCTGTGTGAAGCTGCAGTCTAGGCGCCGGAGGCTGGAGAAGCTGGACGTCTATCGTGGAGAAGCTGCAGGTGTGGGTAGGGCACCGGCGGGAGGTCAGGCTGGCCCACAGGATCAAGATACTGTCGATTCAGATTTTTTTTTCCTAAAGCTGACAGCATATACAAACAAAGATTTACTTTTATTAAAAATATATACATAAATTAACATTGTTTTCCCCCAAACTGCACTAACAAAACATGTTATTCTCCACTGCTTATACCTTGACCAAAAGTCCAAAGATATGCTTATAATACGTATATTGTTAAAATACATTTTATTTAGATTTAATCATCTATGCATAGTTAATAATATGCATAGTTTTGTAATACCTTCAAAAATGAATGGGCTAATTTTGGTGCTCTTATTTTCATTCAATGTTTGGAAACTGATTATTTTCTGTATTCTTGGAATCAAATGTTCATGGGGACAAGATTTATTTGAGATGAGAAAGACTTCTTTTATATTTAAAAAAAAAACATCCAAGATTTCTTTGCTAATTAAAAGTTTCAATGTATATACTGAGTACGCACTGTGTATATACAGACATAAAAAAAGAACATAAAAAGGATTAAGAAAATATGAAAGCCAAAGACCATTAATCGAGCTTGTGAAAGAATTTGAAATGGAACAAAGAGAAAGGAGGCTGTAGCACACAAAGGAGTATTTCAGACTGTGACACTGAGGAATGGAGAGGTAGAAATGAGATGGATGTTTTATAATGGCTGAAATATATGTAGGTACGAGGGCCATAGATCTTCACATAGAGCGGGTGTTATCTCCTGAATAGCATCAGGTCCTCATTAGTGCATGTCTTCTGCTTAATTATTGATACCTGAATGAGAGATTCACAGCCCCTCACTGTTCTTCAGCTAGCTGTAACCACATGCTGCTTAAGATGTGCTTTACATTAACACGTTACCATTAAACCGACTAATCGATGTCTCCACTTTTCAGACCGGTCTTTATAGGTGTTCATTCACAGCAGAGAACACCACAGATAAGAGTGTGCCTTCATCCTTTTTGGCTTGAGATTGTACAATGTGACCCAAAGTGAGATCTGTGTGACCAGATTATATTTGTATATAATATAGCATATCTTTTGACAGAACTGTCGCCACCAGTCCATGTCCATTCTGACTTTCTCATTTACGCACAAAATTGAAATGGTGCCATACAAGCCCAAGCAAGCCTTTGTCTAAACCTGTTTTGTTGTATGTAGCCATCTTATAATTGTAATGATAATAAAAAAAATCCAATGTACAGTGTATTAACTGTTTCTTATATTTTCACATGAGTGTTTTTCATTTATTCATGCATTCAAATTGCATTATGAATCTAGATGTTTGCTCCAAGACATTAACTAATGTTAACAAGCTCAAATTTGGATGTTAATAATGCATTAGTAAATGTTGAAAAAACTATGCTTATCAAATGAAAAGATTATTCATACTTAGTTAATATTAGTAAATACAGTAACTAGCATTAACTAATCGTTATCAAATTTTTCTATAAATAATTTTTCTTCATACAATACATTGTTTCAAACTACTAAAAATATCAATAAATCTCACTTTGTTAAACTGCGCTGTTAAATTGACAACATCAAATCTTGACAGAGCAGAGAACAAGCTTTAATAATGTAGTTCTGAAGCGGTAATATGGTTTACAATTGTTTATTTACTTGCCATCATGTACAGTATATATGGATTTAAATGTCAATAATTATAGTGAGGTTTCCACATGATTAGCCACATGGGACCTGCACAACAAACTGTCATTTCAAATCATCCATGTAAATTATTCTCACCACAATAGAAGAGTTTGTAATGTCCTTCCTGGGTTAGGTTATTGCAGTTATGGTATTTATTTATTTAATAGATATCTGTCCATACAAAAATTGCTACATTGTACACCAAAGTCATAGCACGGGAAGAACCAGGAAGAGGTTTTCATTAATCTTTCCAATACATTTTTTTTTCAGTTCTAAAAACAGCTTTTTATTTTCCACAGAGAATGGATTTCCAAAATAGTCAATTTCTCTCTTCCTTTTGTGGGCTGGGCTTCTGAAATAGACAGAAAAGAAGAAAGTCCTCCCCGTTATCTTTTCCTCCCCTGATTGCTGTCCTGTCTCTGGTTATAGTGTAGCTGATAAGCGAGTCCGTCTCTCTTCCGGCCTGCTGTGCTGCGCTTGCCTCTGTTCTGTCTGGATTAGCCATGGAATTAGTCCCTTCCTGCTATTGTGCTGAAATAAAAGTGTTTTCTGCTGACAGTGAAAGCAAAGGATGTTGAGAGTTTAATAGATTTGTGTATGTCTGCAAATACTGTACATTTGTTGGAATCTCATTGCCGAACTGTATAATAGGATTCATAAACAAGAATAAAACAGAACGAACTATTATGGCCCTGCCTTTCCGCTTTTTCGTGTGTGTGTGTGTGTGTGTGTGCGTGTGTGCGTGTGTGCGTGTGTGTGTGCGTGCGTGCGTGCATGGTTGGCCTGACGTCAAATAATTTTTCCTCTTTCTGTGTCTTCTTTTTTAGGTGAGTGTGTATGTGTGATATGTGCCAGGTCTTCACAGCAGGGTGGTAAGTCCGATGGCAGCAGCTTTGCAACGTTGCACTCTTGTTCCAGCCCAGTGAACTTGTCTGTATTTTTAGCCACTATGGTTTAAAGACCTGCTATGTTATTAAATAAGTGTAATTAAATTAGCATTTTCTTACACAGGCATTTACTAATTAGCACTATCACATTAGCACTGTTGCTAGTGGCGTCGTCTTAGCACTTGGTACAGTAGGGCAGTCGTGTTGGCATTGCCACTTATTTTGGTTTTAGTATTTATTTTTTACTCTCAGACACTATTTATTGGCGTATTTTTTGGTAAATTTGTATGAAATCTCATTTAAAAACAAAAAATCTGTATGCCCTAAGTAATTTATTAGAAACATCTAGGATGAAGTAAAACTGAGAAGGCTGACAAGTTTTGAAAGCTTTTCGCTAATCCTTTGTTATATCCTTGAAGACACTATTATTAGCTTATTTCCATTGCTCTTTTCTAAGATGATGGAAAAAAGCTCATTGGAGGTTTTGCAGTAATGAGTTTGTGATTTGTGATTATAGCTTCTTGCTGTGATCATTGTGGAAGGTCCTATTGTAGTTGGTGTCTGTGTAATATTGATTTCAGGAGCTCTCTGAAATAGCGTGTAAATCATTCGATGTTTCAAAGCAAGCTGATTCTGCCATCCTGTTTCCTGCTCTACTTCAGTCACTCAACACATTCACACAAATTGCACTTTAATAGGACACTGAGGGAGACTTCAGATAGAGGAAAGTGGGTTGGTGTAATGTTCTAAAGTCTAACAATTTAAGGTTGAAAATTAATTCGTCTATTGCAGTTAAAGGGTTGAGAGTCTGGGTGATATTGAGTATATCTGCAATTTGTGTTATTTTTGCAAGTGATATTAAATTATGCATTGTTGTGAATACTAGTTATTTGAATGCAGATTATTTGGTAAAGCTGTATACTGTAATAATAATAATTATTATTGTCAGCAACCATATCAGTGAGATCTTAGTGAGATCTTGTCTGACATGTTTTTTCCTCTCTTATGGATCATTATATTACTTTCTGCATGTGTTTAAAAGCTTGTTGGTGATGGTGAATGAAAGAGTCGTGCATTTTCGGGACAAAGTCAGCCTTGAAGGAAATTCAAGTTTGATAACACCTGACATCTGCTTATTCATGCAGTCTGTAGAAAATGACCTAAGGGCAGATCAGTCAAGCCAACCAGGGGTCTTAATAGTGGAAACAGAAAGTTTTTATAAAAAAACTGCAAGTTAATAGTTCTGGATTCTCATAATGGGTGTCAGGAGATGACTGTGCCTCTTTAAGCATCTGCAAAAAATGTTACTCTCAGAGTCAGCAGCCACTGAGGGTTTGGAATCCAAGAATTATTTCCCATCTTTCCAAACTGACTCTAGATGTTTGCTTAGTTCAACCAAATATATTAATTATCAGTCTCTGTACACACACAGACTGAAAGGGAAAATTCACCCAAAAATGAAAATTGCCGTCAATAACTCATTCAACATCATTCCAAATCTGTACGAATGACTTTCTTTTGTTGAAAGTAAAAGATGTTATTATTTCTATTGTATAAAAATGATCAAAAAACTTTCATGATTGCTAGATATTTCAGATATGTTTTACCTAATAGATTGCACAAGGCCACATTCTGTTAAGAATTGACCCTGGAGCACAAAACCTTACGTTTTTTAAGTTGCATGGGTATATGTTTGGCAATAGCCAACAATGCATTGTATAAATCAGAATAATACATTTTGTAATGCCAAAAATCATAAGATTATTATGTAAATATCATGTTTCATGAATATATTTTGTAAATTTCCTACTGTACACATTTAAAAATTACATTTTTGATTAGTAATGTGTATTGCCAAGTACTTCATTTGGAAAATTAATAGGTCCTGTACTGAAGTCTTCTGTGGTCTGTGAACTTCAAGCTCTCCACTTTTCCACAAGATTCCACACGCTTCATGTTATAATTTATGAATCAGAGCTGTCTGCATTTTTCATGGTTTATCAAAGAGAATCACTCAGGAGGGAGTCATTTCCCATTCAACAAATGTGAGAAATGACTCATTGATGAATCATTACAGAGAAGTTTAGGTGGGAAGTCATTCATTTTTTATTCTGTGCAGAAAATATTAAGGAGGGCATCATTTTGGATTCATGAGAACAGCGGGGTATTGGGAGATTGATTATTTGTGTTGGTGAACACTGACAGGAATGTGCGAGTGTGTGTGTTTCTTCCCCTTTTGTTTCCCAGCTGATGAAATTTTGAATCATACCTCATTCATTATTACAGTGTTTTGTTTCTGCTACTTTTATAACTCAGATGTGGTTGTGCAGCCTTACTAATCTGACCATTCACGAACCTTGAGTTGAATACATATAACACAGTAATTCTTGAAACATTTCTAAAGTAATGACTTGTGGTTTGGATTGGCTGAGTTATTTGGGCTGAACTAATTTGTGAAGCAAGCAATTTATCAGAATCGCTCATGAAAGTAATTTATATCCAAGACATTATTTCTTAAATCAGACATTACATACAGACAAGAAACCAATGAGGTTTACAGAATATAAAGTTGTAGCATTATATCAGCCATCCTCCTTCTCTACAAAGCATCATTACAGTGTTATTTTTGACAGCAAATTCTGATTTAGTCTTGGTCTTAGTCTTTGGAATAACACACCATATAGTTTTAGTCCTATTTTAGTCATTTGAATACTTTTAGTCTTAGTCTAGTTTTGTTGACTAAATATTATAAGAGTTTTAGTCTTAGTTTAGTCTTAGGTATTTTAGTCTTAGTCTAGTTTTAGTAGACCAAATATTAGCAGATTTTTCTGCATAATTTACGTAATTGTAAGTATATTACAATATATGGAATCATATAGAGAATACAGGCACATATCTAATTGTTGTAATAAAAAACATTTATTTTATTAAATGTCACAAACATGAGTCTTTTTCACAAAAATAACCTGCTCTCCCTGAACAATATACATGCCCCCTGAAAAAGATATGCACACACTTCGTTTTCGTCCTAGACCAAACTCTGACATTTCTGCCTGTCTGTCTGTTCATGAGACATACCGCTGCCCTTGGACCGCGTGTTGCTAACGAGAAAAGTCAACTTAAATTAACCAAAGCTTTGTAACCAAAACTGTGCAACTAAGTATAACGTATAACTAAATATAATGTATAACAAATGTCCTCATAACTTGAAAACCGCGGCTTTTGAAAATGGTCTTGCCAAGATCAACCTGCCCTCAAAAGATTCGCTCTGATTGGATTTCCCCACAAAAGGGTAGTTCTTATTGAATCTCTTCTCCATTCGTCCCACCCCAACATTTTCCTCTCGTTTTTATACATTGACTACAGTGTCAGTTACAATTAGTCATCGTCTTCGTCATCATATCTGACTTTTTATTTAGTTTTTATTTAGTTTTCGTCTGTAAAAAATGTTCGTTGACGAATAGTTTTCATCATAGTCTTCGTCAACGAAATTAACGCTGCATCATTCATGTATCATATGTGATATATGAGTATGGTCAGCACTGACAAGCAAATAGCTAAATGAATTAATAGGAAGCTGCCAAAACCACTGTCATCCATGGCTCATTTTTTATGATATCACAGCACAGAACCTTGCAGATGATTCTCGGAAGTAATTAAGCTGGGGGTGGGGGGGGGTGGGGTACAAATGATCTCCTTTGTTTGGAAATATTGAGAGATAAAACCCCAGAGATATATATATATATATATATATATATATACGAACAAGAGATAACCTTCCATACAAACAGGTGTGTTTGATTGTCACTTGGATCTAATTAACCTTTCCTTAGAGCGCTAAAGTGGAATTATGAGGCTTTTTATCTCAACATTGACCTAGTCATTTCTTATGAAGATCTGAAGAAAGGAATTTGGTATGTCTTTCTTAGATAATGCGAAATTGTTTTTAAGCTTCATGTCTGCTTACTATATTGCTATGTCTAGCACAGATTAATAAATACAGTTCACACTCATTTTGAATTTAGTTAATGTTGATGATCCTTAGAGATGAATCTTGAACCTTGTTCTACAAGGTCAAATTTGGCAAAAAAGTATATAAATGTACATGTCTGAATGTGCACTCTAAAAAAAAAAAAACAATTTAAATGCTGAGGAGCAAGCTCATTGACAGCTGAGGCGACAGCAAACCAATCATCTGTGCCATGTAGCTAATGATGTAGAAGCAGATTATGTGTGACCTATCATAGTTTCATTAAAGAACTTTGTATGTATCTAGCTATGTATTTTTGTAGGTTTTTCTTTTCCTTATTTCGCTAATATGTCAGTTCTATAGTGACAAGCATTGTGACAGTGGCAAATATCCGATGATGCATTTAACTACGGGATCTGTAGATCTCTCTGCCTAATGACCAGCCTAAAAATAGCTTTCATTTCATTTTCTCAGGACATGACCACTCTTTGTATGAGTTTAGATTTCAGACTGTGATTTTTCATGCCTAATCAGGTTATCAAGGCACACAGCTGAATATCTCTCACTCATCTGTTGTCATGGTTACTTAATCATGGGGCAATCAGGCCAATCAGAACAGAGAAACACTGTGCTCTAGAGTCATGAGGTTGATACTGTCAACAACTCAAGCACTCGTACTGTCACCAGTAAACAAAATCGGCTGTGGGGTAACATTTTATAACATCATACACTGCATTTGGCAATAAAAGACTTCTTGTTCATTTGGTGGTTCTTTTACCTGACAAATTTGTCCACTGACAAATACAGTATTTTAATGTATCACTCGAGTATTTCAAACATACATTACAAAAGAATAAAACAGTTAAATACAAAATTTGTATTTCATTTAAAGATATTTAGGAGCTATATGCTCACTTTGCTGCTGCACGTTTTTCATGGTGTCTTGTTTTATGATGTCAAATGACTTTCAGTTTTTTTGTATGATTTTACAATTACTTATTGATTCTATTTCAATGAATGACCTCTAACAAAATGTGTATTCCCCTGTATATTTCAATTTATATAATGGTAAAATCCAGGGCGACATGGTGACTCAGTGGTTAGCACTGTTGCCTCACAGCAAGAACTGGTCACTGGTTCGAGTCCCGGCTGGGTCAGTTGGCCATTCTGTGTGGAGTTTGCATGTTCTCCCCATGTTGTCATGGGTTTTCTTCGGGTGCTCCGGTTTCCCCCACAGTCCAAAGACATGCGGTATAGGTAAATTGAATAAACTAAATTGGCCATAGTGTATTTTTATGAATGAGTGTGTTTGGATGTTTCCCAGTACTAGGTTGCAGTTCTTTCGTTCTTTCTGTCTGTCTGTCTGTCTGTCTGTCTGTCTCACTGTCAAGTTAAAAGGCCAAATGTTTTGAGTAATATCACCACCCTGAGATCAGATTGATACAAAATGCTTGGAAGGCAAACAGCAGCTAGTAGTTTCCCTTGCTTGCTCTGGAATGACATTGTAAGTCTTAAAAAGTTAAGCAGGATTAGAAGCAAGAACATGCATTCCTGCTGCATAGAGCAGTGAGAAATGCAGGACATTGAGGTCAGTCTGCTGCAATGGTTCATTCTGTAACATGGCAAAAGCCTCTTAACTCTGAGCATAAGGAATGTTTAGACAGACGTTAAGAGAGTGCCAAACAACACTGTTGTAATAAGTGTTTCATTTTTTTTCCTCCTCAGGTTTTACATCTGAATGCTCATACCTTGTCCATGTGCCCTTTATGGGGGTAAAAAAAGAACTGTGCTTCTAAATAAATAGAGGGGGAATTTATGTCCTATTTGGAGCCACTCATGCCCCATGTGACACACTCTGTTTTTCAACTATTGCAAAGGCCTTGTAGTCTTCTTGATCAGAGCTTCGAAAGAGCTTAACCCAAGGACAAAATCAATGGCCATTCAAGAGAACATTAAAGAGTGATTTAGGTTTTACAGACTGCTTTTGTGTCTGACTGGGCTCTCTTTTAATGCTCTAGACACTTACTAGTGTGGAGACCTCCAGATTTTTTCTTGTACCCATTAGTGGTAGTGTGTATTTTCGTCCACACTTATCACACCCTGTCCTTGGTTTAGTTCTGGTGTGCATATTAGTATTTAACAAGTGCCTGGCTGGGACACTTATATTTGTTCATCTTTTCTCCTTCTAGTATTGGAGGACGTTTTGGTAATTCTATGGCCAGTTTGGCTGTCTTTCTTTCTTTCTTTAATTCAAATTTAAATGAGCTTAATTGGCTTGACTTGTCAAGTACTGCCAAAGCATGGCACATTATAAACAATGAATGAAATAATATTGTGATTATATAATACATATACATACATGTTACAAAAACTGTTACAAATTTGAAAAAATATTAATAACTAAAAAATGTATTAATAATTAATAGCAAATATAACAACAGCAACAATAAAAACTAATAAAAAAAAAAATAAAATAGATAAAAAATATATATACACAAGTGTGTGTGTGTGTGTGTGTGTGTGTGTGTGTGTGTGTGTGTGTGTGTGTGTGTGTGTGTGTGTGTGTGTGTGTGTGTGTGTGTTTTTTTTTGTT
>CAIGQW010015581.1:9670399-9688669 GCA_903798125.1 Danio choprae | reverse complement strand
TCTCTCTCTCTCTCTCTCTCTCTCTCTCTCTCTCTCTCTCTCTCACACACACACACGCACACGCACACGCACACATGTATTTCCACAATCAGGAATGTGATGGAATTTCTTTCTTATCTCCTCAAAAGGCTTTTGAGATACCTGTCACTTTGGAAATGATTTCTGGTAGCAGGGATTGTTGTGTTGGTTTTTGAAGAGTTGGGGGAGGAGTGTCTTTTAGAATCATAGGTAATGGGGTCATGACCTTATAAGATCCAAGTTTTGTAATGCTTTTTTATTGTCTCGGTTGCAGGATCCCATGAAATTGCTTGACAAATATAGGTTTTTCATGTGATGTTTTTTTATATTGGGAGGTTTACAAGAAGGCTGCTGGAGTGAGTGATGTAAATGTAAAAATCACTCATTCTGAAGTGTTTCTTCATTCAAAAGGAAATTGAAGTTTTTGAGGAAAATATTGCAGGTGTTCAGTGGTTCGAACTTCCAAATTGCGGTTTCAGTGCAGCTTGAAGGGGGATTTAAATTTTTCCAGCCAAGAAATAGGGGTCATATTTAGCAAAATTATGTCATTTTCTTAAAAAAAAAAAAAAAAAGTTTATTTTTGATCTATATCTATTATATTGTGTATACTATATAATGATAGGTTTATATTCATTGTTTCTTAACCATAGTAATTTATCATCATTTTATTTTTAAAAGTAGTTATTATGGTAGATTAAATCACTGAAAACATAGTATCTATGTCACTATGATTATCTGCTGAATTTCTTGGATTGATCTGTAAAATGACATAATTTGGGGTGCAAACATAGATTCATAATTATAAACCCTGTATTTACATGTTGATTTTACGTCTTTGTGTGATTGTGTAGCTGTGGATAATGTTTATGAAAGTTTGCATATATTTGAGTATTTTGCCAATTTCATATGGTGGCCAAAATCTCATCTGATTGTCAGTCATTAACAAACTAGCAATAATAACTTTGTATGAAACATGGCATGCTTAAATATTATAAAAATACCATGTGGTTGTGGTGTGCTCACTTTATGAGGCTGCATAGATTTGGTAGAAATCACGCTTATTTGCACTTTAATGAAGACTCCATGTTTATGAAATGAAGTATGGAAGCTTTGCATTATGTTCAAATGAACAAGACTTCTAGAATAATGATAGTCGATTATATGTGTTTTGTCTGATATAGTAATTATGTTTGCGCTCATTCATGTGTATTCTCAGCCCATTTAATGTTTCTCATCATATAGCATTATATTCAGCATTATGTTACAGGAACAAACCTATTTGCTCTGTTTATTTTAATATGGATGATGCTGTTTAACATCTGTACTTGCTATTCTCACAGCAAACTACAGTATGTATCTACAAATAGCCTCCAGCAGTTAAATTGTATACTATGTATTCATACATTCTCTGTAACAGATCCTCTGAGAGGCCATAGATTGTTGTCTTTGAGCATGCTGGGCCATAATCTTTTGCCTTATGCTATGAGAGCCCTTCAGGGAGCAATAAATAGCCATGATGCTTTTCCCTACCAAATGGACCCTTGTATTAGAAAGGTTTATTCTGCTGAGTGAAACACATACTTGCATAAATCCTAAGCAGACTCGGTGAGTGATCAGTGACCTCAGTGCTATCATAAAAGGTTATTATACAGGAATGAGAAAGAACGTCCTCAGTCTCACCTTATCGCCACAATGATTATTTTGTTAAGGGAGTTTTTCTTTTTTCTTTTTTTTTTTCTTTTTTGAGTAATCAGAAGACACAAACCCCTGGGAAATGCTGCCCTTCGAATGACCTTGAATTGAGCATATATCTTACTGGCTCTGTTGGTTTTTATATTGGAACTTTTTCATCAAGAGTTTTGTTTTTCATTGGTATAAATAAATTGAATTTTAATCAAATCTTTAAATAATTTAAATCTATCATCAGTGGCTGTCATTATAAAATCACCATATAGCCATTTTAGATGGTAGGACTTTGCAATGCATGAAATACAGTATGTAACTCATTCTTTTCCACTCTCTCACAATTAAACATGTCTTTAATAGCTCTTTGAACACATTCAACCACATAAGCTTTTTATTCAGCCATAGATGTAATGCATTAAAATAGATTTCCCTTGGAAGTGGCTAATTGTAGACAAGCTCAAAATGTTTTACACCTCTCTCACAACTGATGTTACACTTGTGATGCGCTTGACAAACATATCCTAAAGGGTTAGTTCACTCAAAGACAAAACAAATTCCCATAATTTACTCACACACAAGGCATCATAGGTGTATATAATTCATTGTGGTTTTCTGAGAAAAGCATCCATAATTAGAACTTTATTAAGTGTTGTATGTGCGTTCACAAGAGAATACATGGTTCATCTTTCAATGCTGCATTTGCTAACCATATATTCTATGTCATCCTCCATTAAGTGAGTCCCTTGTAAACACATGTATGACAGTTAGTGGACGTTACACAGAAGCAAAAGTGTGATGTTTAACATTTATTTGAATTCATGTTTTTTGTGGCAAATTTGTATTATTTAAATCTCAGATATTATTATGCAATGTGGCCCTTTATGTGTGTGCGCTTGACCAAAAATGGTGGATGAGCACCTGTTAATACTTTAAAATAACTCAGTAACTCTGATCAGATGTCTCACAATGCATAGCTGCATATACCATGCCCAACAGCTGCGAGTAACATTTACTATAGGACTACATATGGTGAAGCAAGCCTCATGTTAACAAATGCCGTTCTTTCAATCAGATATAAACAATAAATCAGTTTTATACTCTAGCAATTTTATTTTTGGTTCATCTTTTCTCATTTTAGTGACATTGATAGTTTAACTATTAATTTGTGATTAATTCTGAACATTTGATGTTTGTAAAGAGCCCTAAATTTATACATTATAACTTTAATCGTATTTGTAACAAAAGTTATATATTTCCAATTCTACAAAAAAAAGTAAAATCTTGAGAGTTGCTTTAGATGTTACATATTTTAGCAAAAAAAAAGTTCTGGTAAGATTTCTGATCGCTATAGAATTATGCTAAATTCGGAAGAATTATGCCGTAATATTGTTTTATCGTCAGAGCTTTACTTTTGTATTGTGCTGAAGTGAGGTACCCCCCCTGGGATGTCCCAGTATAGCATCCATAAGTGTGTTTCCCATGATTTAGGTCAGTGTGTGCCATTGGCTCAGCGGTCCCTGTCCATGCTAACAGTCTCCTGTCTGTGATGTGCTTGTTACTGGGCGTCCTCGGGGTCCGTTCGCATGCTGACCTTCAAAACCCAATAGACCCTCAGCTGGAGCCGCTTTTCACTACTGTCTTGTTCAGGCTTACTTCATGACATAACAGATACCTCAGAGGGGAGTTTCATATTTCCATGTAATCTATTGGGTTTTATCTGGACCTGCTATGAAACTGTATTTAAACGTGACATATAATCTCTTCAGCTGCTGTTTTAGCATTAAGAATGCGATTTCCAGCTTGAGCAGTGTCACTCCTCACCTTTTCTGTCAAATCTTTTTACTTTGTATAAGCATTGGCTGATTTCCCAGCAGCTTGTTTGTTGTGTGTCTGTGATTTTACTATGAGCTCTGTTTCTGCAGGTGTAGCCAGTGTGAGAGTAAAATCCGAGACTGCGGTGCTTTGTAAATAAATGGGTGTTTTTAAATGGTGTTTCTAAAGTGCTTCCTTAATTTCTGTTTGAAATTACACTTTTGAGGAGTGAAACTCAACAAATTGCTTATTTTACTAAGTGTGAATGTCACAAACTTTCATTCGCAACTTTATTAGGGATATTTATTGGGGCTGTTGAATATGTGGTTGTGGCTAAAGTAATCAGAGGCAACGTTTAGTGAAATAAAGTCCATCATAATGACTTTAAGAGTTGATGCAGAATAAATATGATGATTTTATGATGATATACAGGTCATATTTTATTTATCTTAATGAGCTGTGGATAATTATTTCAGTATTTGCTTTGCAAGAACATTTAGTCTTTGCTTCCCTGATAAGTTGTTTGATGTTTTTCCAGTTTTCTTTTATACTCATTTGCTCTGAAAACGAGTTTAGTTAATAAATCATGTTTTTGCCATTTCACCATTTAGGACAGAATAAAGGAAAGTGCAACTGACTAAAAGCCTGAGAAATAATTTATGTGTATATTTGTCTGATTGGGCTCTGAATCCGTCAAATCACTGTTCACACACACTGTGTATGCACGTACAGTACAAGTGTTTTTCCCTTTTTGTCATCTTCCAGTTTCTTAATGGTCAAATGAGAGGGTTTGATGAATCAGGGAACAATATAAAATAGTCTAAAAAAGCCAATCAGTGAGTCTTTGTAGAGAGTTTCCTTTTTGGAAAAAAAAAGAAAGAAAAAACACCTTTACTTCTATTCCATCTACACTGAAATGCTCCACTGGAGTTTTCAAACTAAAACTGGGACTTCATCATTTTCAAAATACGCTGTTTTTGTGGAATCGAATACGCCAGAGTAGTGTGGACGCCAATTGTAGCTGCAGAACTTATGGGTGATAAAAACAAAAACACTCTAGTTTAAACAGCCTTGGGTATCTAGTCAGAATTTCTCCTTGCAGCTGTGTCAATGACAGTAGGAGTCCCACTTTTAAGTGTGTTTAGGGATTCCAGGGGGGGGCTGTGTAATGTAGCATGACCTCAGTGATGTCACTTTGCCTTTCTGTGTGCAATACCATAGCAGAATTTCTGGATTGCACGAATATCAGTGGTTGCTGAGAATCATGGGTAAAGGAGCTTAAATCTGTGCAGTTGCATGAACGAGGGACTGCACCCTAGTGTAATCCCTGATGTAATTAAAACAGTTTCAAAAGGCTATCTGGAAAGTTGTATGAGTAAGAAAAAGAAGAGTTTTAATTGCATCTGTTGCACTTGATCCACTTTCAGATTTACGAGAAACACTTGTGACACAGTAATTTACATCTTTTCGAAACTTGTGTGAGGAAAAATATACCAGAAAGTTAAGGCTGTTATCTGCTGATTATTAATTATTAATAGCCCATATATGTGCCTTTCTTATTTAATTTTTTCAGATCAATATGGCAACTCTTGTTACTCTAGAAACTAGGCAAAATCAAATGTTTCGAAGTAGGCATTTTTTGTGAAAATTGTGCCATTCTCAGTGGCAGCATGATGATGACATCTGATGAAACTCTAACAGTCATCATGGTGGGGCTGATGAAATGGCAGAGTTCCATTTCCAGAGTGATTTCTAGGAGTTACAGTAACAGTTACAGTTGCAGTTTGATGTTAATGTGATTTTGTTCATGTTTTTAAAAGACGTCTCTTACTATCACTTTAATACAAAAATAAGTGTTGGTTTGAAAAAAGGAAGGAAATTGTAGTTTTAGTCTCTACAAATTCAAAAACACCAGACTTTTTTCTTAGCATATCACGTACATAACACAGCACTGCGATGTTCTTGGTGAGGATATTGTTCTTTGTGGTCACATCTTTGAAGTGCTAAAAGGGACTAATTCAAAAGAAAAAAGTAGAAAGAATTCACCTGATTTGTCTTATTTCTATTGGGTGTGGGTGTATTGCCTGCAGTGGAGTTTGATGCTCTGCATAAATGGATTTGCACGGTTAACTCATCAGTCTGATGGAGGTCATTTAGTGCTATGAAATGTTAACACCCACAGTCACACACATTCACATACACAATCATATGTTCAGAGCCAGTGCTGAAATGGAATCAAATCAGCTGTCACAGAAGAGCTTAAACTCCCTGGATGGCACACAAATCACGGCACACAAAATAATTATTTGACATAAATTACAATACAACACTTTGGGACCTGTAATTTATTTGTAATGTTTTTGAAGAAAGTCTCGTGCTCACCAATGCTGTATTTGATTAAAAAAATACAGTAAAACTGCAATTGTGTGAAATAGTATTTGCAATTTAACATCATACCTGTGATGACAAAAAGGCTGAAATGATCAGCTGTTTTGCCAGTCTCATAATCCTACACGTTGATTTGTTGCTTAAGAAATACTATCAATGTAGAAAATAGTTGAGCTGCTTCATGTTTTTGTAGAAATCCCTTTTGACAAATATAAAGTTAATATAATACTTCTACATAAAAAAAAAAATCCTGGGAAAATGGATTCTACCAAAACATGAATATTTTTGCGTAAAGCATTTTGTAAACACTAACCAAACAGCTGCCGTTGAGTTCAGTGAAAAGGAATGGCCTTTTCAGGGGTTTTTTATTTTTTAAGTCCTCATTGATGAAAGACATTATAATGTGTTGTACAGTATTCGGAATTCTGCTATTCATTTTGCAACCTTTTATTTAATTTTCATCCAAATCTCACAAAAAGCTTTTTCATTATGACAGTAACAAGTTAAAAGCCTTTGATTTCTTTCTCAGTTGGTTGATTTCCAGTAGTGTCCCTCTCATCCACACTGCTGGCATCCCGCATTACAGATGGAGAGAGAGAGAGAGAGAGAGAGAGAGAGAGATAGACGGAGCTGTGAAGGAAGAAAGGGATGGATGGTGAAGTTATTGTTCACTCTCAGGGAGCGGTGGGGGAAGTGAAACACATTGCATGGGGTCTTTTCCAAATTTCTCTCTCCTGTGGTTGCGACTGTATGTTTTGGCTGTTGAGATTCAGGCTGTGTGCCAGGTGGACTCTAACCTGCTGCTTTTCAGCACCTCCACTGACTCCAGGCAGACATCTGCTGCTAACCTCTGTTCTTGATATTTTAACCAGAGGAAACGCATCAGTGGCTGCTTGTTTAGGGCATTCTAAGGCAATGATTGAACCACAGTTTAGTCATTTTGAATTGATTGCTTACAAATTAGTTCATTAATTTCAGTGGTCTGGTGTTGTTTGAATTAGACCAAACTATTGCTTCCTTTTAAAGGATTTCTGAATGTTTTTTTTGTACATTTCCATGGCTTTCTTAAACTTTTTCTTAAACTTCTTTAACTAAAAGAGCAGTTATTTCTAAATGCACAAATCTCAAGCCCCCGCACCTAAACATTTCTGGTTATTGTTTATTCAACACTATATTTATCCAGAGTGAATTATAGCATGCCTACCACAGGCTCAGCGTATGGCAACAGTGGTGACTGGGTCATCAAGTGTCAAGTAAACATATAATACACATTCTCACATCCCTCCATTTGACATCTGATTGTCTGCCACTACCGCCTCTTCATTTATCCTCTTTATGTCTTTTTTTCCCTTCTAAAGGAAATCTCACCTTGCTCTAACACCTCTTTCTTATTGATTTCTTATTTTAATACAGTTGAAGAAAAACTTTTTTATATCTTTAGATAAACCTGTAGCTTTTTTATGTTTAATTATGACTTACATTGTCATTATTTACTTTGACTTTAATTATGATTTACCCAAAGTGATGTGCAGTACACAAATTGCAGAGATTATATTTATATAATAATACAAATTGATTATATAATCTTACAGTCAGAATTTTTGCAAGTGCAGTAAAATGTGAATTCTGTGTGAATTAGCATTAAATGTCAGCATATATGGGTCAGTGACAAATAAGGTGTGGCAAGATAAAAAATTAAAAAAAAACTTTTAAAAAGTTGATTTAAATGCATCCATCAGGTATTTTAAAATGTACAGATTGTATTCAAGTTGATTTCATGTAACTAAAAAAAAACATTTGCACAATTTTTTTACAAATGTTAAGTCTGAATGTACCTGAAAATGTCAAATGGTGTAACTGACTAAAAATTTGAAATATTTAATATTTTACTCCTCCTACATGACATGCAAGTGTACTCACAGAAATAAATACTTCATTTTAAAATGTCACACCCACAATTATTTTATTCGTGTTATCTCTAAATGTACATTTTAATGGGTTTTTGCAATATTTGGCCATACACATGCTAAAAACAAATTTAATTTCTAAATACTCTTTGACAAATTATGTAAAAATATACTAAATTTTTTAGTTTATTATACTAAAATATGTGTTTTAAATTTAATTTCACAATATTACCAAATTATACCAATTGACACAACCCAGTTACACCGCCTGACCATGTTGCTTTAACAGCCAAACATTCATTCATTCATTTTCTTTTCGGCTTAATTCCTTTATTAATCTGGGGTCGCCACAGCGGAATAAACCGCCAACTTATCCAGCATAAGTTTTACGCAGCGGATGCCCTTCCAGCTGCAACCCATCTCTGGGAAACATCCATACACACCCATTCACACTCATACACTACGGACAATTTAGCTTACCCAATTCACCTGTACCACATGTCTTTGGACTTGTGGGGGAAACCGGAGCACCCGGAGGAAACCCACGCCAACACAGGGAGAACATGCAAACTCCACACAGAAACGCCAACTGACCCAGTCGAGGCTTGAACCAGCGACCTTCTTGCTGTGAGGCGAACGTGCTACCCACTGCGCCACTTTGAGGCCCAATGTCCATAATATTAGGTGAATAAAAACATGGATGAGTATTTTAAAAAATCATTCATGTTGAGCAGCATAATTATTTTATCCTATAGGTTTACAGAGCTTTAATAGTAAGGTTGTGGATTAAGCGCCACTTTCTCAATAAATAACACTATGAACACAAATAGTTCCAAATAGAAAATTTATTTATATTGCATTTTTAATCAGCATCATAAACTAATGATATTTGACTAAATTGGCCCCCAACAGAAAGACGTGTAATAGGAGTCATATGGTGAAACCAGTTACACCGCTTGACATTTCAACTTAAAATCAATTTTGACAGGCATTATCAAAATGTATACCTATACCTTTGTACATGGCTTTGGTGGGAATATTTCAAATGTAATTTATAAAGATAACACTTATTTTTATAATAATGAATAATTATCAGTGTATTCTTGGGGTCTTGCCATTTGACATGCATGCCTAGGAATAGCTGACCATACCTTAAAAAGGTCAAAGTATCTCACATTTTAAAGAGAGTTAATAACCTTTGCACTCAGCAATTAGTCTTATCAAGAGCCCTTCTCTTCTGCACGATATTAACAAAATGGCTCAATAAATGATGGTTACACCATCTTGACACTTCAGGAATTTAAGGTGACAGACATAATTCCCCAATTAATTATAATATTTCGAACAATTGTGGTACATTTACCTTTATTTACTATTCAATATGTCTAATGTAAAATTATGCCAAACTAGCTGATATCATGTTTCATTGAGAATTTCACCTTTTTTAAACAAGATAAACTATTTGGTACCAATTCTTTTGGTTACACCATATTGACATTCTTGCAATAATCCCCTAAAAATTATCTTAAAATGGAATAAAACCAAAACAAAATGTGACTTGATCCTCAAAAAAGAGAAAATAAAAAAAGTAATTTGCTTATTTATTTTGAAACTGTAACCTTTTTGAATTGATTTAAACCACATGGACACAAAAAAAAAATCATGTCATTGACCCATATACTGAAGGATTAGGTAATGTTGCTAATTATTGAAATACCAGGTATTTATATTTAAAGTACATTTTTATTTATTGCCCTGTTGCACATCTGGTATTAATATGTTTTAATCTGATAAGAAGTGGAAGAAATTGAATACAGTTGTAAACAAAGTCTAAAACATTTCGAGCCACTTCCAGAGATATAAACACAATCAACCCGATTGATGTGTAGTGTAGATGCTCATGTTGTCGAATATGTAACAGATTGGATTTAAACTTTGCTGTCTATAATCTTAAATTTAGTTTAAAGGTGAAAAATGTAAAAAGCACAATGTTCGCTTGTCAGACCTTATTCTAACACAATTCCTTAGTCTTCTGCACAATTCTTCAAGCAGACACGAATCAAGCTTCTTTTGCAATATTCGATTAAAAGATCAGATCAAAAAATCCAATACACTGTCTCTCAGCCTTCCGCAGTATAATACTGTCCTAATGTCAGGTGTTACGTATGGCCAGATTGAACTATGCAAATGAGGTTTGATGTGGTATGCTAATTTGATGCATTTTGACACTGATTGGTTACGTACTGATTGCATGTGTCTGGCTCTGACAGGATTGAAGAGCTTTTGATGTGTCTTTACCGTTTGACGCTCAGGCAATTGGCAGCTCATTAGTTGCTGGAGGGCAGGTAAATACACATACATATGCAGCTTTTTTTTTCAGAGACGTTGCTTTATATCGAGCAGATGTAACATTTGCTCCTCTCTGGGGATCGGAGTGTAGAAAGATCAGTGGAAATAAATTCCGCACCGAAATTCTACTTGCGTGGTGTCTACAGCTGCATACATTGAATGCATTTAGACAATCAATACTGTGGCCTGAACAACCTTTCCCATTTACAATCTCTCAAATAACCTCCCATAATGAGCATTCAGAATGAGACACAGCATATTCAGCCGAAGATAGGCAGGATATTACATTATTATTTTGACTTTGAATCTTTTTCGTAATATGGCATGCACAAATTTAGCTGCTGTGCACAGGCGACCCTCCTGAAGTGAACTGCATACAAATATGCTTTAACTTGAGGATTACGATGTACTCGTAACTAGAATTTCACAGAGGCATAAAATCAGCTTATCCCGTGCAAGACCTCCTTCAAGATATGCTCCAATTCAGAATATAGTTAATTAAATGTAGGTTATATTTCTAAGATGCACAGCCACTCTTTCTCTTGTTAATATGTTGAAACCCTGCTTGGATTTTCAGTGTTGCTGCATTAAATCAACCTCGGACTGAAATGCAGAAAGAGACTGCTTACCCGTAAATCCATACTAATTCATTAGGAGAGCGGATGTTTCAGAAAGGGGAAGAGGGCAGTTAACAAAGAGGCTTACAGTACATGCGACATGACAATCTCAGACCGTCAAATTTAATTTCAATAATTTATTAAATGTTCTCTCTGTTCTTTCATTAAAAACACCACGGTTTCATCAATACCAGGTCTTATTCTGGAGGACATTGCTGATTGTATGAGACTGTATTGAGCTCTTTGTTAGTGAATAGCCTCTCTCAGCAGAAAGCTATGCTGCTGATGCTAGCAGCAGTATGTTGGTCTCTATGTAGCGTCGGGATTGTGTATAACCCTTATGTGTTGTGTCTGTGAGGGTGTGTGAGCCGTGTTTTGTTGACGGGGAAAGGCTAGTCAGCAGCAGTTGAATGTGAGCTGCTTTCAAAGGCTTTTTTTGGAGGCTATCTGTTTAGTACAGGAAGCGTTTGTACATTTTCATCCCCTGATGCAGAACTCATTCTCATTCTCTCAGGTGAAAT
Source organism: Danio choprae (assembly GCA_903798125.1). NCBI lineage: Eukaryota > Metazoa > Chordata > Actinopteri > Cypriniformes > Danionidae > Danio > Danio choprae. The sequence continues at coordinate 9,677,371 of CAIGQW010015581.1, read as the reverse complement.
GTTGATCTAGTTGCATTGTTGCTTACTATTGCAGTACTACAGAATACCAAAAACTTAAAATGTCAAAAGGGGCATTTTATTATCTGGGTATATTTATACTTGGGTCTCAAACACAACCATTTCTGCGTAGCTTTCAAAGTATATACTGTAGGTAAGGTGTGGATGGACAAGTGCGATAGTGTATGCAGACAGTCACTGAATCTGGGAGCCTGAATCATTCTTTGGGCTTCACTATTTGTTGCTATGCATATTTTGTATGCTTCTTTTACCACTTCAGGATTTTGTTCTATTTTGACCATATAGGTGCCCTGTGAAGTGGACATCGCAGGATATTCTGCCGTGATTCCAATTTTTAATGTGTGTTTAATTCAAAGGGTGATGATTACAAGACATGATTTCTATCATAATCACACGATCACGATTAAATAACCCTTCACACTACTGTAATGATTGACAATGCTGCAAACAGTGGTGTAGCACAAATCCCTTTTTTTTAAATGAAATAAACTTCAAGTTGTGCTATTTTCCTCTAGGCTGGGGGGATAGAGAACAGTGAACACTATGTAGGGAACATGCCAATCTGGACACAGTTCCTTCTTGGAGCTCTCTTATAACGAGTTGGATCTAAATCAGGTGTGTTGAATAAAGGGATACTTGCGAAATAAGCAGTACTTGGGGTCACAAGGACCAGGATTGAGAACTCTGCACTAGACGTCTTCTACCATATTTTCTAGATGTTTAAAAAATCTAAAACATGCTGTAAATCATGTCCCAATGCAACTTACATGTTTATAGTGAAGTGTGCAAAGTGGCCATGTATTTACATGAGTTTTTATGCAGTACTTTTTCTACACAACACCAAGTTTCAGTTTTGCAAAAAAAAAAAAAAAACACAACACACTACAATTTCTGGTTGTTGTATACTTCCATTTTTCTGAATGCTGTACAATTTAAAGGATTTGTTGTGGTGTGAAGGAACTGTTTGTTTAAATACTGTTGTTCTTTTGTTGCCTTGATTGCATCTCTTGTCCTCTTCTGTAAATCACTTTGGATAAAAGTGTCTGCCAAAAACTCTGCTGTATTAATCAGAGCCCACATTTAAAAAAAAAAAAAATTGTATCCGTCATGACATTTTCTCAGACATTTTCTCCTGCTCTGCACTTATTGTATGATGACTAATACTTTAGGAACTATTATGTGTCTGTTTGCATTCCAGATGTAATATGTCTAGGAATGTTATATTGTCACCAGTGCTCTCAAATAGAAAGGATCAGTTTACTAGGTTCATTGATATGTAGTGGTCAAGTTTGGTGGTTACTGTGTGGTCATGCCATGTATGATCAGCCATGCATCCATGTGTGCTCAGGGCATGTTTGCTCATGTGTGTGTTTTTACTGAATTCCATGGTCAGCACTGTGAGACAGCCATTAGTCTCTTTGTTTAATGACCAGCTCTCCCAGTCTTTTTTTTTTTTTAAAGAAAAACAACAAATCTCATGCACTTCGAAAGCATTGGTGTTTTTTCTTTCACATTTAGAAACTCTAGATTATGGAGATTTTGACCGGAAAAGTATATTTAGAGAATTGTTTCCTTTCCAAGAGTGAAATAAAGTCAGCCTTTGAGCTACATTAGTGTCCTTTCTAGTAAGCTGTTTTTGGCACACTCGTGTTATGCATAATGACTTTTAGTGTACACTACCAGCAGGAATGTTCCTTGAGTAGCCTTGGGTTTAGGGGAAGAAAGATTTGTGTCCGATAAGAAAATGCTCTTTCTCCTGACTAGAAAGTGATGTCATAAAGGGGCACACTGTCAGGTCATCCAGGTTAACCGATTCACTGACAGGGAAGGGAATGATGTTAGCGATTTTGTGCCAGAAAATCTCTCCTCTGAGGCGCTAATAAAACAGCACTATCACGTTTAATGGATAAAGAGGGTAAAGAGAGTCCCTTTTTATTTGGTTTTTTTTTCTTGAGTCCGTCTCTATCTTCATCGTTTTAATTAGTGGTTTATTGTTGAGCGACGTTTACACAGCTACTCTTTAATTGTTGAAATGAGAGTGTGCACCACACCGCAAAAGCCAGCTTGTTTAATGAAAACATTCTGTATATACATGCATGAAGAGCACTGGAGACATGGCCGCAGTCGTTTGAAATTTTGACAGCTGTAGATTAAAATCTCATTATCATTCCTCCGTCCTTCCCCACGACTTCCCTACTGTCTGCTACATTACCCACAATGCTCTGATGTGACTCTCTCTAATGGAGGCCAGGCACAAGTTTCTTACTTTTTCACAAGCCATCAATCATTCTATTTTGCGCTCTTTTTCTCAGCGGGATGCGCAGTAAGAAACCTTTATAGCAAATTCACTCTCACAGCACTTTTCCGTGCAGTTTTTCACAGCAAAAACATCTGTCGTCCTCACTAAACACCCGTAATCCAGTCGAACCACATGCTAAATGCACAAAAATAGTGCCGTGCCTTGAGAATTGAGCCCTTGTCAACACACTCATGGAATTAGACTGAAATGCTCAATGCTATTTGTAGTGCGCAATTAATGTGGCAGTGAAAGAATTTGTTTCAAAATAGATGTATTCTATTCCTCAAAGCAGTGGTTATTGTTGGCATGTGCCATTACCTAATTTGCATAACTCTTTTAGGGAATTAGATGGCAAAACAACATTGGCAACATGCGAACAATTCAAATATGGGCAGACGCATAAAATGTCGCTTTCAAAATGTGACTCCCCATCCTGTTTCATTCCAAGAATTGCTATCCACTGGCCATTTTCTTTGCGCACAGTGTCGTTTTACAGTCTAATCAGCATCAGTTTCTTTTCTGCCCACCTTAACCGCTACAAGGAGCTCATTTTGGTTGCCTTTGAACAGGTTTGCCACATCAGCCACCATCAATTCTCTCTTTACAATCTCTCCATTCAGCCATCTAATAGGCTCCAGTAATCACCCTCATGTTCATTTAGCTTTGATCATTATAAAGGGTATGTCATTCTCCAGATGCATGAGTGTGGAAAATGAGTCTCATAAAGATGCCACCCATGTGCGAATCTCTGGAATCATACAGACAGATGCTGATGGCATTGCAATGGATATAATGCATGTTGTTTGATGTTTTTTTTGGGGGGGGGGGGTTTCGATCTGGTTGTCTATGAGCAGGATGTGTGTGTTTTCATATGTGATTCCAGTGTTTTTGTTATCCCCTTTGGGCTGCTGACTACTGAGCATGCATGCTTGAGTTAATACAAGTTAACATTTAGAAACCAGAGGGAGGAGGGTAAAAGATTGTTCACAGTCCATAGTTCTCCCTTACTCCATTTCTCTTTCAAACGGGATGTGAGAAATAGAGAGAGTCAAAGTGTAATTACTGTACTCTGGTGTTGTTTGTTATTGAGAGAGTGTTACAGAGGTGGGTCTGTGGCCTCTGAGACATTGAGGTCTTTCTTACTGTGAATATCACCCCTGTAGGTATTAGAGTACAGTGGTTTCTGTAGTCAACCAGTATAGTCGCTGTTCTGGGGTCTTTGTTGCACAAAAAAGTTGATGGAGACCTCTGAAAGGGTTCAAATGAAAATTAAATGAAACACAAACCAAAACCATTACACAATACTCAGTCATGCCCGTTTTTTCTTGTCATAGTTGCGATAATGCCATATTTGGCATTATCGGAACTATGACAAGAAATAAAACAGGAATGATTTTCTTGTTCATAGAAAGAAAGAAAAAAACAATACTTTTATATTTACAGTAATATGTGTTCACACTGTATTTTTAAGACCAATACAATGTAGTATACAGTTCAGTGCAGTTGTCAGAAATGCCTTCTTCTTGGAGATTATCTTTTATTATGTGCTATAATCTGATAAATATACCAAACAATAAGTGTGTTTAGCCTACCACAACACATTGTTTTTGGATGTTCAGTAAGTTCTGTTGCAAAACATGTCATAGAAGCTACTTGTTTTTAGGTTGGGTCTGAATTAAAACAGCGTGAACGTCTATTACTGTAAATATTAATGTATTGTTTTCTTTCTTTGTATGGAGCAAACAATCTAAAAGAACAAAAAAAAATTTTATGAAGAACTGTCCTATTAACATATTAACATATTGCAGACATTTCATATAAATGCATTATAAATAAAGACAGTTTTCTATGAATTTACACAACTGTAAATTGTGCAATGTTTGTCTTTCTTATTTTGAGAACAACAAACAAACATGCAAACATGAATCATGCATCTTGCTCCAAAACCTGATTTCCTCTCTGTGCTCTGTTGTCGCTTCTTACCTTTAATTGATTTGATTAGATAAGAAGCGGGTGTCTCAGTCATTTTGGTGTGGAATAAAAAAACACCGGTGCTTAATTAGTAACATGTATTAGTGTATTAATGAATTAGAGATTAAACTTCACTCAGACGACCGGAGCGATAATTAATTCGACTCATTTGCATAATAATAAGCACACATGACATTAGAGATGTGTGAAGGTAAGCGTAAATAAGGGCTAACAGAAGTGAGAATTGAATTAAACAATGTAACTTTTCACTATATTTGCCAGATGGCCATTAGGCACAGTCTAACTTTCCACACCCAGTTAGAGGTCAGTATTTTGGTGCTGTCTGTGAAGCTATAATGCATCAACCATTAAACTGAAGAGTTCTTTGCAAGTATAAGAACATGCTCTGAATTTAAGCATTCATTACAATTGAGAGCCACTCAGTCAAACTCTTTCTTTTAAATTCTCTTAATTGCTCTACTGATGTATTTTCACTGATATGTATATGTGAACATTTATTGCATATTTTAATAATTTAAGAAATTTTGTATTTTTAGAAGTTAGTTTAGAATGTGTGTGTAGAATGTAGGTATGTAATGTCTCACAGTGAAGGGCTTGAGAATTTATTCCAATATGTGACTTTAATTGGGACCTTTTTTAACAGCTGGGATCATTGTGTTTATAGCAAACATGCACTTAACTATCCATCCTCATTCAGATCAGAGGACATTTTAAATGTGCAGATATCTTAGCCTGTTCCAGAAACCAAGATGTTTTGTAAAAAAAATAATTGCAGACTAGTAAAATCTTATATTATTATTATTATTTATTTATTTTTTATATATTACTTTTTATTTTACGAAATATATATTTTTATTCTGTGACTCTGTGGTTAGTATTGTTGCCTCACAGCAAGAAGGTCATTGGTTTGAGTCCCTATAGAATATATATTTATTTTACAAAGAAATGTGCAGCATTTGAGAAATAATAAAAGTGCATTTGTTAATTTTCAAATGGTCTCATTTCTATTTTTTTTATAAAATTTTAAATAAAAAATTATACCGTAACATCAGTATCATGAATTATATCGCATCGTGAGTTGCATGCTTCATTACATCTGTAGTGGCATGCTATATCTTGCAAAGTGCAAATTTGTGGGTTCTCCACCACCATTATCCTTATTTAACTTCCACTTTTATTTACAGACTTGTTTAATGTGCATATATTATTGGTTGGTTAGTTGTTGTTAGGAGAGGAGATTCTGACTCATATATTTTTCTTTTTTTTTCTTGAGATGTTCTCTAGTATTCTCCTTGGCCTGTGTCTGAGCTGTTTGTGAGAGTGTCGTTTCAGCCGTAATTTCCTCTGCAGGGATCCCATTCTCATTAGGGGCAAAGAATGTCTTCATGCGGAGATGACAGAACAGATGTTTTATTTTCAGGTTCATCTTCACAGAAATGTAATCTAGGACACTGACTACCTGTTTCTCTGTCATCCTGTCTTGTCGGTTGGCCTGACTGTCCATAATGCCTATAAAACCTTTTTAACGTCAAGCAGTTATAATGTCTGATTTTGCTTTGCCAGGCTGTTCTGCTCCCAAACTGGTGCTTGTTAAATGTGGATTCTTGCTGATCTGGCATCTCGGTGCACCAAATGTTAGCGTGTGAAAGCAAACACCTTCCTAATGTGATGTTTTAGCACTTCTGTTGCCATATTTAGGCTCTAATTATAAAATACTGTCAGCTTTAAATTTGATGTGTGCGTGTTTGTGTTAGAGCATGCTTTGTATTATGCAACAGCTACAGTAATTTAGGACTCTACTGTACATCACCTTCTCCACCTGCCTTTGGTTTTCCTGAAATATCATTAATGTTTTATGATAGTTGTTAATGGAAATGTTGTAATTAGCAATGAAGATGATCACAGTTTGTAATTATTGTGATGATTCATTTTTTGATATACTACTTTTAGTTAGTAATCTGACAACTGGGAGTCGTTTACTTTTTAATGAATAGTTGGTTTTGTGAATTGGATGTATTTGAATGGATCTGATTCAAATGAATCATTTGTTTACCACTCACATGCTGCCACTTCTCTCATCACAAGCTCTCATGCATGTGCCAAAGAGAGCAAGGGCCTAAATGGTGTAAGCCGTCGAGTGTATAATTTGAGGACAAGACAGTCAAGACGGCCATTAGATTTCACAGCATGAGATTGTCAGAAAAATCTTGAAAGATGCTTTTTTCCCCCCTTTAAAGCCATATTATAATCAATACCGCCACCTCACAGTTGCTCTTTAAGGGAAGTCAAGCATTTTTTCTGTGAAGTATCCTTCAGACTCCAGTTCATTATGAAACAACACATGTAAGAATTTTTCAGAGACAAATCATTCAGTTTTTTAGATGAGCTTGTTGCCTCAAAAATCACGTTTTTGTAAAGCGCATCTCAAGAAACAAACAAAAGTGGGAACATTGTTTTATTAGAACAGATTTGATTATGCTTTTCTCTTTGAACTAACAATGTTGGCAGCTAATTCAGTTGAAAGCACATGGCGCATGATGGTATTGTTTAGAGAGAGACTGGCATACTAGTTACTTTCAAGTAATCTGTTGCAGACATTTTTTGACATGATGTGATTTTTGACAGTTTTTCATTGTGAGAACATCTGTTCTAATATTTCTGTC
>CAIGQW010015581.1:9662899-9667899 GCA_903798125.1 Danio choprae | reverse complement strand
TGGGTAATTGAGTTACCGATCATCTGGTTTTATATCTGTTAGCCTACAGTGTTCATTGCCAGTTGATCTACTGACTTTGAGCATATGGTATATTATGTTTTCATGTGTATTTTATTGGGCTGTCAATTTGTTGCATTTTTGGTCAAATTAGTCACATGATATTATGCACAATGAAAGCAGCCTTATACATGTTATACACTTATACATCTTTTTTTATACATTTAAAGGGTCAGTCCACTACGATATTATATTTTAAACTTTAGTTGATATAGTTGTATAATGTAGCTGTGTGAACATAAACAACATCTCTGAATGTAATATGCTCAAAGTTCAATGCAAAGGGAGACATTGGCTTTTACAGAGTTAGCTTATCAAAGCCTACAGCGAACGAACTTTGGGGACTACAAAAAATACATCCGGGCGAGTGAGATCACAAGGGTTTCTGGTTACACGCATTTACCACATGCACACACCCTGTGGGGCGTGGCCAGAGACGCTGTAATGTTACAGCAGAGAAGGCTAAAATGCCATCCAAACGCTGCTATTTCCACAGAGCTTCTTCTGTTTCTGTATTTGGGCTTCCAAAGGACACGACACAAAGAAAGAAGTGCTTACAATTTAATTTTAATTATGTTCCAGAGAATTATAAAAAATATATATAGCAAGTATTTGACAAAGAACAGCTTCCAGAATCTTTCTCGGTTCAGAGCTGGATTCAGCTAAAAACTCCTCAAAGGAGCAGCTCCAACAAGCAGAAGCTGTGGATTGTGAGCCACAACCTGTAAGTATTTTTAGTTGTAAAAATTGATCTATGACATGCACAGTGTCTAACGTTAACAGTATGTTGTAGGAAGAAACAACGGGAAATGCAGTATGGCACTGCTAACAATTTAGCTACAAATTCATATTTATCAGTCAAACCGCTGTACACAGCCTAAATCTTCAGCAGCGCTGCAGTGTCTCTCTATGCTGATGCGTTTCCTGCGTTCTACATCTCTGATAATGAACTCGCAAAAGATAAGTAAACATTTCATATTACTTACACATGCTTATTCTGAATATATGTGAAAGACATGTAACGCGGTGAGTTAAGAAAAAATCACGTGATTTTTTACAAATAAAGCATGAGCACACATTGCTTTGCATCTTATAAACACAACCAAGCCATAAAATTACACTCTGGACCGCACCTTTAAGGCTACTAGTACAAAACACATATATATTTTATATGTATATATGCTTGTACTAATATATATATATATATATATTAGTACAAGCTTATTTTAAGAATACATTAAGATTTAAGTAACTTTTTTTTTTTAAGTTTAACAACAATAACTTAAATATAATGTACATTCTAAAAGAAAAAAACTAATGATTTCACAATAAGCAATTTCCAAGCTGTATGGAATCAGATGGTACACTAAGACTTGATTTGTCCTATGAACCTTGCCGCTTTCCCCCACAATTTCAGTCTATCTGCAATCAGTTTCTGCCAGTCAGCTTCCACCCGAGGCATTTCACTTGATTAGAACACAGGAGGGCCTTCAGTGCTGTTTACTGTAGGTTTTTTTAAAGACTTTGCAGTATTTTATTCTGCTACAGTCAACGTATTGGCAGTAAAAGACGAAACCTTGTTGATTCACTTTGTTTTTGGTTTTGCTGCCTACAGGATTTAACAGATGATTGCTTCTAATGATCAGAGCCAGATTGAAATCATGAAGTGTTGCAAAGTTGAATGATTTCTCAAGCTGGTCTCCAGTATACAAATTTCTCTGAATTAATATTTGTATTTATTCATTTATTTATTTATTTTTGTGATGAAGGGAAATCATAACAACCGTATATTGTATGTGAAAATGTAGGTATTAAAGGGATGGTTTACCCAAAAATGAAATTCTGTCATCATTTACTCATCCTCCACTTATTCCAAACCCATTTGACTTCTTCTGTTGAACACAAAACAAGATATATTGAAGAATGTTGATAATATGCAGCCTTAGACTTTATAGTATTTTTTTGTTCTTAATATGGATGTCAATGGGTGCCTCTTGCCAACATTGCTCGGTGTATCTTGTTTTGTGATTAACTGAAGAAGTCAAATGGGTTTGGAACAAGTGGAAGACGAGTAAATGATGACGTAATTTTATTTTTGGGTGAAACAACTTAAGTGTGAGTACATTTTGACACTATTTAAATTTTTTGGTGAACTACCCCTTTAATTCAAGATCTAAAAATGGCAAAAATTGGAGTTTGTAAGCTTTTCTGGGAATTTTGGGATTTATTAAATTGCAGTTTGATGCATTTTAGTTTTAGGTGGAGTTTTGCACACTGTACTGCAGGATGTGTCATATTTTATGTAGGACTGTGCAATATGAATATATACAGTAGTATATATTGTATGGTCTAAATTAAATATCTAGTTTAAATTATGCTCTATTATTTATTTCATGGTAAAATGCAATATTTGCAGTAATACTTTTTCATAATTTGGATGACCACAATCATACACACCACCACAGGGATGTACAGTAGGCAGAAACATGAATAACAGCACTGTATGATAGTTGCCAGATTTACATTTAGCATTTTATTTATTCAAATTTTATGTTGGGTCTGTAACCATTAATTTTAGAAAAGTGTTTTATATTTCATTTATTTTTATTTCATCTCTCTAAACTGTAAAAATAAAAATAAATATTCCTTACTATTTTGTGGTCAAGATACGTAAATAAATTATTAATTGATTGAATTGACAGAAAAATAACATATAAAGTTAGTTATAAAGTTATATATCGCCATATATTTCATGGTCATGGTCATGAGATGACTATGTGATTTTGAATTTTTTTGTAGTATCATCGAGTTCTAATTCTCAGCATTGTTGTAAGTACCCATAAATCTCTTATGGCGTTATTGAGTGAATATGACAGGTTATGCTTTTCTCCAGAGCAAAAGGAAGCATCTTTTAATCAGGGAGGAAGTAAAAAGGCCTGTTTGTATTAAATGAGTCTTTCATCTGACAGAAGCCCCTGCTGCAGCTCACCTCCATTGCCCTGTCCTCCTTTCATTATTTTTACCACTAAACAGGATCAAGTTTCACAGCATATTAGTGAAGCATTGAGTAAAGACACTGCTTGTAAATGACTATTAGACAAATGTCTTTTTTTAATTGTTGTTGTAGTCTTTGTCAGTGATTTAATCATAAGCATGTCATTGTGATATTTATCATGCTGGACTGTAAAAACTGTACTAGAGTTTCTTTCAGCTTATTAATGCTCTTTTAGGTGAGATAATGCTGTAGCAACAGCATGAGCACGAGAGGAAGAGGACGAGTGTTTATTTCCCTGGCAAAACTTTGACCTTGGGCTCAGGTGGGGATGTTGAATTTGGCTCTCGGTCGCTAAGTGGTGGAAGGTGAGAGAGAGAGAGAGAGAGAGAGAGAGAGAGAGAAATAGAAAATTGTTGAATGCAACGGTGACTGATGGGTGTGAGCTGATTTGTTATCTTCTGAAAGACAGAAAGAAGAATGAGGAGGATTTAGTTAGTGTGTAATTTTATGGAATTATTATGCGCTTAAATACATTAGATAAATGACTTCATATTATGGTTAGTCACAGTTTGACAGTTGATTAAGTAATACATGGGGATTTGAGCTCAGGCCAAACCACCTCCAGCAGTCTGAACCTGTTTTGGTGCTGTTACAGTATCTGCATTTCAAAAGAACAGAAAGAGCACATGTATAGTGATCGATAGTTAGTGTAGATTATAAAAACATGCATTTCATTCAGTACTGAATCATCATCATCTGCATGTAAACGAAAATAGTTTGTTAGGCATAACATTTCTGTGCGCTATATATTTTTCCGAGCATTTTATTATTAGCTTAAGAATGGAATAGGTTGCACAATATTTTGTCCTGTTTTGCAGCAAGAATTGCAGGCTCCATGAGTCAATACAAGTTTCCAAAAATCTTGAACCAGTCTGAAGATTTTTTTTGTGATTTGGAGTTCACTGAATGATGCATAGACATACTTTTTTAGCATCAGACTATTATTTTAAACATAGGTTTTGAAATTTTGAGCCAATTGAAAACAATTATTTTGTCAATAAAGCATGCTGTTTTGAACCACATGATACTCTGGTAGTATGTGATCCTCAGGAATTTTGCCTTTTAATACAGTTAAATTTTTACAAAATCCAAAAGATTGTTTAGAGTTTTAAAGTTATGTGTTGTATTCCTGAAAATAAATAATAATTATTTTCTATGGGTTTTAATGTAAATGTGTTTTTTACCATGTTTTTCTCCTTTATGTCAGATTTGTAACAGCAATCATAGAAACAAGTGTTTATGTGTGCTCATTGAGTGGGTTAATTTGCATACAGTATGCCATCTTTCTGTCTGAGTTTAGTGTGTGCTGTTAGTCAAGGTCTGGAGGTTAAGCAGCCCGTCACACAGTGCTGCATAGAGCCCTTGCCTTCTCTTTTTCCACAGGAATAACCTTGGATATCCTTTTTCTTCTAAATCACTAGTCTGCATATGGGGCATCTTTAGCCTGCTTAAAGACTCTCAAAGAGGATGACACTTAAGAGCCTATTATGAGTTTGAGCTCAATTGTTCCTTCTCAAACCAGCTCCAAGCAGTCCTTCAAACTAAACAATGTGACCTTCTAATAAAAATACATAATGAAGTTGTGTGTAAACTTGTTAAATTTTCATTTCAATTTGAAACTAGAAATAACCATTTGTTTCTATATTTTTGAACATTGAAAATGTGTTATTTATATTATGCAAGTGCACTAATTGGACAGGCTTTTGTTTTTCAATGCATGTTTCATAAAGGAGAAAAAAGAAAATTGTGAAGCATATGTTTAAAACAAATCTGCATTATATATTGGCCATCAGCTGCTCTCATTTCTTAATATCGCTATTGCTCAGAGGTAATAACCCAAGTTAAACTATATTTAAAAGTATTGACCCTCCTGCAAAATTTTATATAT